>NAJO01000031.1:0-550707 GCA_002077065.1 Cryoendolithus antarcticus | reverse complement strand
AAGGCAGTCAGCAGAAGCTTCAAGGAAGGCTGCACTTAAGGAGGCACAAGAAGCCAAGAAAGCTCAGCAAGAGCTTGAAAGACTGAACAGGCCAGCGGTAAGTCCTAGAGGAAGACCTCGGAAGCAGTCTGTGGCTGCCAAGCAGCAGACAGTTGAGGTAGTCTTGATGGAGCCTGAGAGGGGGGTGAATCTACTGAGGACAACCAGGGGCCGGATTGTGAAGCCCACAGCAAGGGCCAGGGCCTCAAACCCGCGCAGTGGATAGACTGATTCTAGAGCTTTGACTGGCTATCACAACATGATAATAGACTTGGTATTGAGTGATCTAGAGCCTCAGAACAACTGCTCAATATCAATGCCAAGAGCGTGCACGCGCTGTCTGCGTGCACGGACTGTCCGAGACTTCTAAAGCCTCGGGCATTGGCCGCCATCGGTCGATGCCCTCATGTCCACAATTTGTATGTTACACCGTAAACATTCTATCGACCCCTACTATAGCGAATGCTCTACCTGGAGGATCTGAGAGCCTGCCGCGGCCCTGGCGCGAGACATGGAAGTTCTCGACGGTGTCACCTAGCACACGTTGTCTGTCTGTGAGTATGACGTGCTCGCTATGTTCTTGAATGTTGCGAGAGGTAGGGTGCATAATGGAAAGAATATAAGACGATTGACGGCTCACTTTAGTAGAACAACCTACGGAGGGACCAAGACGAGCCGTGACATGGATGTGGAAGAAAGGCGTCACATTGCACGCAAGCATTCCGATACCGCGGCATGTCCGTGAAGGTTCTTCGCGCCGGCGGATATGTGCCACCGGCGCGAAAAACCGTACCCAGTCCAACTTATGGTCCTCTTCAGTTGTTTTACCCGAAACGCCAGCTTCATCTCCATGTCCAATGCGAGCGCTGTCCTCGTCCTCATCTCCTGTCTCTGCTCTCGTCTTGCCTAATAAACTGACCCTACGCCATGCGCCCTTGGACCTCTCTACTGTCCCCACGTAGCGGAGACTCGCTTCACCTGGAAAAATGCCACATCCGCCGGATCGCGCCCGTCCACCCAACTCTGACCCGACGAGAAACCTATGTCAGTAGTGACTATTGCCTTGTCACCGACTAAATCACTGTTCTCCGAAATGCAACTCTGCCTCTCTCATACTGAGATGACCGAGTCTCGATAGGTTTGCGACTCTTCAAGGAGGTATAAACGCATGTGCTAAAGCTGGTCCCTGACAATTGAACTCGCAAGCTCAAGCGGCTGTGTCGCGCAGGTTGGTGCTATGATCCCGTTTGATCGAGCCCAGTGTCAAGTTCCCGGCTTGACAACTTCAAGATCAATGGAGAACCACTCCTCGTCCCAAATCTCCTCGATACTACACTGATCCTCCGGCAGCCACTGCACAATTTTCCTCATAAGATTCAAGAACTTCACCTTCTCCTCATCCTCCAGTGCACTCCCTCTCTCTCCGCTCGAGAGCGGGCCCTTCTCCTGGGACTGAGCGCCTCTAGTCCCCTTCGTACCACCTGTACATGAATACCGGGACTGGGGACGTGTTGGCACGATACTGTAGATCCCATAATATGAGCTCAGCTGCGAGCGCTGCACGAAGTCCATGGGCGGTGGACCCATGATGGCGATTAGTTGAGCGAGGTGGATGGAGTTGTAATAGCGGCACTTTGAGTCGAAGAAGCAGAAAAGGCCGTGCGGATGGAGAAGGTCCCATAGCTGATCAAAGGTTTCGTCATTTTCTCTAATGCAACTCATTCGGCGAAGAAGTCTAATGGGGGTCATGGGCAGACTTACCATCAACCCAAAGGCCCAGACATCGACTGGGTAGCTCCACGACATCTCCGGAATCACTTCCGGTGCGTGATACATGATCGGCATAAGTAAGTCTTCCTTCCGACAGTCCTTGAGCTTCCTGGCTTCACCCAAGTCGCACAACTTGGGCATGCCGCTGGTGATTTTCAATGGAATTGATGCATACACAGTTCGGTCTTCGAATTCTTTGCGTGGCCAGGAATTCTTGCAATGCACTTCTTCGTACTTATCGAAAATGCTGTGGTCAACGACGCCCATCAAGATGTTCTTCGGCTGTATGTGTGTGATGTCCACAGTCAGCTCGACCAGCCGCTGCTGCCACGGTGTACACATTTGCCTGTATGCACCACATGCGCTCCGTTGTGTAGGAAGTGCATCGCAATCAAAATCCGTCGAAACATGTCACGCCAGATTGTCGGGCTAAGCACCTTTCCGTGATCCCTCAGCCAGTCACGGGCATGCTGTAAGTCCACGCCTAGAGGCTCATATACAAGACACACATGCTGCCCGTGCTTGCCCTCTACTTCGAACGACTCTAGCATCGCCCGCACGGAAAGACTCCCGCCATGGTTCGAAGTTAAGCGGTTCAGATGGTCGTGAATAGCAACTTCGCGCTTGCAACATGCTTTGTCGATGCAGACCTTCAGCGTCACGTACTTACGCTCAGTCCGAAGATCTCGACATAACCAGACAGTTGATCTCGAGCCGTGACCTAGCTTGCCAATGACTTGGTAGCGCTGGTTAAAGCCTTGACCAAGACGAACATCATACCAGTGTTCAGCATTATAGCCTTCGAGCTCCTCTTCATCGATAATGAAGTCGTGAGATATGAGACCTGCGCTGTCGGGTTTGATGGTCACGCTTCCAAATTTCTGAATAGCATGATGGAGATTCCGAGCGTGGTTGTACTGCGCTAAGATGCCTCTGGACCACATGGACGGATTTCCGATCGATGCTGAGGATCGATGTGCCCGTGGAGAGGACATCCCGCGCAACGCCTCGGACGCGCATAGAGACCATTATGAGGCGCCGATAGACTGGGAAAAAGGGAGTGTGCCACACAGTGTGACTGACATGGTCATCACCCCCGCGGCCTGCCCTCAGTGGAGGAGTTTTAATCCTCCACCGCGCCTTCCGAGATCGCCATCTTCTACGAGGTCGACCGGACTTGTTCGAGCGTTCTTAGAGCACCTACTAGAACTTCTGCGAGTGCAATATTTACTGCGATGTACATGTGAAGCTCCAAGCAAAGGGCACATCATTCTTGCCAGTGTGATAGGTGATGTGGTTACAGAGACGGAGCGGCCCGGAATGAACCTTATGGAAGTGAACGACCAAGCCTTCATCTGTAGTAGGAAATTACGAATAAGCGACTTTCAACACGCGGACTGTAACACGACACTTTGGGTATCATTCGATTGATCATTAGCTACCGCTTAGCTCTGCCCGTCTTCCCACACTCCCGCTTACTCAACGGCTCGTCCGGGAACGTCCATCCCCTGGCCCTCTTCGCCTCCCTCCTCTCACTCTGATGCACTTTAGGTACCCAGCTGTCCGCTGCAAGATGATGCTTCCTGCTAAGCGCCGCCGGTCCACCAACATCCATTCTCCAGCTGTACTGTCCGGGCAGGGGCGTCTCCTTGGCCAACATATGTAGGTACCAAAGCGCGAGATCGACGGTCATCTGCAACTCTCCGTTGATTGACAGGCCATGGGTAGCAATCTGGACGGGTGCGCTGAGCTCGAGAAAGCCAAACAGAGGTACTGGGTTGTTCGGGTCTGGAGGGCCGCCGGCGCGGACGCAGACAAGCTCGATCTCGGTCATGATGAAGCCGTAGCGGCAGCCATGATCGCGCATATAGTGATGTAGTTGTGACAGAGCGCGAAGGTAGCTGATGCGAGCAAGAGGCGACTCGTTCCGCATACCTGTATTCCACTGATCGAAGCAACGGATTATACCCACAACACGACCCCGGCCATCACCATAGATGGTCTTCTGGGCGTCCGACTGGTAGTTGGAGACGAAGTCTGGCTGTTGCCGTGGAGCGTGAGGCGGCGACTTGAGTGCGCGCATTGCGATGTGCTTCTCGCCTTGTGAGACCTTTAGTGCGGCGTTGACTTTGAGTGCGTGGTGTGCAGCGCACGTCTCGGCTAAGTGGGCCTGTGTTTCGGGATTGAGACTAACACGAGCTGGCGTTGGGAGATGGCTGCTGGACACATCAATGTTGAGGAGTTGGGTAAAGCCGGGGATCTCAGAGACTGTCGTTGCATTGAAGTCCTCCCAGCGATTGACATTTCTAACGTCGAACCAGAATGTGGTGCTAGAGCTGCCCCTAGTCTCCACTGTGCGCTGTGTGAGTGCAGGCGTGGGATTGGGTCGACTCAGGTAGTCGGACAGAGTGGACGTCTCAATGTCAAGTGGAGACTCTGGCTCAGGCGCAATCTCAATCGCTAGCCGAGAGGGCAATGCAGGTGGACTCGCTGTGCGCCGTCGCTGTGGATATGTGGGCACCTGACCACCAGGCATCGAGATGGGAGCGAGGTGATTCATGGCACTCGGCGTGCGCGACATTGGAACAGTGAGTCCCATGGGCTGAGGTGTGGGACTTTGACGATACGTCGGATAGCCATAACGGCTTAGCATTGATGCGTCGACACTACCACTTGAGCTGTTGCGCGAATGCGTGGGCACTCGAGAGGCTGAAACTGATCGCATCTGCGACATCGGTGGCCTTGTGGATGGAATCACGTCCCACGGCACCACCATGCTTGGTGCGCATGCTGATGCAGCAGGTGAGACCATGCCATACTGCACAGGTGGGCTGGTCGATCGACGGTCCAGGTCTGGTCGACTCGGCAGGTGACCGCCAAACTGCATTGGAAAGCCGTTGTTTGGCAGTGAGGTAGTGCGAAGGTGGCCGTGCACTTTCGACATTGCGGAGGATCCCATCAACTGGTCTTGCGCCCTGACTCTGGGCAAAAGCACTGCGCCAGACTCTCGAGCCTTGTACGGCGACTTTGGAGGCGTAGAGGCCGCGGTCAGTAGCGATTCTGGCGACCAGTCTTGGGTATTGTATGTAGCATTAGTGCTTGCGCTACCACCAGGGCAGAGCAGCTCGAGGTTATCGCCCTCGATGGCCGAGGGTGGTGGAGTCAGTCCTCGGTATTCCATTGTGAATTAGTTGCGTTCGGCTACCAGAGCTGAACGATGACGGTCCGGCCGTTTGTGTAATTTTGTATTAGTCGATGTATGGGGGAGACCAGCTCTAATAGGATGATGGACAAAAGTAAGTACAAAGCGATCCCACCTAAAAGAGATTCGTGGGTCTCGTTACAGACGTAGCACACAGAGCAGGACTGGTGGCGATTCTTGCGAAGGATGAGAAAGACGAAAGAACCGACGCGCAGCATACCTATATACGGGGATCTGTTGTCGCGGTTGTCGCGAGCCTTCCCCGGCGAACGAAGCCATGGCGAGAACAAGCAGTAGAGAAAATAGCGTCACTTCGCGAGATCTGAAACGAACCCTCGAACCGTGCGCGACCTGGTAAACACGAGGCCCGCCATGCTGGGTCGTGCGTGAATGGCAAGATGAGGTCTATTTCTCGGTCAGCGACCCAGAGCGCGGCCATGAGACGGCTTCAGATGAGTTTCAAGACATTGCGCGCAAGAGGCTCTGGGCTATTCTGAGGTGGGCGCTTCTTGACGGTCTTTGATTGTTGTCGCATTCCTGGCTGTGACATTGAGTGGGCGGTGCGTAGATTGCCCGAATTCCAAGCTGCTCGTACGGGCGCGTAGGCAGATGAAACACCTATTTGCGGCGCGTACAGGCGGCTCGGTCTGCCTTGTGCGCGGCAGTGAGGTATGTGGGCAGGTCCAGTCGCGTTGTGCAGAGGTGGAGTCGCGATAGAGTGGGCGGCAAACGTCGGCTGGGCAGATTCTCCGAGCTCCGATTGGCTGGAGACGGACAGTAGGCATGGAAGCTGCATTCAGTCTCCACGTTCATGCAGGTCGAGGACGATCAAACGCGTTTCAGATGCAGTTTATACTGTGACTCACTTCTTCGCGATGTTGACTGCATGTATAAGAAAATAAGAACGCGCTTGATCGCGTTGAACTGCGCGCGACGTGATGATGTCGTACCTTGGACGTGATGTGGTCGCGAAATGTTCGGAGGACTCTTTGATTAACTTTGCGACAATGGCCAAGGAGGAGAGAATGGCAGAGAACTGATACTGACTGGAGATGTTGAGTAGAGTCAGCTAGTTGCTGCTTCGACCTACGCGCGCGCCTCTTCGTACAACATGCCTCCTTCGGCGCGAATTGAGGCTGGGCCTGTTGTGATGTTTCAGACGATCTGGCAGGATCTCGGTGGGCAGTACCATTCGTGCTCTACTCCCGTCACGGCTGTGAGGCTGGCAGGGACTCAGCTCAATGTCGACAAGGTGCCCTAGAGAGGCAACAATCTGCTTTGCATTTCAGACGCCAGACGCCAAGGGAGGGAATCCTAGGAATCTCGGGCCGTCAGGTGGGCAAGCCCGGTAAATGTACCTTGCACTTCATTGCCATATCACTTCCTCGCCAGTTCCTCATCCAGCAGCATTCCCTTCCTCCCGCCCCTCCAATCGTTGGTCCAAACATGATCACTACTCCACCTCTCCTTCGGCCACCGCCATTTCTCCTGCAATGCCTTACCCAAATCATCCCTCGTCTTCCGTACTACAACATCCGCGATCCGTTCTCCAATGACCGGTAAGAACTTATAAGCGTGCCCTGACCCTCCCGTCGCAACTACGAGGCCCTTCCACTTCGGGTGGTAGTCGACCAGCCAGTCGCCTTTGGGTGTGTCAGAGTACCAGCATATCCGCGTATACGACCATGGTCGCTCGGCCATGTGCGGTATGCATTGTGCTAAGAATTCACGACAAGCGTCTGAGCCTTCCTTTGGGATGTTCAGATGTGGGTCGTCCATTTTGGTCCAGGGTAATGACACTTCGATTTCCTCGCCTGAGTCCGGATTTTCAGGATGTGGGATCTTCTTGAAATTCGCATAGCCATAGCCGTGCCTAGCGACTTTCAGAACTTGTTCACGGGGTGGGATAATGAACATGCCGTTGCTGCCATTGAGCATTGTTGGGTTGTGCTCGAGGTGAGCTTGTTCTTCTGCGGTGATGTCCAGGTAGGCGAGGACTTGACCAGAAGCGCTGGCTACGCCTCGGAGGTCAACAAACTTGGGAGTCCAGGCACCAGCGGCCAGTATAACCAGGTCTGCTTCGATTGCCTCGCCGTTTTTGAGCGTTGCGCCCTTCACTGCGCTGCTGCTGTGATCGAACAGGAGAGTTTCTACTTCTGCGTTCTTGAACTCCACGCGCCCAGTTGCTCTCGTCATCGTCTCCAGATACTTCATCGCCGCCTCTGCATCAGCCCAGCCCGAGGTCCAGTTGCAATACCCAGCATCTCCAGCAGCGCCATCGAATCCATCCGCAATGTCGATCATTGCCTCTCGATTCTCAAGCAGACTCACATCCGCCCCGTCTTTCCGCTTCCCAATGCTTAGCCCAAGCCTCTTCAGGTTCGCCATCATTTCCCTCTGCATCTCCTCCCTCTTCCCACCAGCCTCGGCGTCCTCAGCGCTGTTGACAGCTATCACGAGTCCGTTCTCGTGGTATCTTCCCTCGGCACCCCAGTCTTGCCGCCACAGCTTCTGTGCTTCTATGCAGAGGGCGCTATAGTAGTAGTCTGAGTAATCTGCGCGGACGATGCGGGAGGCATCTATCGAGGCTGCATCTGGGGCGGGGAAGGTAGAGCGGTCGAGTACCGTGATTTTCGTGGGAGCATACTGGGCCCGCTGGGACAGGGCATAGGCTGTGGAGAGACCAAAGACGCCAGAGCCGATGATGAGGATTGAGGAAGGGCTTGAGGCTTCGATAGAGCCCATAATAATATTCAGGTAAGTGTGAAGACGGGGAAAGGAAATCGTTTGACAAATACTTAGAGATAGAGATGCAAGTTGGTACTGTCAGCTACCTGGATATACACTCGAAGTATTGCTTGCATTCTCATACGAAAGGCCGATGATAGGCGTGGAGGGGTGGCATTGAGTGGACAAAGTGGAGGCTCGGGAGTGAGAGCTTCGGCAGCCGAGATCACAGTGGAATTGAAGGATCGATTCAGCTTGCATTCTTTCCCATCAAGAACAGCACATGTCCAGCTCGGCGAAGCGAATGCTACTGCGCAGTCTCATCGCTCGCCGCAATGTGACACTACGTAGTCATGCAGGCCAATGGGTCCGCAATGCCTCTGGCCAAACTTCCACCGCAATGTCTGCGCGCACACCAGCGTACAAGCCCTTCCAACCCACCACGATCACCGATGCAAAGCGTCCAGGCAAGACGCGCCGCTCAGCAGCGCCTTACATCTTGAGCACTCTGGCCGCGGTACTCGGGCTCTACATCACTCAGCTCTCTCTCGCAGCCTCCAAGCCTCACCCGGATCCCTCGATCCGCGACCTCTCTACTCAGACAGATGTCGCGGCTCGCTATGACGAGACGGCCGACAACTTCGACAGCGAGGTCGGCACCTCCGAAGCCCTCATGGGCATCAACAAGATCCGCAGACGGCTAGCTGAGCAGTGCAAAGGCCATGTGCTAGAAGTCAGCTGCGGCACCGGGAGGAATCTTGGCTATTACGATGTAAGACTGGGCAGTAAGATCGAAAGTCTGACGTTTGTGGATCTCAGCGCGCCTATGGTCGACGTGTGTAAGAAGAAGTGGACGGCACTCTATGGACCTACCAGTGGCATTAGGAAGAAGGCAGACCTTATCATAAGATTCCTCACTGGGTCTGCGCTGGAAGCCATGCCACCGCCACCGATCGGCGAGAAGTACGATACGATCATTCAGACTATGGGACTCTGCTCGACGGCTGCACCGACCAAGCTACTGGAGAACATGGCCGCGCATCTCAGCGCGACTTCTCCAGACGCAAGGATATTGCTACTAGAGCACGGTAGAAGCTACCAGGACTGGCTCAACAACATCTTGGACAAGTCCGCTGCCAAGCATGCGGAGATTCACGGCTGCTGGTTCAATAGAGACATTGGTGCACTTGTAGTGGAAGCCGCTGACCGGAGTGGGCTCGAGGTGGTCAAGGAGCACAGGCAGCATTTTGGTACCACCTGGGTGTACGAGCTTCGCTTCAAGAGCGCAGCAAACATCGTAGTGCCAATCGAAATTGCAAAAGAACAGCCTGCGAGTGATGAAGCTGTCGAAGAGGCCGCACCCGAGGGCAGCTTTGGCTGGCGTGGCCTTCTTGGCTGGAAGTGAGCTGCTCTGAAACCCTGGCAAGCAGGCTCTTTACGCTTCTAGATCACTCGATTGCTTTGGTAGTGACTTGTGCATGGAACACATCGGCCTACGACGCGCAGCTCGGACTGGTGGATCGAATGAGCTACACGCGTGCTCAATATACCGATGTCAGTCAGCATCCTTTGCTCCACGCTGCGCTCCCCTACAGCACACCATGATGATGTCACAAAAGTCCAAATATGTTTCAAGACGGGACGGAGAGAGCAATCTCATTGAATGATACAATTCTATCTGATGTCACATACAATTCCCATTGCACTATATTCGCTTCCTCAACCCAGACCTGCGCTGACCATCTTCAGACTCTGCTGCCCCCTTCCCGCCTTTTGAATGGACTTTTCACCTGCGGCTTCAACGCCGACTTCGGCTGCTCGATCTCTTCCAATCCTTTTCCCGCATTGATCGCGGCTAGGTTCCGTCCGCCCCAATGGCAATTCCAGAAAGTCAGCAGCGCATACAACTTGATGAAGCTGTGGAAGTACGCAAATGCGAAGTACCCTGGCAGCATCCTCAAGTCCTCGGGATGACGCAGGAAGTATGGTGTCAGCTTCACCAGCTTTGTTGCGAACACCCAGCCGAGTAGTGCGAGCAGAGCTTCCTGACTACCGTATGGTGAAGTCCACAGCAGGTACCCAAGCAAGGCGTCGTTGAACAGCGCAAAGTTGAAGAAGCTGGTGATGTACACAGCATAGACGCACCACAGTTGCGAGATCCACACCGTCCGGTCAGTGAACAGACTACAGCTGTTACTGCGCCAAGTTGTTCGGACCCAGCGAAGGCACTGCTGGATGAACTTTGGGTATGTGCCAAGGGTTGTCTCGATCCTGGAAGCAGGTGAACACTGGATCTTGATCTTCCAGCCGCGAGTGACTTCGAAGCGAGTGATGAAGTTGTCGTCATCTGGACCTAGTGGACCACAGAGACCGAAGAAGAAGCGCTCGTCTGTGAAGCCTTTTAAGAATTCAGGGTCTTGTAGAATCTTGGTGCGATGCAGAGATGTCCCGCCAGATATTACGAAGACGCCACCATCGACTGCGTTCGTTGATCTGATCTCAAAGTTGTGGCGCTCGAGGTAGATTGCACCGAGCATGTTCCAGTAGCTTCGAATGTTGAAGCCGATGTCTGTGCAACGGACACGTTTGTTCGTTCCCACAGCTCCGATCGCTGGGTCTTTGAATGGAGCCACGGCACTTCGAAGGAAGGTTTGGGGTCAGAAGACGTGGTCGTCAAGGAGAACAGTGATCTCGGTCTTGACATGCGGAATCGCGGTCGCGACCTGAGTCCTCTTGTGCGCTATCGGGCTGAGGAGGACCGTGATCTCGGTATACGGGTGCAGAGTGCGGTGAGGTTCGAAGTACTCTTCACACAATTCGGCTTTGTCGGCACCGACCGTAACGACGAGCAATTGCGCTGGCCGATTGCGAAGACAAGTTTCAATGCACTCACTAAAGTCGACGTTCTCCGGATGAACGGTCGGCAATATCACCGTGCAATCTGAGGGCTTGATCTCCGGGTTCGCTGGCACTGGACTCGGGCGGTACAGCCAGAAGGCTATCAGATGTACAACCAAGCGAAGGTACCGGAAAACGAAGAGCGCCGTGAACCAGAAGAGCGGGTGCTGGTAAGTGAGCCATAGCTGTTCGGTGACAGCGTCGATCGTCTGCTGGCCTGCGAGGGCGTGGACGTCCATTCCGATGGTCGCATAGGGCGTTTGCGGGGGCTGGCGACGCCATGCTTGGCGGCGTCGAGGGCGTTGTGCTCATGGAGGGGACAATGGACGCTCGTTGCGGACGTTTGGGACAAAGAGGGAAGATGGACGAGAGTGTCCTGTACCGCCGACTGTACGAGTAGCCTCGGGGCGGCGATGCACAAAGATGTTTCGACTGATCGAGACTGCTGGACAAAGGCAAGATCTATCATCTTACGGACAACCTCTCGAGATTACTCGGCTGGCACAAAGATGATAGCCAATGTAGACGGAGTATTTCCGCTTCGTCAAAAACTATGCATCGTGGTTACCGGAGCAGCGAAGAGCCATACTACCGTTTTGGTGAGATTTGTAAATTCAGAGTAGGTCACTGACAAGTCTACACGCTAGATATACTGTTACAGCTGTTGTTACAGTAGCCTAGAAGTAGTCCGACTCGTGGAGAGAGGGAGGGAACCAATGCTGCGCATTGCCGCAAGATCGAGCTACACACGCTCTAACGCGACGAATTATGGTATCGATGGTAGGTCGTGCGAGGAGGGGGACACCTTCTTCGAGGGTGAGCACGCTGTAGCTTTGGTTCCATGGGGTGGCATGTAGGGTGCAGGGATCACGGTACGTCAAGGGCGACACGTAACAGGGAGGCGAGGTCAACTTCGGTAGTGCCAAGACTTGTGGTCATTCCTTCCTCCTGCCCAATGCCTGCTGTCGTACCTGCCTACGATGTTTCCCTTCGCACTGTTGTGTCGAGGGTACAGGACACGCCGTGAGACCATGGTGTGTACGAGGCTCATTTGTTTTCTACTTTCTTGTACAGTCTACGTGCGCTCTGTTGCCGTCCAGCGACGCTCCGGCCGTGGTGATATTGCTACATGCTGCTGTTCCGGTTCCACCACACTACCTGAGCTGCGACATGTGCATGCCCTGTTGCCTTCGAGTTCCAGTCCTTCGGGCTTGCGCCCAGCAGTCTTGTCTACTGATACACATCCTACAATCTGCCGAAATTCTGCTCTCGCTGATCGTTTTCGAGTGTCAGGGCCTCGAAAGCTCACTGCTCAGTAGTCGTCGAACATACCCTCCAGTTCCGCCACCCCAATGTTCTCCGGGCTCTGCAGAGTCTCCCACTCTAGCGCAGCGTCCCCGAGATCGAAAGTCGTGTCTCCCATCGTACTAATACTGAGCTTCGCTTCATCCATTTGCACGTCCTCGCTTTCTTTCTTGACTGGGCTCATTGACTTGCTGGCATCCATGCTCTCCTCTTGTGCACGTATGACTGGACTGCTGAACTCCATGCCGGATGCTTCCACCTTGAGGCACGCGGCGTGTTCGAAAAGTTCGAGCGCAGCTTCAGCAGCACTCTGCTCCGCCTCTTCTCCGCTCACCTCTACCGAGAAGACCACTTCGTTCTCGTCTTCTCTCTCGGCGCCAGCCACAGCATCCGCTTCGACCTCCATCTTGACGTCCTCTTCACTCTTACGTCTCAGACGCGCAGCCTCGTGAAGGAGATTTGCTGTCTGTTTGAAGTCCCGCTCCTCATGCTCGAGCTGCGGGCTTACAGCACGGCGGTTGTGGGAAAGATTTGTGGTCGTAGGTGGGTGCTCACGTGGCACAGATCCGGAAGCGGAGAATGAACGTGTGTGTGTTGGCGGGCCATCACTCTCAAGCTCCGGACTCGAAAGATCGACCTCGGGACTAGGTGACAGAGCTGTACGAGCGCGAAGGTAGGATTCGTTAGCATCCTCGTCTTCGTCTACGGCGGATGCTGACGAAAGCGAAGGCGAGATGATGCGTGCAGCGGGTTTTGCTATGATGGCGGGCGGGTGATCTGGTATCGGTTGGTGAGGTGTCGTTGTGAGGTAGAAGTAGAGGCGTCTGGGATAGACCGGTGAGAGGTCCTTGGCCAAGGGGCAGGGTGAGATCGCGGGCCAGGAGCGGTGAAGGTACGCTGTCAGGCGGGAGGAGATGAGGGCGGATGGATTCGCGGATCTGTGGCACGTGTTAGTGGATACTGAGATGTATGTGTGCATGGAGGAAGGCACATACCTCTCCACAGCAGGAACGTTGGTCGCAAGCACAGCGGCAAGCTCCTTCACCAAATGAGGTCGGTTGCCAGTCTTCTCGAGTTGTCGCAGTGCACCGACGACAATGTCGTCACTGATGCCTTCCGTGTCGATCTTGTTGTCGCCTTCGCGACCAGGCGAGGGGGGTGGTGACAGCGCCAGTGCGCGCTTTGGCATGGAGTCCTCCTTGAAGCGCACGCATGTCGTTCTTGGCGGGCTCATCGCACCTGCCGTCGGCGACGCAGCTCCATGCGATCGCTTCGACTTTTTGACGGGAGGTTCATCGCCTTCGACGATGGTGCTGGGCGGTGAGGGATGCGACGCCGTGCGCGACCGTTTTGGCAGCGTGATACCGAGCTCGGATAATGAGAGCGACTTTCTCCGTGTGTTGTACGGCATCGTCGCGTGTGCTGCGTGTGAAGTCATGGTCGTTGTTGCCTCGTTGGGATAGAGTCGAGGACAGCGACGTGTGCTGGTCACGGTGTGCTAACCGCGTTTACAGTCGACAAATAATATTGCTGGCAGGCGGGAATGCTGCTACCGAGCTAGGCGGCGACGGCGTTTTACTGGGTACGCCGGCACTGCATATGCGGGCCTAATGCAAGGTGAGACGTGAAGCAGGAGTGACGTGAACCGCAAGGGCGGTATCGACCGGTTATATGAGGATGGTGTCGATGTTGATGTTGATGCCGTTGACGACCGACGGCAACGGTGTGTTGAGGGATGTGCTGCCGAGAAGTTCAGGAGGCGATGATGCAGTTCTGTTGCAATTCGGGACCCACAGGGCTGTGATGATGGGAATTCGGGGAGCTGTCTCGTGCATGCGTCCGAGGAAGACCAGCCGCTATTCCCAACACGCCTCTCCCTGCTTCGCGCTGTGTGACAGGTCGATGTCTGAACAATTACTGGATCATCTTGTACTGTACTGTAGAGGCAAAAACGCGTCATGGCAAACACCTCACAAAGTTCAACGCCTGGCCACGACTCCAGCAGGCGCTAGAGGCGGGATGAATACGGATAACTGAAGTTTCGGGGCTTAAGCCCGACGCCCGCCAAACGCCATCACCACCTTGTGCGACTGGCGCAACACCATGCGTTTGCTAACTATGCTGCCATGCGGCAAGCCGCGGGCGGAAGTGCTGTCGTAGGCGCTACGCTTTACGACTCTCTTCGTTGTCGGAATGCTTACGCTGTGAGCAACACTCGAGCGCATTCAGAGAGCATTCGAGACGCGATATCACACATGATCCATCACCACGCTTCCCCGTATCTGCAGCTACCGCGTGTACGGCAGACAGGAGTGATCGACAAAGAAAGCAATACCACATCCTATCACAGAGCTCCGTCGTCATGCACCCCTGATGCGAGCTGCAGGCTGGTGCAGTAGGTTGGCGCTCCGAAGTTCGAGAATGCAGCTAAGAAAACATATCCTGAGTCGCGTGCTCTGCTGACCGCAAATTCACGGTCGTCCTGGCTGTGATCAAGCGGCAAAGCTATAGTCGGGACGACGCCGCGAGTACATCCGTACGCAGCTCATCCCAGATCGATTCGCATATTCCACAGCGGCGATTCTGGGTGCTGCACCAATTTGGGCTTTCGACCACCTGGAGCCGCGCGGAGCGCACACCGATCGTGTGGGGCAGCTTGCGGAACTTCTGTCCGGTGTGCTTTGCAAGGTCGCGACGAAGCCTCGCGGATGACCAAGGAAATAGTATACTACATTCCAGCAGCCAAACGCAGCGAGCGGTTCTAGGAGAGCTGCTAAAAGACACAATTTTCTCAGCGTCAGGGTTGTACTGATATACTACCGTGGCCCTGCATGTATCAGCAATATCCACCACGACGCACTCGCGGGATAGCATATCCCATTGTTGGGATGCGGATCCGTAAGGTTTGTGTTTGGCCGTCTCCATGCCAGCCTCACACGAAGCACTGGAATGCTACGTGGAATGCACGTGGCTAGAGCAATATTACTACGTTGCTTGGCAGTCACGGCGAAACCGTGTTACGCAGTGGTGGCGCTCGATACAGTGTTAGCTACTACCCACTAAGGTGTTGACGCAAGTCTTCTGACAATGGCGGTAATGACTTCCGTCGCAGCGCAAAGATCTTCCAGAGCAATGCCGTTTGGGTGAAGTGGAGCACGTTCAATCGAGGAACATCTGGAGTGCCGACTTGACCGCAGCTCGTAAATATAGCAATGAGTCGCGATTTTTCCCAGCTCACACGTCGACAACACCATCAACATGTCATGCTTTACGATGGAACACGATCATGACGTGAGAATGTCCTTTGTCAACCGGCAGAGCAGTGCCTTTGTTCTCGTCCATAAGTGGCGTATGGCGTATATGCGGCCGCCGCCGACGCTTTCAGCACTTCCTCATACACATCTGAAAGCGGCCATGAAGCGTCGACTTGCAGCAACCACCGAACGCAGTACACTGTCAAGATACAAGGTCGATCATCGTCGGTAAGTCTACTCGAGATATTGTTCCATTGTCTTCATTCTCCACGTCTCCTCCTTCACGTCGAATTACCCCTGTTGGCCTGTCTTATCTTGTCATCATCGCGACTTGCGAATAATCACCCAACATGCATTTTCGCGAACTCATCTGCTACTCTGCACTCGCCACGCTTGCTGTGGTCCCCACCCCAGGTGTCGCCAAGCAAGTCCCAGCACCAAAATGGGACAAGTACGCTCGTGAGCGTCAGGGTGTGCCAGCAAAGGGCGGGTTCCACGGTCATCAGGCTCGCGAGGCTGAGGCAGCGGACGCCCAGGGCTGGAATGACGCCCATGGCCAGCCATACGACCCTCACGCTCCTCAATACGCACGTGATGCCGCCTCTACTACGGCTGGCACTTGGGCGAAGCCTTCCGAATGGGCTTCGTGGCTTTCGTCTCAGCTCCCCAAGGTGACCGGGTCCCATACGTCTCACCCAACCGCACACCCCAGTGCTCTCCCTCCCTTCGCTTCCCAACATGGCCATCAACATGGCGCCCACCACGCCCGTGACGCAAAGGCCGAGGCTTACCGCTTCAACGGTCCTCCTTCGCACTACGAGAACCACGGCAATGCCCATCACGCTCGCGACGCTGAGGCTGGACACTTCACACCTCCCCAGCACTACCAAGCTCACAACTCCCATCACGCCCACGACGCCGAGGCCGAGCCAGTGAACTTCCCAGCTCACCCAGGAGGCAAGTTCGAACACGCCAGCGATTGGCACAAGGACTTCCTCGTCGCCCACGGCGTCAAGCACACGGCGCGTGACGCTCTTGCCGACGAAGACTCCTTCGAAGACAACGTTGACTTCTCCAACGATGGCTATGCGGAGGCTGAAGACGAGGATGAGCACCTCCAGGCTCGTGAGGCCAAGCCGCCTGCTTTCCACCCTCAATTCAACGAGCATGGCTTCAAGGGAAACCAGCACCACGCCCGTGACGCTTCGCCAGAGCCAGATTACCCTGCACACCCCGATGGCAAGGAGTTCGACCACAACAGCGACTGGCACAAGGCTTTCCTTGCCGCCCACGGCGTCAAGCACAATGCTCGTGATGCTGAGCCAGAGGCTGAGGCAATGAAGTATCCTGCTCACCCGGACGGAAAGTTCGATCACGCCAGCGACTGGCACAAGGAGTTCCTCGCCGCTCACGGCGTGATGCACAACGCTCGCAGCGCTGACGAGGCGCTGGAGTTTGAGGAGGAGACTGTTGATCCTTCGGACGAGGGCTATGAATTGCACGAACGCGATGTTGAGGAGGCCGAGCCGCTCTCGTACGAAAGCTATGGTGCCGAGGATGAGGACAAGCTCTTCGCCCGCGATGCCCGCAATGCCTTCCAACCTGGGTCTGGCGCACATCCCACAGTGAACGCCGATGTACGCCTCCACCCCGTCTGATCTGCGCTTCACACACACTGACAGCGGTCACAGTACTACGACTCTCATGAACACGTCGACTTTCTCGCCCGCCATGGCATCAAGCTGACCGTCCCGTCAAGCGCCACACCTGAGGCTACTGAGACTCCATCGCTACAGTGAGTTTGCCTGTCATCATGGCCCTCGATCCGGGGACACTTACTGATACGATAGGTAGGGCGAGATCCGTGCCTCCTAAGCCAAAGCAGCATGTGCCAACTAAGCCGGCACCGGCGAAGCCAAGTAAGGTTGGGTTTGGAGATTTGAAGTTTCCTTGGTAGACAAAGACAGGCTATGAGATGGACATAAGATAGATGCTGAACTTACCTTTCGCGTCACCCGAACCCATGATGTTGCGTGCATGATATACTTGCGATAGCGTTTCCCCGAACGTCACGCAGCCTCCATAGTTGTCGTCTTCGTACGAAAGACCTCGACTGCGCCCAACAGATGTTGTCGAAAGTGATGCTCCAAGATGCTCTAGACGCAAATTTGCCAGTACAAGTGCAAAGTATACATCGGCAATGACATGAAGTCGACAATATCTGGTCGTCCCGTGTCGTCCGTGCTAGCTCATAGCCGAGGCTGCAGAGCAATATATTCAAGTAAGATTATTCGATCATTGCAGTACCAAGGCCGAGCGTAGTTCCCTATTTGGGAGTATACTATAGGTGAGACTGTAGACTCGAGTCGGAGAGATTTTGAGGGGCGCTCGTGCGACCATGCACGGACGGGAGACGCGTTCAGACCTCACTCGTTCTCCGATGGACCACGGCGTCATTTCTCATCCTCAAAGCATGTCCCATCATCTCCTGGTGGCTCTGGGAAACATACCACGATCTGTATGCAGCCTTAGCCACGCGATTTTGCTGGTCATGCGACGATCAGGGCGACTTGTATGAACTTGGACCCCCCGGCTAATATCAAATGGCACTACCGGCGCACTCTCTCCGTGCGTTTCATAGTGCTCGCTTCGTCTCGCTTCGACTTCTCCACACATCCAAGGTCACTGGATCCGTTGCCACGTTCTCCTCCACACGCTTGTCCGACAGTCGAAGGCCGAAGGACTGTGATACTTGGTGACACTCGTACTATGGAGACGGAACGGCTTGTACCGACTGGTGGGAACATCTCTTCTTTGCGTGAGCCCTAGGTCGGAGTCGGTGGACATGGTGGAGAGGAACCCAGACCATCATATGGACCCCATGAACAGTCGGCTAGGGTTTCTCGAGGTTTCATGAAGATCATTGACTCGTCTCGAGCAGTATATGTATACTTGGCTCGTCCTCCACCTCTCAATTTTTCTTTTGCCCAGACTTTCCAATCTGCCATTCTTTCGTTTCATCTTCTTAGTCCTCCATCCACTTGATCTCCCATCACCGTCACTATGAGACTTCTCGAAGCCAACGTCGCGCTGCTGGCTTCAGCTGCGACTGTCGCCGCCCAGACCTGCAACCTCCCCTCCTCCTACAAGTGGTCTTCCCAGGGCCCGCTCGCCCAACCCAAGAACGGCTGGGCCTCGCTCAAGGACTTCACGCACGTTCCCTACAATGGCAAGCATTTGGTGTACGCCTCCGACTACAGCGGCTCGAACTACGGCTCGATGAACTTCGGTCTGTTCTCTAGCTGGAGTGACATGGCAAGCGCATCTCAGACTGGTATGAGCCAGGCAACGGTCGCACCTACACTGTTCTACTTCGCTCCCAAGAGCACCTGGATTCTCGCATACCAGTGGGGCGCGACCGCCTTCAGCTACAAGACATCCTCCGACCCCACCAATGCTAACGGCTGGTCCGGCGCCAACGCCCTCTTCTCGGGCTCCATCTCCGGCTCCGGCACGGGTCCCATTGATCAGACCCTGATCGGTGACAGCAGCAACATGTACCTTTTCTTCGCCGGCGACAACGGCAAGATCTACCGCGCCAGCATGGCTCTGAGCAACTTCCCCGGCAGCTTTGGCAGCGCCAGCACGGTCGTCATGTCCGACAGCACCAACAATCTCTTCGAGGCCGTGCAAGTCTACACCCTCAAGGGCCAGAACAAGTACCTCATGATCGTCGAGGCCCAGGGCTCCGGTGGCCGCTACTTCCGCAGCTTCACCTCCACCTCCCTCGGCGGCAGCTGGACCGTCCAAGCCGGCTCCGAGTCCTCCCCCTTCGCCGGCAAGGCCAACACGGGCGTCACCTGGACCAATGACATCTCCCACGGCGATCTCATCCGCAGCACCAACGACCAGACCTTCACCGTCGACCCCTGCAACCTGCAGTTCCTATACCAGGGCCGCAATCCGAGCTCCAGCGCGTCTTACGATGCGTTGCCATACCGCCCGGGTGTTTTGACCCTCACCAACCCAGGAAGTGCGTCCGGTGGTTCTTCTTCCTCTTCTGCTGCCCCTGTCTCTACCACAACACGTCAGGCTACCAGTGCCACTGCTGCTCCAACTTCCTCTGCTCCCCCTGCTTCTACATCTGCTTCCTCCGGCGGCTCCGGTGGTGCCCAGTGGGCGCAGTGCGGCGGTACCGGATGGACCGGCACGACCACTTGCGTTGTACGCATATCTCCGTCACAGTGCGGATTATGTGAGAACAAATTTGCTGACGTATTCCGCAGAGTCCGTATAGTTGCCACGTCATCAACCCGTACTATTCGCAGTGTTATTAGAGGAGGTGGTTTGAGGGATGGGGTAGGTCTAAAGAAGGATGAAGGAGAATTCAGGTATTTATACTTCGAGCTGGAACCTTGCAGAGGTTCTGCAAACCAATTCTTGTCTCAAACTCCAACGTGTCGCTGTATGTCCACGGGGAACCCCTGCTATTGTCGACAAGCAGTGTGTGTGTCTCGGTTTACCAACGCAGTGATGGAATGATTTTTGTGATACTTACACCGCTGCCGGCACCCTGCTGGTGTTTGATTACACCCTCCCCCCCTCCACCGCGCATTAACATGACTCGTCCTGGTTCTGTTAAATCCTTCCGCGACACTGATGTTGTGCGAAGTGGCAGAGCTTTTGAATGGGCGGGATTGTCAGCTAAGGCACAAGATCTCTCTCCTACGCGGGACAGCATCCAGTGGAGCCGCTTGGGCACCGCAGTAATACATTGTGCCTGCTCGCTACTGAACTCAGCACAAGCGGTACGGGCCCCAATTTCATGCAGAACTCGTGATTGCGGCAATTGACGCGAGCCACGTGCGAGGCCCTCGCGTCAGCTTCTGAGTGGACCAAGTGCCGCCGCCCGACAAGTATGTCCATGAGGAAGCTTGGGGTCTTCCGGCCAGTGGCGTGAAAGTCCGCGTACTTCTCGGCGTCCGAGAGCAGTTCGTCGAGGTGTTCCCTGACAACTTCCAAAAGGCAAGTTTTGACTCCCGACTCCCCATCCGGATCAATACCGTATACCGTCTCAATTGCAAGTACGAGATCTTCCCCCGCCCATCCGTTGCTCAGGCAGCTTGACAGCTTCTTGCAAGCAAGGTCCTTAAGCGGCGTGCAAAGGTACTGTTGCGCGAGATAACAGACGCGCACGTTTAGCATGACCCTGCTCTCCTCGTCATGATAATCGTGGGTGTAGAAGTAGGACAGCATTGCATTCACGGCATCGGCAACAACGCCGTTGAAGATGTAGCATTGCGCAATCCCTTCCTATTCGCGCTCAGCCCTACATCGTCGTAGTAGAGAAACTCGATACCGCATACCCTGAAGTCGCCGTCACAAGCTTTGGCCAAAACCTCCGACTGTGGACAGATGATGGCTTTGTGAATTCGCCACTTCCGTCCCTCGCATTCCATCGTATAATCGGAGTAACGCTCGTTGCCGAAGAGACTATGAAGTAGTCAGCACTAAATCAGGGGGATACATCCACGAGCACTACTCACCTCTTCACGCCAATGAGAATAGGATGAGTAGCCGCTTCATCTTTTCTGCTCGCGTCGGCGGCCGCCATGAATGATGTTCCGGTGTTTTCTTTTGAGGTGCGCGAGGAGGAAGACATTGACCTGAAAGGAGCCCTGACGCTGAAATGGGATAAATGGAAGTCGCAGGAAGCTCGATTAGAAGGCTGAGGAAGGTGCGACCCTGACCTCCTTCCTCACTTCCCCAAATTCAGTATGATCAGAACTGAGACAGAGTCATAGCTTCACTGTAGGCAAGGCACTCTCTTGCGATTTCCTCGAAATTTGAGTCGAGACGCGTGCCGTCGCTCAGTCTTGTCGTTGGAATGGGCAGTTGCAATGTCTCTGACTAGTCGCGGAACGTCCATAGCATCTGGAGACGAGTTGGAAAAGCCCGAACTCTAGGCTCGCCGGTCAATCGAGATGGTTCATTCTGCATTGCAGAAGAACGCAGTCACATCATCGAAGGCCGGAGGCCCGTGCTCCGCGTGCCTGTCCGCCACCCACGAACAGTACACCTTCGTGTCTCGCATCTACCCCGTCCGAGGACGTGTAAGGCACAGAGCGCTATTGGTGATCTTGTCTAACCTCTCGATCTGCGGACATGTCGGACTGGGTCAACTTTCCGAAAGAACATGCGCTTCACCAATTTGCGCTGCAGGTCGATCAGATAACGGCTGAAGCTGACCATAAGGAGATGTACGGCGTGACACTACAGCCAACGAAAGAAGGGTAGGTCTAGTGGTACGTTTGCTTGACTGCATTGGAAGCCTTCGGTCCTGGGGACCGAAGGGGCAACGTTTGATTGTACACGTGAGTCTAGCTGACGTAGATACTCCTCAGCGACAAGCCAGCCCACACAACCCTCATCGTCCTCCAAAAGTTTCTGCGTGCCAACGCCGGAGACTTGCCAAGGGCGAAGTCCCAACTCCTGGAAGCTCTGCAGTGGCGAAAGGAGTACCGCCCACATGAGGCCAAGGACGAAGTCTTCAGCAAAGACAAGTTCGGCGGACTAGGCTATGTCACCCGACTGAGAGGCGTAGTCGAGACGACGAACGAAGAAGATGTGGCGATCTTCAACATCTACGGAGCTGCTGCCAAAGATCCGAAGAAGACGTTCGGTGATGTGGAAGCGTGAGTTTGCCACTTTCCACTTGTCACCTGAGCAGTCTAAAGGTCCACGCCCTGCTGTCCATGATGAAGTTGCAAACACTTCTTGATCTCGTCCTGACATCCTTCCCAGGTTCATCCGCTGGCGCGTCGCCCTCATGGAACTCACCCTCTCCGCCCTCGCTCTCAATTCGGCCACCCTCCCAATTCCCGACTACGGCGCTGGCCCCGATCCCTACCAAGCCATCCAAGTCCACGACTATCTCTCCGTCTCCTTCTTCCGGCAGCCAGCCGAAGTCAAAGCCTCCTCGTCCCGCATCATCAGCCTCTTCTCGAAGTACTATCCGGAGACTGTGAGCTACAAGTATTTCGTGAATGTACCTATTGTAATGCAGTGGATGATGGGAACGATGAAGATGCTGTTGAGCAGTGATGCGGTGAGAAAGATGACGTGGATGACTTATGGAAGTGAGTTGGTGAAGTATCTTGGAGAGGGGGTAGGCAGAGAGTATGGAGGGAAGGGGCCAAGTGTGAATGAGATCGGAGAGACGGTGAGGTATGATGATGGGGTGGAACAGACGAAGGCGTGAGTGGTTGTATTCTTGATTGCATTGGTCGGTGATTACGTTACATAGATTCGTATCTACCGCTCATACTTCTACTCTGGCATGGCGAAAGTACTTCATCCCGACCCAGGCTATCGTGATCCAGACCCAAGCTACAACCCCAGTAAGGACCATGAGCGCTGGGTAGTACCCTACTATCGGCAGCGTCGGATCGTCTTCTAGCTCTGGCGGTGCATAGGGTGTCTCGCCAACGTCCCAAGCCCAGCTCCAGACTTCGAGACAAGAGCCCATGCCGACTGTGAAAGTGATCCAGGTCAATGCCAGGATGACCCAGCCCCAGTAGGCCGTCTCAGTGGAGTCATGAGGTTCTGGCGGCGGCGAAGGTGGGTAAGGTAGTGGCGCGCGTGTTAGCGGCGAAGGCCGGTGCGGCGACGAGCGATTGCGGGAGCTAGTCTTAGTGGCAGCTGACTGAGGGTGCAGGCTAGACGATGGTGGGAAGTAAGACGTCGAACTTGATGCCGGCTTCAAGATTGATGGAGGCACAGATTTCGTCGCGGGTCGGTCAAAGGTCAGTGGCTCCTCGTCAGAAGTCGTGCTGACCGAGGCAGCCTGAGTAGTGGGAGACTTCAAATCGACCGGACTGCTTGCCGTGCCGCTCGGCGCGTCCGACTTGGCAGCCTCATCGGTCGTGCTGCGAGTTCTGGTGTACTCAGTGACGAGTGCAAGACGTGCAGCCGTCACCGCAGGTGCGTCTGCTGCTACCGACTCCAGCCACTTCTCGGGTACGGCGGCGTGACGCTCCTCATAGCTTAATTGGCGCTTGATGACGTGGGGCCCTGAGCTCTCCTCGATCACGGGTGGAGGTTCCGGCTCCTTGGCAACAGGCGGCGGAGGTGACCAGGCTGGCAATGCCGTTTGTCTCGTCGGACTTCGAGGCAGGAGGCTATTCCGCCTTTCCCGACCATCAGAACCCATTCTCTTCCCAGCCAGCAACGCAGCCTTCCTGAGCGATCCCTTTCGTTTTCGCACGGTCTTGCTCAACCTCATCGCGTCGGTCATGGCGGGTGCCTCCCTAATCGGCGAGATAACAGCAAAGTCGTCCTCATCTCGAGGACTTGGATCCTTCGGCCCTGCTCGCTTCGTAGGCGTCTTGTCCCTCGATGGAGGCCGGACATTGTCGCTGCTGGGACGCAGAAAGTTCAACTTTGCCAATATACTGCCTGATACAGTACGTCTGTGGCCGGTCGACGAACCAGGCGGTGGCGACTGAGGTCCAGTATCCGACGTGGGTGATGTTTGTACACTCCATGACAATTCCATCGCGCTCGGCGACAGCGACTCGTCCCTCTGCGGCGTTTTGCCATTTTGTGTATGGTCTTCATCCCTCACTGCGCCTGCCTGGTCATGGAGGTCGTTGCTGCCGCCGGACGTGGTGCCGGTCCCATATTCCATGTGCCGAGAAGTGACCCATATGTCTCCTGCGCTGTCTCCTGTTGCTGCAACGGAGACAGCCAGATCATCGCGCGTTACTTGGCCTGGTGATGAAGAGGTCGAAGCAGGAAGTGAAGCTAAGGTGGACGTCTGCATGCCGTGTTGTCTGGAGCAAGGATGCAGGGGTGGCCAAAGTGCCAAGACTTTGACTTTACATGCTCGCCTCCTGTTTCATGAACCTTACTACAGTCATATGTTACCACAGCACAGCATCATGTTAACGGCATCGACCTAGCTGCGCAACCCTAGGCGGAGCTGCGGTAACATTCCTATCACTCTTGGATCAATATGGCCTTCTCGCAGCCCGTAAGCCAGGCTCTCCCCACATTCGCTCAGGATATTGACCATGATCACGACCATAATTACGAGCATCAAATCGGTGCCGCAGTGCAGGACACGAGGCATGACCGATCAGGAAGTGAGGCTCACATCCCATCGCCTATCATGATACATCACGA
Organism: Cryoendolithus antarcticus; assembly: GCA_002077065.1. NCBI lineage: Eukaryota > Fungi > Ascomycota > Dothideomycetes > Cladosporiales > Cladosporiaceae > Cryoendolithus > Cryoendolithus antarcticus. Next base: position 526,326 of record NAJO01000031.1, on the reverse strand, counting down.
CTACGATATCGCAAACAATCTTGGCGAACCTAGTGACATGGACTTGTTGCACGACAGTTTGCATGCAGGCATGCTCTCGTCAAACACAACTAGCACCATGCTTTCACCGAAAAGTGCTACGTTCTCTTCAGTGTCACCAGGAAGTCAATGGGGCCAGTGGACACCAGCAACTCCACAGACCGGAACCTCAGACGGTGGCTTCGCACCTCGTGAACCTCCCAACGCTGGCCGCAACCCCTTCAACTTCCAGCCTCAGCAGTACGCTGTCAGCCCGCAGAAGACTGTCGTAGGACGTTCATCGGCTGAGAATCTTCCTGGCAAGCGACGAGGTCACAAGTACCGGCATAGTAGCATTCACACGTCGCATCAGATCTTCCAGGCACCGATGCAGCGGACGCCACTCTCAGTGCCAGCTTCGCTGCCGGTGCCGACTCGAAAGGAAGCTTGGTGGAGCATGACATTCCATCAGACCCTACGACTGGTGTGGTGTGTATGTCACTTTTTGACCTCAGCTTATGTGCAATTCTCGGCATCTGGATCGCTGTCGATGACCGCGCTCAGTCGACTGCTGTTGTTCGATGCAGCTGGAGCTACCGTCTGCGTAGCCGTGGATGTCATGTCGAACTTCGAAGTCTGGCAGCGCGGATCAATTCGCCACCCGTTCGGACTCGAGCGCGCCGACGTCTTGGCTGGCTTCGGCATGGCTGTCTTCATTGCGTTCATGGGGTTGGATGTGATCTCTCACGGCATACAGCACGCACTCGAGAACCTTGGTGATCACATTCCTCATACAGCTCACTCACATGCTCGTGCGAGTGCTGGTAGCGTGGATCTCGACTGTCTCCTGGCTATTGCGGTCACACTGATCTCGGCCATCGGACTCAAGAACCACTCTCGGCTCGGTCGCGCAATGCGTCTACCGCTACTCGCAAGTTGGGGCAGCATCCTTGGCAACCCTTCCCATTTCCTGACACTGTCGTGCTCTGTCATGCTGCTCTTCCTACCTCTCTTCGGTCCGGCAACCTACAACACCGTTGACATCGGCTTCTCATTCCTCATCGCCCTACTTATGATCACGCTCGGCAGCAGACTGGGCACATCACTCGCTTCAATGCTACTCATGTCCTACAAACACCCGTCCGATCCATCTGCGGTGCGATCCATTATTGCAGAGATCGAAGCCGACCCAGCGGTCAGCGCTGTCGATGAAGCGAAGATGTGGCAAGTGCACTACGGACTGTGCATAGCAAATATCAAGCTGCGACACTGGCCAAACGGCGGCTATGGGGATGATGTACTACGCATCCGACAGAAGATTACGAGCCTAATCAAGAGCCGACTCGGCGGCGTTTATGGGCAAGGTAGAGGGCCGAGGTGGGATGTAAGTGTACAGATGACTGCAGAGAAGGACTGAGATCCGATGCGACATGACCAAACTACGATGAACCCCTTCGAATGATCACGCCTAGCTGTACTCGATGAAGCGGAGCCTCCGTGCCTAGCGTGCCTTCGCACCCCTTGCGAAAGCACCAATGTAGCAGAACCTTCAACCTACAGCGCCACAATCATCACGCCCACAATCCCCGCCACAGCCATCACCCCACCAAGCCCGCTCCGCAGCCCACCAGCCGCATTCGCCGGCGTACCGCCAGTATTGTTCCCACTCGCACTCCCATTCACCTGATGCTGACAATTCACATCCGGCGCATCGCTCGCCACAGTCGTATTCGCCGGATTGCAATTCACCGCACCAGCCTCCAGCATATCCGTAATGACGAAATTCGTCATTCCCTCAAGAACCATCGCATCGCGGTCCGAACCATTCGGGACGAAAATCGGCGCGCAGGCTTCCACGACTACACCGTTGAATTCCGGCTGCTGATCGCATCCGCCCAGCGTACCGTTCACGCAGCGGTGCGTGGGCGCGAAGATCACGTGCCCATTACTGCCCGCATTGACGGCGAAAGTGCTAGTGGGCAAGCGGGTCGTGGGGCTCGTGTCGATTGATTCGAAGGTCCCGTTTGCGCTGTTCCTGATAAGGCTCCAGAGCGCCGCCGTGGTGTTGGTGCCGTAGGTAGTGAGGCTTAGGGCTAAGCTGTCGCTTACAAAGCCGCCTGTGATTGCTGTGCAGCCTGGGCCTGTGGTGTTCGAGGGGCAGTCGACGGTTGCGGAGATTTTGTATGAGCGGAGAGAGGTCTGGGTGTAGCTTTCATTTTGGCCGCAGCGGATAGGGGTGAAGAGGGTGCAGGCTGTGCTGAGTGTTTGCGCGAGTGTGAGGGAGCGAGGAGGAGGGGTAGGAGGAAGGTGGAAGGGGAAAGCATGACTGCGAACGGATACTTAGAAGGCTAGAGTGGAGGAATGACGCAAACGCTTCGTGTGAGTGCACCTGCGACTCGCATGTCTATACTTGCATCTCGATATGCTTCACTTCCATCACAGTATCGACGATGCGTCGCAACGTCAGCCTTCCAGTATGCGACAAGTGTACTTCTCTACGTCTGCCAAGCTGACGCGAGGGAGTCACGAGAGGTCGTCTTGATCACTATGGAGTGTAAGTTGCTCTTGGCAAAAAGACAAGAAGTCGTAGCGTGCATCCTACGACCCACTAGCAACGCAGATCACCCAGAATTCGATCCTGGTAATGGGCATCCCCGCGGCTTCGCCGCGAGGCTGGCGAGCGCGACATGACATGATCGGCAAAGGTAGACTCGGCGATCCTTGAAGGTGGGTACGAAGAAGGGTAAATAAGCCAGAAGCTGTGGACTTTCGCCCAAGTCACCTATGCACTGGAGCACATTTGTTGTTTGCCGGGCAATGCAAGCATATCTACACCGCGCTCGGCGCCATAACTCCCGGCCTTTCACGTTCTCCTACTACCGTCTACGCCGCCGGTTTCCGCCCTACCATGAGATACATCGGCGTGAACAGCTTCTTCTGTCCGCCCGCCACGAGACAATCCGCCGCCAATGCCAGACTGTCAGCAGTCTTCTGCGTGCCCTTCGGCGCCAGCCCAATCATTTCCAGGCCGCCAACGAATCTGTGCACAATGCCTCGTCCCACGTGTGTCATTCGCACCAACGTGGGGAAGTCCCAGATGCTCTGCATGTATTTCAGCTGTCCCGAGATGGGCCAGTACCACGGCAGCTCGTCGTCGCGATCCGCCAAATCCTCATTGACTTCGAGCGTGAAGCCAGCAGCTTTCATGGCCTTGAGCGCGACGTCCACTTTCTCCATGTTCGAGATGCCGTCGCCAATCTCTATGCCCAGTCGGATATTGCGGTGCTCTGGGTTGTCGTTGTCGTAGGCGTCTGTCATGAGCCACTCGTAGACTCCAAATACGCCGCCGGGCTTGAGAACTCTGTAGATCTCAGTGTAGATTCCCTCCAAACTCGGTGCGTGGACTGTGGCCTCAATAGCGTAGACAGCATCGAAGCTCGCGTCCGGGAAACCCATCTGCATGAAATCGCCCTTCTCGAAGGTGACTTGCGGGTACAGCTTCTCCTTCTTTGCGTAGGCCGTACCGCGCTCGATCTGGTAGTCATTGTTGTTGAATCCCACTACATTACAGCCTGTGAACTTTGCGATCTCCCTTGCTGGCCCACCGACACCGCAGCCAACGTCTAGCACTCTGCTCCCTTCTGTGATGCCCATCTTGAGGGCCAAGTAGTGCTCATGTCTCGCCAACGCCTGCTTGAAGGCCTCGCCTTTGCTGAAGCGGCAGAAGTGGAAGCTTTGGCCCCAGCCGTATTCGTAGAGGTCTGTGGCCAGGTTGTAGTAGTGTCGTGTCAGGGTGGCGTACTCTGCTTTTCTTGCGTCGCGGATCTCTGGCGTTTCCGTGGCGGCGGACTTCTCGTCCCAGTGCTTGAAGTATTCGTCTACGGCGAGTTTTTGGGCAGACTTGTCCTTTTGGAGCATGTTCATGAAGGAGTTGCTGTTCTGCCCGGTCTTGCCATGGAGGGCGTCTTTGAAGGCTGCATCTCGCGTGAGGTCTTGAGGTTCGAGGCGGGTGGGCATGGTTGCGGTGTGGAAGAGGCGAGAATGAAGGATATATGCGGCTTACAGGAGTGTTGCAATAAAAGCAGGTTTCGACGCACGTCTAATTAGCAGAAGAAGCAGTGCAGTTGAATGCACGAGTCGTACTACTTTTGCCTCGCCAGATTGTCAATGGCGTCGCGTCCGCTTCAACAAAATCGTAAGATAGCCCCGGGTCACGGTTCAGGAACAGGTTTAGCCGCGGCAAGATAACGCTTCTGCCCGAAATTCTATCTTATCACCACGTGACGTCCAAGATGAGGGAAGAACTCTGGATTGATAATTGTGGAAGGAGCCGCCAACTGCCTCTTCATTTGTCCATTTGCCACACCATTGCATTATTTGTTGCTTGTCTTGGACCGTTCACATAAATCTGCGGCAAGATCAGACTCTCGACGACACCGTACCTCCACCCGTCTCCGCTGTCGTGCCAAGGAACTCCGCCCAGCGACAGCGACCTTGCTGGCACTAGCGCCTATCTCCCTTGAATTCTACACGACCATGCCTCCCCAAATCAAACAGGACCTCAACCGCTCGGGCTGGGAAACAACCGACATGCCCTCCGTCTGCGAGCGCTGCCTCCCCGACAACCCCTACGTGCAAATGCTCAAAGAAGACCACGGCGCCGCCTGCTCCCTCTGCACCCGCCCCTTCAGCATCTTCCGCTGGAAAGCCGACCGCACATCTCGCCAAAAGCGTACCTCGATCTGTCTTACATGCGCACGGCTGAAGAACTGCTGCCAGTGCTGTATGCTAGATCTGAGTTTCGGGCTGCCGATCACGATCCGAGATGCGGCGCTGAAGATGGTCGAGAATGGGCCGCGGAGTAGTATCAATCGGGAGTATTTTGCGCAGAATCGGGAAAAGGATGTGGAGGAGGGGAGGGGATTGGAGGGGTATGAGAAGACCGGGGAGAAGGCTAGGGAACTATTAAGTAGACTCGCGAGGACGGAGCCGTACTATAAGAAGCAGAGGCGGCTGGAGGCGGAGGGTGAAAGGGAGGCAGAGGGAGAGGGAGGACAGAAGTTGCTGGAAGGTGGTGGGGAGGAAGCTGTCAGCACTGGACCGATCCGGACGAGCGACAACAAGAAAAGCACATATGGAGCCGCCTACGCCGCAGGTCAATCTCCCGCCCCCCGATCCGGCACAGCAACAGGCATCAAACGGCCCTTTCCCTCCGCCGCAGCCCTCCCCCTTAAACCCGCCGATCTCCTCCCGCCCAGCGACCCGCACGTAACCTCCCTCTTCGTCACAGGCGTGGAAGACGATCTCCCCGAGCACGCCCTGCGTACCTTCTTCTCTGCCTTCGGTGCTCTCCGAAGCGTAGTCTGCAGCCATCGCAGCCACTGCGCGTTCATGAACTACATGGAGCGCGCGGATGCCGAGAAGGCCATGAGGGAGTGTCACGGGCGGGCGGTGGTGAGGGGCGTACCTTTACGGGTGCAGTGGGGGAAGCCGAAGCCGCTGGATAGTTTGGATCGAGATACAAGAATGGAGCATGCAAGGGCTGGGAGGGGTGTGGCGCCTAAGGCGGCGCAGCAGAAGGCGATTGAACACAGCGAAGCAAGTGCAGAAGTGAGGCAGATTGAAGCCGCAGATGAGATGGCCGCGCCCCCTGGAGAAGATGAGGTGGTGTACCCCTCTATGGCTGGGGAGTGAAGCCCTCATGTTTCTCTATTCCGCAAGACTTTAGCAAAGCCAAGACCGTTGCAGGAGGTACCCAGACACCGGCCATCGCCATCACTCTTTCCGGGTGCTCGAATCGACACGACACGACACGAGACGGCTATGCTCTGGTCGAATCGAGTAGAGCGCCCAGCTTCGGCGTGCTGTTGATGGACCTCTGCTCACTCATCAGATGGATGACGATCTAGCTGCAGACCTGCAGAGCTGCACATTGCCTCTCTCCGCGCGACCCGGTTGCTGGCCCTTGTGACCAGTGGCGAGGTTGTTGTTGATGACGAAATGGCCATTCGTAACGCGACGGAGGTTGACAGGAGCGACAAACCCTCCAAAGCGATCGCCTGCGCAAAAGCCACAGCGCCGTGTGGTTTAGGGTCCCGCACGTATGGAGAGTCCGTAATCGGACAGTAGAGAGGCACATCAGCAAAAGATCGGGACGTAAGCAACGGCGTGGCAGAGAGTCGTCGTATTCGACATGGCTACTTGGTCGAGAGAAAGATCGGCCCGCGTTTGCACTACTATCAAATAGCTTGCAGCAACATAATGCCAACGTGCACATCGTGCGTCCACTGAGAGGAGGTACCCCAACGATCGCCTCATCTCCTACACTTACTTCATGCCCCTATCCAACTGCCCCAGTAGAGCCAATACCCCACTCCCCGTCCCCTCCTCCCTGCTCTTCCCTTCGCTTCCCCGACCCCTCGCCTCCGCATCTTCCTTGATGTCCTCAGCAACTTCAAGTGCACGCTCACGTGCCAGCATGGCAGCCTCGTCCTCCGGCCGCCCCCCAAACTCATCCTCATCTTCGCCCGAGTCGGACGCACTATCGTCTGTGAACGGATCCCCGTCCGTAGCGTTCAGGTCAGGGGACTGAAGGACGCGTTCGGAGAGGTGAGGCGAGGGCGGTGCGTCGACTGAGGAGGCGCGGCGGGAGAAAGAGAGATTGGTAGTAGAGTTAGAAGGATGGGTTTTAGTGTAGCCTATTGCTTCTGCGACGCGTCGGGCTTCTTCTTCGTCGTCTCCTGTGGGCGCCAGCTGGCCCAGAATTCCGAGGTCGGCGCCTATAATGCTATGCCGATTCGTTTGATCTAGTAAATGCCCGCCTCGACCTCGAACGCCCGTGGCGGTAGGGTCTTCGGATTTATCTAGGATATCTCTGTAGCCTCTCCGCTCGGGGTCTTGCAGCCTCTTCCGCTTCTTGGACTCGCGTTTACTGGAAGGTCTCACGACGATCACAGGCACAGGGGAGTACTGCAGACAGTATTTCGACACGCTACCGCTGCTCAGCAGGCCTTGGTAGCCTGTCAAGCTGCGCCCACGCGTGCCGACGACGAGCATAGCCGGCTCGTAGATCTTGATCATCTGCTGAATGGATTCTTGAACCTTTCCTATGCTAAACTCGAGAATCAGACTTATGCTCTTGTCCTCCGTGTTCTTCTCCTGGATCGCTTCGAGGAATCGCTCTGCTTCTAGACGATAGCCCTTCTCGCCTTGCCCTCCGGCCCAGCGCGTAGCTTCCCTGGAGTCCTTTTCTACGACTCGCAGGCAGACAACTTCATCGCCGTCGTCTACGAGCTCGTCGAGGAGCCATTCGAGAGCAGTGTCGCTGTAGTCGTTCGTGTCGGTGCCTACTAGGAAAGTCCGAGAGCGTTTCGTCCATTGGAAAGAACGATGTTTGCGGTTTAGGGTTAGGCTGAAGTCGCCGCTTGCTTCTTTGTTGGCGAAGGTGTCGAAGCTCACACTCGGCCTGAACTGCGCTGGAGGCGGAGGACTGCTCATACGCCTGTTGGTGCGGGAGGAGACGACATGGTGGTGGCCTGCATGCGTAGCGCGGCGAGCTTCTTGGTGCTTTGAGGGTGCATGGGCGGAGGAGGAGCGGGATGTGCCCGGGGTGTTCTTAGCTGGCGGGACGAACTGGACTGAAGGGCGACGGCCGTCCGAGTCAGCGTTTGCCACGCCTGGGGCGTGGAGGGTCGGACGACGCCAGGCGGGGACGAAGGAGGGCTTGCTTTCGGTGGATGTGGAGTCGTTGCCGAGTGCCCAGGAGGGGATGCTGCGGTCTGGGAGGGTGATTGGAGGGTGAGAGGTCGGCGCTGAGCGAGGGGAGCCTTCTTCGGGCGGTGCTGGGGTCGAGCGAGGGGAGGGTGTGGACGTCATGGTCAGTGGTATGTATGTGCTATTGTGATATATTCAAGACTATGCTCTATCGCTTGGAGATACGAACAATAGCTTGGCGATATGAGTACCCCACTATTGGACTTGGCCTCATCAATGGCTGTCGCAACATGAGGAGATGCAGACAAGCATCGAACGGAAGTCAGACGAAGTCATCAACGAAGTCGTCCAGCTGTACGACCAGCTTCTGAGTGCGAGTGCGAGATCGCTCGTAGTGGCGACTTGCAAGGCAGGTGCGATGGGAGGTGTTGAAGGAAGTGAGGTGGGATGTTTGTCGGTCTTGGCAGCAACGAGACTGCTACCCCGTCTGCTAGGAGGCCATGCCCACCGTTGGATCGACATTATCTGCCGGGCTCGTGTTCACGAACGACTTCGACTTGTATGGGTGCAGCGAAGAGCGTTGCTCAGAAATAAACACGCTTCTCGCTCCAATAGCACACGCGCTTGCGGTACCGTCACGATGACTGTGGAACCCAACACAGAGCCCCAGGACCTTGCGGAGAGACCGAAGCTTCATTAGTCAAGCTATGTGCGATCCAGCTGTCAATCAAAAGCTATTTTCAAGCTTTCCCTGCTCGCTTTCTGGAAGCGTTTTACGTCCGCCCTGTCCTGCATGGCTTTCCGTCAAACCACCTTATATCTTACGCACCTCCTCCCACCAGGCCGCCACTCTGGAACGAATTGAGCGTCAACATTACGCTATCAAACTGCGTACTGCACACCTGCGTCCCGGTGTAAGTAGTGAACAGTTCCATATACTGCCCTGCCTGCGTCGTCGTGTAATTCAGATTGACATGATACGTCTGCGACGAAACGATATTCTGCACGATCCACATCTGGTCGCCATTCGTGCCCATCGTAGCGATGCAGTTGGCTCCACCGTTAGGGATATTGATGTACACATCTCCAGTCAGAGTGACGTGCTGTGACGCCTCGGCCGCTCGGCCAAGCAGTTGCTCAATGTAGGCTGGAGTGGTGTAGCGGCTGTCTATACGAGTGACTTGGACTTGGGCACGGCCGTTGTTAATTGGGAAGTCTGCGCGGCCGCTTGTTTGGCTGGTGGTCCAAGGATTGAAGGTGCCGCCGTCGAAGCCAGGGTTGGCGACGACTTGCGTGGCTACGGGGCGAATTGGATTTGTGCCGGTTGAGGGGTTGAAGACTGACAGCCCAATACTATCGATGGTGGGTGTGACATCGTAGCCTTGATCATAATTGTAGCAGTAGATCAGAACAATATACGTAGACGGCGTGTTCTTGAAGATCCCACTTGCATTGCCTGGTCCGATGTGGGCGCTCGGGAAGCCGTAGTCTGCACTGAAGAGCTGTTCGGAATTTGTACTTGCAGAAAGACTGCACATGTCGCCGACGTTGGCGAAGCTGAAGAGTAACACGTACAGTGGAGATGGGGTCAAAGCTTCGGGGTAATTTGTCCATTGCAGCTGCTAAAAAAAGTAGGGTAGGTACCACCCCACTCGAAAACTGCAGCCCATGTTCACCACCATGAAAAGCTCAACACCTCCTGTCATAGCCTTTTAGGCTGTGACATCCTGAGCACCGCTCATCGGCGCACCGCGGTTGTCACCCCCTGGTCCATTGTCATCGTCTCCGTCCTGCTACTCGTCCTTGATCTTCGGCTCCTTGTCGCCACAAGAGGCCGCCTTGCCCTTCTGGCTCTTCTTCTGACGCTTCTTCGGCTGTCCGTCCTCGACTGTCTCCTCGTCGTCGCTAGAAGGGGGAGGACTCTTACTACGCTTGAGATTGTTCTTAACTCTCGCGCCCTAAAGGAGGGACTTGCGCTGAGAGTTGTAGTGGGACCTGTGCTGAGAATTAGTATGCCTTCTAGAGCTATATGACTTCTAGAGCACATACTTGACCGAGATGGCGGAACGCCCGACCGGGTTTGGGATGCCTTGACGCACCTGATCGGCGAACAGCCCGATTAGAGCTTCGTTGACACGGCGACGAATGCGGTCCCACTCGGGACCTGAGAAATGCTGATTCTGTAGGAGGCGCGCGATCGCACGGAACAGATCGCGCAGAGCAGCAGCTGTGTCTTCGCTGGCCGGACGGTTGAGGACCAACTCGATCATGGCGGCGATCTGAGCGGCTTGCTCGTCACGCGAGAAGTTCTTGCGGACGCCGCGAACCATGTTGAGGATGCTTGGAGCTTCTAGTGGTGTTTTGGAATTGAAGTTGGATGTGGTGTTGAGGAGGGGCAATGCTTCTGGTAGTGTTGGAAAGGTATGGCAGAGGGAAAGATTGAGAAGCAAGAGAGCTTCTTAAGTATACAGAGGAGGAGGAATGGGTGCGCCACTAGCGTCGTCTAGACTCCATCCTGTCATTACTTGCCCCCTCCCTATTACTCCACCCCTAAATGTGCTAGGCAAAAGCTCCTCTAGACTTCACTTCAAAGTGGGAAAACGGCGAAAAACCCTGTTTCTGGCCTCACTTACAGCGTCACGTGCGGTACTTTAGTATGGGAGATTGTGGCTTAGTATGGCGTTCTCACTCACTTGACAGGTCTAATTTGCTAGGGGAATCCTCACTGCCACGCAAACTTTACGTGTAGAACCGGGTATCTTACATCACTTGAGACTAGCACATGCAAGAAGATCGCACCACCCAGCTGTCTTGTGCCTAGCGGAAATCTGCTACAGTTTCTGTCCGACATTATTACACGCCTTATGTACTATTGACGTTCGCCACGAACGCGGTCCCGAAGTTCCGGATATGGAACGCGTCGACAGACTGCGACTGCCATCGCAGGAGCGCGATAGCTCCGGCTTGCCATAGGGGATAGTGACCCGCCCCAGGCAGCAAGTGCACCATGGCTTCTAGTGCTGAACTCGTCTGGTCTTCTCCTTTCGATGAGACGACACCAAATCAGTACACCAGAAGGCATGGCGATTCCCGCACAGCGCACGACTAGTCGACTAGCTCGCCCTTCAAAAGCTTCAGCCATCTCGAGGCTTTCCGCGACCGACTTTAACGAGGATGACACCGACTTCTTAGCCTCCATCGGCGTTCCAGTCTAGAAGACTGAACATCAGAATGGAGTCGAGAAGCTCAAGCGCTCTCAGCATGCTACTCTCGAGGGAGCTACTGATTCAAGCGAGGAGGCTTACGCCTTTCCGGACGGTATCGAGTCGAGCGATATCGAAAGCCTCGAAGATGTTACGAGCGGCAACGAAGCTTCTGAGTGTGACTCGTACGATCTTACCGACGACGATGAGGCCAACTATGTTACTTCTTCCTCCAAGTCTGCCCTCAAGAAGGTCAAGACCTCCTCCAAGTCTGCACTCAAGGTCAAGACCTCCTCCAAGACCGCTTACAAAACTTCTTCTAAAACTGCGACGCGTAAGCTCAGGAGCTCACGCCCTTCCCCTGCCGTGAAAACCAAGAACGGCAAGCGCCTGACCTTCAAGAGACAAGGCAAGACAGTTGCGAAGAAGCTTTCGGTGTCGACGGAGGTGTGGCGTGTGGCTCATACGCCCTAGCTGACACCCAAGACCGACTGCAACTACGAACCCATCTCTCTCGATATTCATGACCCGAAAGCGTTCAAGATCATCAACGCTCCTCGGACACAGTCTGGTCTAACGGACATGAATGCAGGCAGCAAGCAATCCGACGCAGACCGCAGCTTCGACGCTCGAGTCCAGAAGGCTGGACGCTTCTTCATGGGATGCCGGAAGATCTTGGAGTGCTACAACGCTGGCGGAGACAGCCACGTCATCGTTGCACGCCAAATTGATGCGGAGAAGATCTTGAAGTTCTTAAAGCATCATATGGATCCTCGGATGATCCTCTTTCTCGGGTCGAAAGACTTTCGTATCGAAGACTTCGAGGAGCTCAGGAGCTTCTCTATCGAAGATCTTGAGGACTGGGGCTGTTACCTTGGGTACATTGTGTGGCCGTCGGGTGAGATCGAGGGTTACGTGGGAAGCTCGGTCGCTTCTAAAGGCATGGGAACGCGTCTCCTCCTGGACTACGAGACTGGATTGCAACATGCCAAAGCTGGAGTCTTCCATCCTGTTGTGGCGACCAAATGTTTCGCACAATACGCCGCCCTTGCCTTGCCAAAAGGCCCACGCCTCCTGGTGCGGCCACTGATCTCATATGCTATGCCGGCAGATGGCGAATCGAGCGACCTGGTGGACACGGCCAACCGCGACCAGACTCACATCCTGGAGTCAATGTCCATTACCTACTGTCAGACGATGAGGGTTTCGACGGACGAGGAGCTCATGAACCTCCCGAATGCTGCCCGACCGATTTCCAGAGCGCAGCTCAGCAAGCACTGCAGAAGCCTCGCACCTCCTGGCCGCGATGTGTCCGACCAGACAGGCAGGAATGGTATGCTTCCTATAGTACTCAATCCGCACGTCACCCGAGAGCAGACCGATCGTTTCAAAGACGGCCTGGAGTCGCAAGAAGCTATATGCCCCCTGTGTACCGAGACCATCGACCTGGAGAACGACAAGTTCACTCAAATGAACGGATGTAGAGCGGCTGACGTCCTGGACGACCATCAGATCTTTCACTTCAGCTGCAAAAGGTTCTTAGACCACTACATGGAGAAGAGCGACGACACTCCAAGAGATCTGAGGCTTCTCGCCGGTCCAGAGGAAGTTCTGGCTACAGTGAGGGCTAGGATGATAGAGCTCAAGGACTACAAGGCTGCGGCATTGGAGGAGAAGCGTTGTCCCATCTGCACCGAGCCAGTCGGAGTCGGGAACATCACTGGACGAGGGAAGCAAGTGTGCATGTTACCATGCTTGGAGAAGTTCAACCACTTCTGCAAAACCTGCAAGGCGAGGATTCAATGCGTGATGTTGGGCAAAGCTGCGAGTCCAGAGAGCCAGGAGCGTAGAAGGCGTGTTCAGGAGGCGGATTGCTCCTTCAAGGAATTCAAGATGTTGCTCAAGACGAACTACAAGGGCTACAACGTTACGAACAACAACCAGTTCACGAAGGGCAGATAGAGGCACACCAACAGCGGAAGTTAGGCGTAACGGAACTATTAGATGCGCCAGGACTCGAGTCGTAGCCGCAGTATAGCATGTAAACAGTATTTGGATTGAAGCCCACAGCACCACAGCGCGTGTCAGCGTTGCAGGCGTTGATACAAGCCTGGAAGCTTGCCTCGGCAGTCCCTCTGTACGAACCCGGCTGTGAGTCTACATCACACCAGACTCGGTAGGCTCGGCCGTTGAGATCTGTGTATGCGGTCCCGTTGCCTGAAGGGCAGATTGGCGGTTGTGAAGCAGTAGGTGCAGCAAGACTGCTGCTCGTTGATGATGTTGTTTGTGATGCGGTCGATGCAGCGCTCTTTGAACTACTCTCCGAGACACGCGAAGACGACACCGCTGTACTCGAGCTGCTCGTCGGTGGCACGCTCGTAGTGGAGCTCATGCTGCTGCTGCTCAACCCGCTGACCGTAGTACTGCGGGTGGAGGATGCCGTCGGGATGCTGGTCGCGGTAGATGTCGAGCTTAGGGACGTAGGTGATGTTGTTGGCGTGAATGTGCTGCTGGTGGTCACCGACCGAGATGAGGTGAATGAATAGGTCTGGCTGGCGGAGGCAGACATGCTGCTGGAAGTCATGGTACTACTCGAGGACGATGCACTACCTGGAAGTATGCCGCATGAGGACGCGCTGCTCGAACACTTGCAGATGCCGATGAGCTCAGACTTCTCGAGGAAGATGTGACACTGAGCTGTGCAGAGCTGCTTGAGATCGTCGCACTACTCATTGTAGAGACACTGCCCGAGAGAGTTGATGTGCTTAAGGAAGAGGTAGAGCTGCTTGGAATAGTGCTGCTGGTTGCTGAGCTGCTCTGCACCGCGCTAGTAGAGCTGAGTGATATCGTGGTGCTCGTGAACGTAGAGGTGCTTGAGGTGGACGCTGGTGCTTGCGACGAGCTTGCGAAAGACGTGCCTGGTGCTGCACTATTGGGTGTTGCAGTGAGCGAGCTTGACGAAGTGCCGGTAGATAACAGTACCGCAGAGACGCAGTCTGGAGGGGTGTGCTTGCCGCAGTAGAGGAAATCCGCACGGATCCAGGGTTCGAAGACGGAGGGGTTTGTGCAGACGCAAATGTTACGGGAGATATGGGCGATGCTCTCAAAGCTTGCAAAGTTGATGTGTTGGTAGTTGGGCTGCTGCTGAACGTGAGAGGTGAAGTCGTACCATTCGTCGCGATCCAGCCGTAGGTGGGAACACGGTGGTGGTTGCGCATGTACGATGTACAGTGACGATAACGACCGGGGGAGTACCTGTCGTCAAGCATCAGCTGGATATCGTATCGAGATGGACATTGAACTCACTTGAGGCCTGCGCCGACGCATAGCTGGTACCGACGCAGCAAAGTGCGGCTATCACACGCGTTCTCTGCATGTTCACGACACCATCACCAATCACCGTCGAAAATATGAAAAATAGTTGATGTAGGACCAAGGACAAATCGTCAGCTGCGGTCAGCTCTCGTATCAACGGTGTTGGCGGCTATACGTTTAGTCATGCCGTGCTCGGAAGGTCGGTCGCTGTCGAGATTAGGGCGCGTAAACTTTGCATTCTTGGTGATTGCTTACATTGCGAGGAACGCGATCCATGGTCTGCCCCCGAGGAATGCGTGCCATGACCTGTCACCTTTGAAAATTGGCAAGTCTCGCCGACGCATTCCATGTGTTCACACGTCCTTGTGCAAGTAAGACAGAGTAGTGATAGATGAAGCAAAAGTTCGCGATACCGCTGGTACGGATCCTCAAGCGCTGGAGGACATCTGCTTTGCCGACGGCCATGTCGCGGGTCCATTGGCTGCATCGAGCTGTCTGTCATCTCAACACTGCTGTCAGGTGAAGCACACCCAAAGGTGAAATGTGAATATGGCCATCCCGTTATCCACATCCTGTCTTAGACTGAGGACTCATGGACACCAAAGACGGCGCGACTTCTCCTCACTCTCGGACGCACCAACTGATGTCGAAAAGAGAGAGCAGCATACTCCGCCTTGAATGGTACGACGAGAACCTTCACGCTGGTGGGAGAAAAGCCGACCGGGCTATGTTCCTTGCGCTGATCGGCGGACTCGGCGACTGTTAGACTTACCATATTGCGAAGCTGTGGCGGCAGCCAAGCGTCTGCTCAGTCCTTTCATGTTCAGATTGCTGTCAAGGCGCGGTGGACCAGGGTACCGCCATGCGCGTAAGTCATAGGCTACTCGTGTGGCGACGAGGTTTACGTGCGTCGGAGCAGCTTCGAGGACTTGACTGGATGGTCCCAAGTCCATCTCCAGTATCCGGCGTGACTGAGAATGCTGCGATCCGTTGAGTCACGATAGCCAAATGCAAGCAGGACTGCTGTGAAGAAGACCAGATCGGCCCCAGTGATTTACACGGCGCGCATCTTCAGTAACCCGCGAGGCATGGCACCTTGGCTGATGCAAGATCGGATGATCTGGACATGCTGCATTCGAGATGGTACCCGTGGCCGATGGCATTTCATGAGCGACTGTCGGTGGATGAAGGGAGTGCGTCTCCTGGGCAGTGAACGCGTATGAAGAAAATCAACGAGGCTTTAGGAAGGTAGAAAGCGAGCGATATCCCAGTCTCCCCCGACTGAATGGTCGCAAATATACCATTGTGATGTACATGATATTAGCACAAGACTCTCTCCATATTCGCAACAGAATGTAGCGAGAGAGTCCGCGGGTGCATTCTAAATCCCATGAACACGTCGAAGAGGCCGATGTCCTCGGATCAGATAAGCCCAACTTCCGTGCTGACTCGTGGCTCGCGGACGTGACGACGCCGAGGGTTGGCAGGGAGTAGGAGAGGGAGATCACCATTCACTTACTTCACGTGTACTGGGCGCTCGTTCCACGGCGAGATATCGGTTCGCGGCGTGCTAGTGGATCTCAAGTAGCCAGACCTTTTACCATGCACCGATAGCACTGCGAGCTCTTGACTGCGAGCCGGCATAATGGCGAACGGCGAGGGGCGTGGGCAGTATGCGCACCTGCCCATTCCGTCGTACGAAGAAGCAACATCTCGACCCTCATCCTCGTCCGAACAACATCAAGGGCCCTCACAGACCGGCGACGATGCGGAACGGCAAGGCCTCCTGTTTGGACAGGGCGACCGCAATGCGGATGCTACTACCCGCCGGCCGGGGACATATCGGGCACCTGCTGTCGAGTCCGCACGAGCTAGTATGGACTCTGGATCGGACTTGAGCGTACCCGAGATGGTGGACGGAGAAGGGCAGAATGCGCGGCGACAGGTTGAGCAGTTTGATTACATGGAGCCTGGCGACAGCGAGGATCCCACACAATCGCGCTTGTATCACCGACCTCGAATACGTACAAAGTTCTCGCAGCACTTGACGAGCATAGGCGCTACGCTGTCAGCATTCCGAATACCGTCGCTTCGCTCTCTTTACACCCCTGTGGCGAATGCGGAGAGTGGCGGAACTGAGCCCCAGACCTGGAGGGAGCGGGTACGAGCAAGCGCGCGAGTCCCTGGCCAAATGACGATCAGCATACCTATATTTGCTCGCCTGGTAGGTCTCTTTACAATTGCAGCCCTCATCTGGTTCCTCTTCGCGATCGAGGTGTTCCCCAACAACCTGAACAAGATGGGCATGCACTTTGATCCTGAGTCAGTGCGGATATACGTGCAGGAGCACATCGACGCGGAGTCCATCCAGGGCTATCTGTATCACATCACATCGTTCGATCATGTAGCAGGCACTGAGGGCGATCTCTACCTGGCCCGGTGGATGGAGGAGCGCTGGAAAGAGATGGGTGTTTTCGACCAGGTCGCTCTGCTGGACTACTACGTCTATCTGAACTATCCTACGAAAGATGGTCGAAGTGTCGAAATTGTCAGTCCCGAGGCTCGGAAATGGACTGCTGCTCTGGAAGAAGACTCTGCATATCGAGACCGTCCGCAAAGTCTCGCCTGGCATGGTCACAGTCGAAGTGGCGAGGTCGAGGGTCCCTTGGTGTACGCAAATGGAGGAAGCCGGGAAGACTTTGCATACCTCCAAGAACATGGCGTGAATCTCAACGGCACAATCGCCCTTGTCAAGTACTACAGCACCCAGGGTGATCGTGCACTCAAGGTCAAGGCAGCCGAAGAAGCTGGGTGCGTTGGTGCGCTGATATACTCCGACCCCGCGGATGATGGTGCTGGCAAGGGCCTAACGTATCCAGCTGGTGCATGGAGACCTGCAGACGGTGTGCAGAGAGGGAGTGTCAGCTTGATGTCCTGGGTCGTCGGCGATCCATTGACTCCCGGATGGGCTTCTACTCTGGATGCGCAACGAGTCAGCAAGGATCATAACCCAGGATTGGTCAATATTCCGAGTCTGCCTCTTGCATGGCGCGACGCTGAGATACTGCTATCGTCGCTCGATGGCGTCGGCAAGGAGGCACCGCGAGAATGGGTCGGCGGTACGAAAGGTCTGCCCATGAAGTGGTTCACCGGTGGTGGTGACAAAGCTCCGGTGGTGCATTTGAAGAACCTCAATGATGAGAACCCTCTTCAAACAATCTGGAACTTGCAGGGCATCATCCAGGGCATCGAAGCGCCCGAGAAGAAGGTGATTGTAGGCAACCATAGAGACAGCTGGTGCTTCGGCGCTGTGGACCCTGGGTCTGGCTCTGCTGTCATGATGGAGTTAGTCAGCATCTTTGGCGCTCTGCGCAAGCTCGGCTGGCGGCCGCTGCGCACGATCGAGTTTGCTTCGTGGGATGCCGAGGAGTACAATCTTGTGGGTAGTACAGAGTATGTCGAAGACAAGATCGACTATCTCCGCGAAAATGGGATCGCGTACCTCAATGTCGATGTGGGCGTCTCCGGGTCCAAGTTCCGTGCTGCAGGATCGCCGGTGTGGCAACGCTCACTGCTCCGCGTACTTGACCGCGTGACGGATCCGCAGACCAACGAGACGCTTCGACAGCTGTGGGATGAGGGTCACAGTAAGCTCGAGGGTTTGGGCGCGGGCAGTGACTACGTTGCGTTCCAAGACATTGCAGGAACCTCAAGCATTGACTTCGGCTTTGAAGGACCCGAGCATGGATTTCCCTACCACTCATGCTACGAAACCTTCGAGTGGATGCAGCGATTTGGCGATGTCAAAGGGGATGATGGCGCCTTCCTCCCACACCACCGCACGCTAGCACAGATCTGGGCTCTCCTCATCTTGGAAATTGCGGATCGCCCCCTCATCCCCTTCGATCTGCGCACGTACGCGGATGCTATGATGCATTACGCCGAGGAGCTTAGTGAAGATGCCACGAAAGCCTTGAACGCAGCATCGATCCCGACCTCGACAATCGATCTCGATCCTATTTTCGCCGCCGCCTCCTTCCTCAAAGAAGCCACCGCTGAATTCCACGCCTTTGAAGACACCTGGGCGACGCAAGTTCTCGCCAATGCCGGCGGTATGGAGAACCGCAAGTGGTTGCTGAAGCGCCTAGAGTACAACGAGCGAATCTCACGCTTCGAGACCGATCTCCTCGACCTCGCTGATCCGGACTTGGACGACCCTCGCTTGAATGGCAAGGGTAGGAAGAAGACCGGTATTCCTAGAAGAGAGCAGTTCAAACATGTGATCTTCGGGCCGCAGGCTTGGAGTGGCTATGATGAAGCCTACTTCCCTGCTGTAAGGGATATGTTGGCTGCTGGGAATTGGACGGGCGTGCAGGAATATACTGATATCGCTGCTGCGAGGATGCGCAGGGCTGGGGAGAGGCTGTCGGAGTAGCGTATGTGTGAGGTTGCTTTTGGGTAGCGAGGCGTTCTGGAGGGAGATGTACAGACCACGGTATGTAAAGCATTTGCATGTAGTTCTATCGAAGGCGGTTCGTTCCTCAGCCCCATCCTAAGCTTTGCCCACCACGGCGAGTGCGCAAATAAAGTATCAGAAGGCGACTCAACCGCCTTCGTGCTCGATGTGGCACCTCGCCGCCGCATACGTGGGCCGCGTCCCAACCTCAACCCAGGAGAACGCCATCCAGCAATATCCCACGACCCTCCAGAAGAATCTCTCCTGCCTCGTCCACCGCAGCCCCAGGCCGGTATGCAGCCTCTTATACATCACTATCACAGCCTGCTCGAGTAACACCACAACCCCAAAACAGCAGAATGTCCAGAGCGGCGCTACGCTCTGACACGGTCCAGGCTTCCACGCAGCGACAGTATGCATCATCCCACTAATCGCAAACGAAAGCAGCGCGACCATAGCTCTCCTCACAGCCGGTGCGGGAATCCACGCCGTCAAAACCGCAGCATGCAGGGTGAACGCTTTCCGAGACAGCTTGTGCCAAAAACGGCTATACCATCTCTGCAGGGTGTATGCTTCGCTCGGTCGGCCAAAGAGCGGAGGCCAGGCTAAGTGAGGCGATCCGAAGATTCCTACGGCTATGAGGGCACAGGCGCTGTGAGCGCAGGTCAATACCAGTGCGGCGCCGAAGTGAACGAAGATTGTGAGCGCTAGACGAATGTGCGAAGCCCGCAAAGTAAGGGTTCCGGCACGGAGCTGAGCGATAAGAGAATCGTGGGCCGGGTCCCAGTCTTCGACGTAAATTTCTCCAGGTAGCAGAATTCCGGAGCTGAGATGAGAGTACACGATCCACGTAAGGCCAGCCACGATCGCTCTCCGAGCCAGGAAGTGGAGCCTGGTCATGTCCGGAGGATCCAGGCGATCAATGTGCACGCCCATGCGGGGTGAGAAGATAGCATTGAGACCCCATTGGAGCTTGGCTCCTGTAGTCTCTGCCGATACTGGCGGCGAGACGTTGAGAATGAGAAGGTAGCAACTCGTGTGCAGGGCGACTGCGGATAGATACTCGGCCAGATTCCCGGATGTGAACGTGTCTCTGGGCCTGAGGAAGATGGCACGGAGACAGAGGGCGACTGTCGTTAGTGCAAGGACGAGCCGTAGAGTGCGCGACGCTGGCGGCACGAAGGCAAGCGAGATAATGGCTGTGCTGTGAGGGAGGAGTGCCGGAACGAGCAAAGATATGTCGATGCCGGCTACCGTAATCGCCATCGCTGCAGCTCACTGAGCCGCGATTGGCGGTGCCAGCGATCTCCTGCGACCTCGGAGGTCCTCTCTCGAGAGGCATTCACTGTCGTATGAGTCCCGTTGGCGATTGATTTCCGGTATGTGACAAAGCATTGTGCAGACACTTGCAAGGCGTAGTCGTGGATCACGAGCAATTACGACATGGGACCACCCCTTGTGTAAACTCAGCAACAGAACGTCATTGGACAACGATCTAATGCAGCGGTACAGTCACCGAGCATGCTGCTATACGATCCCTTCGGTCTAATGGACATAGCTATTGTTCGAAGAGAAGTACAGTACTCCAAAGCGCTTGCACACGTTCCAATGCTGAGCTTCAAGACTGCATGCAGCGATGTAAGTGTTGCAGCAAGCAGAGCCGAACGTCACTTAGTATTGTACATCTGTATGGCCGCCCAGATACACACATTGCGTCCAGTAGGTCTGCACCTCATGGCCCCAAGCTAAGTACCCTTTGTTCTCACCTTAGTATTGTTCCCAAAACCCCCTACATTTGCACCTCTCCCTCAACAGACACTCCAAATTCACCCAGCACCAGCCAACCAACACTCACCCATTCCTCAAAAGCCTCTACCAACCAAACCCAAACAACAGCTACCGCTGATATGCGTACCGCCGTCCTCCTCTTCGCCGCTGCGGCAGTTCTGGCCGTCACTGTGCAGGCCGGCAACCCGTCCCTCTCCACTCCCGGCAGCAACGCCGTCACCAAGTGCCTCAAGGGCAAGTTGAAGAACGGAAAGTGTGTTTCCAAGCTCCGTGTTCGTCAGGTTGGATCTGATGAGTGGCTCGAGATCCCAGAGGCTGCAGATGCGCAGTGGGACACAGAGGAGTAGATCGCCAAGTGCGATGTAAGATGAATGGGATCATGGGCCGCAGACTAGCAACGAAACGACGTCGAGGTATTCTAGCATGTGCCTTACCATCACTGTCATTCCTGTGTCAAAGTCGTGTGATCGTGAACTTTGCGAGTAAATCATGGTCAAAGTGACTACTTCCCAAATGCCTTCTGCAACTGCCCAACGATCTCAGCCCCACCAAACTCCCCTGCACCACTGACAGTAGTCCCCTTCCTACCATTTGGTCCAGGATCATTGTGGATCTCGACCTTTCGCCTTCCAGCTGCAGTGACTTCAAGCACAGTGCCGCCTTCGTACTCGCCACCCTCGCCAGCGCCAGGCAGCAGAGCGATCATCCCGTCAACGATTTCTTCGATGGGCGTCCAGATGTCTTCACCCTCCTTCAGCCACTTGGCTCGATCCACGCCATCCGCAGTCCATATCTGCGTTTGCACGTTACCAGGAGCGAGGCAGACCACACGGACGCCGTTGATCTGCTCAAGGACGCCAAGAGAGCGTGTGAAGCTTGACACGGCCGCTTTCGAGGCACAGTACAGTGGCACAGGTGCTGCAGCCATCTGAGCAGCGATACTTGAGACCAGCAGAACAGTTCCGTGAGGCTTCTCTGGGTTGAGGCGGAGAAAGGTATCGATGGCCAGCTGAGTAGCGCGTACAGGATGATTGATGTTCAGGTCGAATGTTTTGTACGATGATCTCTGTGTCGCAGTCTCGCAGGGATACCAGAAGTTGGAGATGGGCTGCAGAGTCAGTACGCCTCTCCTGGGTCGACGTGTTCTGGGGGCTCAAACCTTACAGGATCGAAGATACCAGCTCCGGGGCAGACAATGTCAAGGCCATTGAAGGTCTTCGTAGCTACGTCAAATGCATCCTGCAGCTGAGCCCACTCTGTGGCATCTGTCTTCTGGAAGACGGCCTTCGGCGAGCCCTTCGAGTACTTCTCGACGAGGGTTTTTGCGTTGTCGGTCAGTGCGACGTCAGCAATCACCACGTTGCAGCCACCTTGAAGCAGTCGAACAGCGAACTCATAGCCGATTCCACGGCCGGCTCCTGTGATTAGTGCGGTCTTGCCTAGCAGCTTGTACGACATGATCGGGAGTGGACTATGTGATGGTATGGAAGTACGTTGCAAGCAGGAATTACCTGGACGCGGCTCCGAGTAGCACACCTCAGTATTCTCGTAACATTGATGAGCTACTGGTCAGCTGAACAACGAAGCTTAGAGACCGGGCGGGGTCAGCGTAGTCGGTACGAGAGCTGTGCCTACAGCAGTTAGGTGAATCCATATTGTGGACAAGTAAGCTCTTACAGCCCTCGGTAATCAGGTAGTGGACTGTCCGAGGAACTGCAAAGCATGCCACAGCACCGATTGCGGAATCTGGCCTTGGGAGAAGAGCTCCGATACCTCGCCATGCGGTTACCGAGTCAAGCACAAAGTCGCAACGGATAAGCAGTGATGTGATAGTACAGATTGGAATGATTCCTCCTAGCGTCGGCTATCTTTGGGGGCTTTTGCAGAAGTGTATCGCGATTGTTATGCGAGCACAGCGTTATCTCGATCTCCAGAGACTTCTGAAGTCGCCCCAAAGACTGTGTGCAGTCAAAGCGGTCGCTAGCTCAATGACTCGGTCACCAGTAAGGCAGCAGGATCGGCAGTAGTACATCTGACCTGGACTCGGGACTCTCAAAGATACCGCATTCGACTCAGCCACTGTTGCGAATGCCGATGTTACAGCATACATGTAGGAGCACCTACAGACCTTTGATGAAGCATCGGTCTTGGCAGTGCATGTCGATGAGATCGAGAATCGCAAGTTTGAAATTAAGGTTTGCCAGGTTCTTCGCTTCTCACGTGACGTGATTGCTGTTGTGGCGCGAGCTTGGAGGGGAAAGGTGCAATGAGACGTTGAATCGTCATCGTCCTTGCCCTGACGCGGGCAAGAAACACGCGAAATCACACAACAACACGTTTTCTTCACTGCCCACCAGCTCACCTACACCTCTACATCTCCCACCTCGGCTTCAACACCTCACCCACCCGACCAAATTCTATTCCTCACACATCACAAAATCCGTCTCGGAACCACCACCATCATGAAGTTCTCATTGGCCTCGATGGCCGTCGTCGCCTTGGCGACACAGACCGCCACGGCTGACTGGTTTGGCGGTAGCACCGGTATGTGTCCTCGAAGGTCACTGTAAGGCGACAGCAACACTGACTGATCCGAGCCCGCGTAGCATACAACAAGTGGCACGAGACTGAGCTTGAGCGCTGGCTCTCCGACCACAACGTCCCATACCCCACCCCGTCGGACCGCAAGGACCTCCAGAACCTTGTACAAAAGAACTGGGACAGCAATGTCGTTCAGCCATACAACAGCTGGGATACCAACCAG
The DNA here is from genome assembly GCA_002077065.1 of Cryoendolithus antarcticus. Taxonomy (NCBI): domain Eukaryota; kingdom Fungi; phylum Ascomycota; class Dothideomycetes; order Cladosporiales; family Cladosporiaceae; genus Cryoendolithus; species Cryoendolithus antarcticus. The sequence continues at coordinate 503,090 of NAJO01000031.1, read as the reverse complement.
CTATCCAGCTACCTGAGTTCCAAGGGTCAGCAGGCCAAGAAGGGCACTGAGAAGAACAAGGACAGCCTTATCTCGCAGGTCCAGCAGTATTGGCACTCCACCGCGGACCAGGCCAATGAGGCTGCGGGTGATGTCAAGTCCTATATCTTCGATTCGTAGGTCGTTGCCAACATTCTCCACTGAGCGCTTACTGACCATGTGTAGGTGGACTGAGTCCCAGCTCAAGTCATTCCTCGATTACCACAGCATCCCTAACCCATCGCCCCGAACTCGCGACTCTCTCCTCCACACCGCCCGCTCCAACTACCAGTCCGCGGCTACCAAGGCTGGCGAGACTTCCGCGTATCCTGGCGATTGGCTCTATTCTCAGTGGTCCGACTCTGACCTGAAGACTTGGCTCGATGAGCGTGGAGTCCCGGTCCCTCAACCCGGCAACCGCGATAAGCTCATTGCTTCCATCCGCCGCAACGCTTACCAGGCGTCTCGCTCTTCGCAGTCTACGCTCTCTTCGGTCTCTGCCTCTGCCGCCTCAGCTCAGGCTACCCTCTCCGATCAGCTTCTCAACAGCTGGAGTGATAGCAAGCTCAAGGAGTGGCTCGACAAGGCCGGTGTCCCGGTACCTCAGGGCAGCAAGAAGAATGAGCTTGTCGCCCTAGCCCGCAAGCACTCCAACCAGCTCGCCGGCTCTGCCCCTTCAATCTCCGCATCGGGCGCATCTGCCTTCGGTGCTGCTACTTCAAGCGCTGGTAACTACTATGCCCAGGTTACCCCTAACCAATACGGTGGTCTTCGCCACTACTATGACTACGCGCTAAACCAAGTTGGTCTAGGCTCTGCTGAGGCGAAAGCCAGCCTCAGCTCTGCCGCTTCCAGCGTGAGCTCCGCCGCATCGGTCGCCTCTAGCTCAGCTTCCAGCCTTGCATCGGTCGCTTCCAAGTCGGCATCCAGTGCCAGCTCTTCCGCCAGCAAGAAGGGCGAGAACCCAGTCAGTGCCGCTAGCGCCGCCGCTCGCGAGGTCTCCAGCTCTGCTTCATCGGCAGCCAGCGTTGCCTCCAGCTCTGCGTCTCTCTCTGCGAAGTCCGCGTCCAGCGTGGCCTCCAGCTCCGCCAAGTCTGCGTCCAGCGTTGCATCTAGCTCCGCCAAGTCAGCCTCCAGCGTCGCGTCTAGCTCGGCTTCCAAGTCTTCCACCTCAGCGTCCAGCTCTCTGTCGTCGGCTTCCAGCTCGGCGAAGAAGGAGTTGTAAGCAAGTCGTCACAGACTCAGCAATACTACAAGCTACCGCAAAGAACCTGCAGGAGAAAATGAAAGGTCGGGTGAACGACTTGATGAGCTTGAGAGGCAGTCGGAGTAAGGAAGTGGAAGGAGGATCGGAGGCAAAAGCATGGATGATATCAACCCCAGTTAGCGACACATCGGTCGCTATGAACGGCGTATGAGAGATGAGATGAACCTTGGGACTAGCCCAACATGACCTGTAATCCTAGATTGCTTGAAATGATGAATTTACCTTCGAACGTTCCGACTTCCCCATGCGAATGGTGGAGAGAAGTCTGTCCATGTTGCAGTCTCCCTTGCTCCTTGTCCCTATCGCTCACGTGACCGTCGGTCTCACTTTGAGCCGATCATGGGTTTTGTTCCTCTCACCCATCCTCCTTTCTCACTTCGCATTTTATATGCATCTGTATTAGCGACGCATCCGTGAAACCTTCAATCAGGTAACGAAGTCTCTTGACATTTCTGAGAAGCGGTCGCATGAGACGTCACCGAGATCTACAACGAAGGCCCAAGGTTAAAAGCACACTTCGCCAGCAGCAGATACAAGCATACATGTAGCCACAACAACCACGATCTTCAGCGATCACCCCAAATGGGAAGCTGCACATCCTCATGGATCCTCAACAGGGCCTAGAATATGGACAACGAGGATGAACTATTGATGGGCGCTACATGCGACTATGAGAGGCATGTAAGAGCATAACACGTAGCATGCAAGCGCCATTTCCCCTCTACGCCGCTATGCATACGCCCCCCTGATCTTTGTGCCGGCTCTGGTGAAGATGCAGGCCCTGTCTAGGTTATTTCGCACCGTTGACTGCTCCTTGTCGAATATGGTCCCTCCGACTAATAAGCGTGCTCCGGTCACCTTGTTTTACCCACACCTTACGATACAAGGCGCTTGAAGACGCAAGCCAAGACTGCGCCGCTCGCTGACGGTAGCTCCGCTGATCCACAATCCCAGGAAATCTTTTGCCACTATCGCAGACATCGCAAGTGTATATCCGCGACTCACTCGCCGAGGGGAGTGGAGTGACCGTATTGAGGGGCATGAGCAGCGACTAAGGATGTCTCCAGCACCTGGATCGTCCTTTCATCATTGCAGAGGAAAGTGGAGACGCCCAGTACTGGTTTTGTGCATTCGAAAGCGTCTTCAGACTTCCGGAGGTTCGGCAGTATCTTCGACCAGCTCCTGGTTCGCCTGCTCTGCTACGCGCTTCGATTGGATGCCTGCATAACACCCGTGCTCGTTCGCTTCGAGCCACTGCCACTTCCATTTCGACTTGCCGGCAGCTTCGACAATCTTCTGGGCCCTGCACTTCTCTCCTACATATGCCGCGACGTTGCGCTCTTCGGGATGGCAGAAGTAAGGTGGGAACTCTCCTTCCGGCTCGGACAGCTCCAGTGACGTCCAGGTGACCGTGAGTTTGTCGAACTTGCTCTCATTGACCGCACACATCAAGTCACCTTCGCCGTACTTATCAACGATAATGCGGAGGTGTTGGAGCTTTCCAGAGAGCTGCAGGCACGATGCCGCATCTGACAGCAGACCCTTGAGGTCGAAGTCGTCTGCATCGAACCAGCGCACACGATTGAATCTGTCGCCGAGATGCGCACGGATGAGGATGCCGTCCCAAAATGTCGAGCCAGAGCTGCATGTGCATGGCGAGTTGAGGAGATCCGCATGACGCACGGTGATCGAGCGCAGCATACTGCAATTACGCAGGTCGATCTCGTAGAGGAAGGTGTCGAGTCCCATTTAAACCGTCGTGTTGGTGAAGCGGAACTCATTCTCCGAGTAGCAGATGCGGGAGGCTTCTAAGTGCACCTGCTTGTTGGCACGCAAAATCCCAGCAAACTGCCCTATGGTCTCCCATTTCGAATTGCCCTGGTACTCTTCTGCCTGAACAGTGCTCTTGAAGTAACTCTCACAATTTTCGCCTCTATTCCTGCATTTCCTTGTCGGAGCGCGCCCATACGGAGTCGGACATATATCGACACCTCCCGGGCTGACAAGCATCTGGCGGTAGACTTCGTCCCTTAGCTCGGCAGGCAATCTCATCAAGAGGAACGATGGCTTGATCTGTTGGAAGGTCAACGTGTGCTGCTCGCCGATATTCGGAACCAAATGGCTTACAGTCCGATCTGCCATCTCACGCTCTCCCAGTAGCTTGGGATAATAGGTGTAATCGCAGAGACACGATACGCGCTTCTCCCCTGCCCCCAAGGCACGACGGTACCTCTTGTCCTCCGCAGATGCCCATAGATATCGCTCCGGATCGCCAACCGGATGCTTGAGTGCGGAATATGACTTCGGGCGCATGTGGACGCCACAGAGCATCATGGCGGGCTGTCCGTCTTCTTCGATCGCCCACCATGGCTTCACAAGGACTTCTTGCTGCTGGCGCTTCTTGCGCCACTGCTGAGTCTCCGGACGCTGCTGGTACTTCTGACGGTACGGCATTCTGGTTTGCATCTTGAAGATCTCTTGCAAGTCGAGTGTGACGACTCTACTCGGTGGACTGTTGATGAGTCGATGGTTTTGTGATGAGTGTCGGTGTGGAACTGTGGTGATCTCACGTGGGAGTCCCTTTCAGTCACTGAATCCACGCTAGTACTCGCTTCTGAGTGCACGGCCCTACACATCATAACAGTGAAGTGGAACAAGTATGCACGTGATGTCAACAGATAGATTCCTGCAGCTCGATAGGAGCCACCGGAGTAGCCGAGGAGGCCAAGGCACAGCAGCGGTTGATCAGCACAGGGTATCAGCTCACAGAAGCTGCGTAATTTTTCAAGGTTTGCACTGCTAGTCTACAGTGCCCTTGTATAGGCCGATCCCCCCCGGATCTAGCTGGACTGTCCAATCGAGCCAGCGATCGTTCTGGGAGGCCCACTTAGCGAGCAATATCAAGCCTCTGGACTTCAGCATCTCGCTACCATGAGAGTGAGGCGCGGCAGTCGACGATCTGGACTCAGCAGCTCACAACGTCTAGCCTTAGGGGTAGAGCAATGTGAGTCAGCGCCATCCTGTCACCTGCGCTGCATTTACTTCGCACTCCAGCAGCTCGCCACAGCGCGATCAGTCGCAGAAGTTGAGACTAGAAGCAGTCTACTACTGCATCATCTGCTTCAATCTGTCGTCCTCGGCCCGTTGCACAGGAATGTGCTGATACGATCTCGTGCCATCAATGGCAGCGTAGAAACCTCGATCGTCCGCCTCAATATGCTCCCAACACCATGCAGTGTTCTCCGAGCTCTCCACGATCTCTTGCGCCCAACTCGTCCTCCCAATCTCTGCCATGCGTTCATGCTCATAGAGCCAGAACGGCTTCATACGCTCTTCCAACGGCACGCCGAGCGATGTGAAGGTAATCGAGAGATTCTTGAAGCCGGTTCTGTCTATCGGGAGGGATAGAACACTGCGTTCGACTTCAGCGAAGCGAGGGAGAATGAAGCGGAGATTCCGTAGTGTACCCAGTCTCTCGAGCACCTGGTGCGCTGATCGGCTTACCTGTCGGGACCAATTGCTCCTGCCGAAGCCTATCTTGTAGGCCTCTGGACAATCTCCTTGCTCGATGAGTAGAATGCTGTCCCAGAACTCCTGCTCTCGTCGATGCGTGCGAGGAGGGTCAAATAGGTCGGGGTGGGTAATAGTAATTTTACGCACGTTTGCGGCCATGGATGTGTTGATCTTGAGAAGGAATCTCTCGAGGCCGATCCAGCCTGCATTGCTGGTGAAGCGGAACTCATTGACCCCATAGAGGATCTTTGAAGCTTCAGTCCGGAGCTGTTTGCAGGTTCGCATGACGCCGATGTAGGGCGAAAGCTGACCGAGGATGTATCTCTCGTGAATATGCGGTATTTGGTCGATCAATTGCTCATTTTTCGTTTACGCTGGACGCCTGGCGTCACGCAGAGGGATTGGGCTGAAATCGAGGGTTCTGTCGAGCTTGAAGATCTTTTCGAGGACAATGTCGCGCAGCTCGGCTGGCAACTCCAGGAATGGAAGTCGGAAGGGAGTCTACGCAACGCCAGTCAGGAACACATAATTCGCTCATCCATGCGGCAGAGACATCTTACGTTTGGGTCACTGTACTCGATTGACTCGAGCAATATCGGATAGCTGTAATAGTCACAGATGCATGAGCCCCGATACTCACCCGGTCCGAGGGCGCGCTTGTAGATACCTTGGTTCCATGGCCGGTAGTACCTTGAGTCTCGATTCTTGCTGCTCCGATCCGCTAATGCAGGTATCTTGGCTGGATGAGGATGAATGCCGCAAAGCATCATCGCGGTCTTGCCACTCCTGGCTTTGGCATACTCGACGTACGTGCGGGAGTGCTGATCTGGCCCTTTGGCTGGACCGACAAAGCGCTGCTTCTGGTGATACGGGAGGGGAAACGCCATGATGAAGAATGATGAAAGAGGCCAGAACGAATGGTGTCTTTGAATAATGTGAACCTACTTGATAGGTGGGTGTTCGCAAAGAAGTGACGATCACAAGCGCAGTGGTGAGCAGGATACCACGCTAAATGATCCTAACGCTCGGCACGTGCGCACCAACGGCTACGTGAAGGTGGCATAAGGTTCTTCACTAAGTAAGTTTTGACCGTCACTGTAGGGAGCTCATGCTTGGTAGTCAGTGTGCCATCACGAGTTGCATCCTTCACAGGCTGGCTAAGCTTCGGCAGCGTCGACGCGCCATAGCAGATCCATCTACATCTGGTATTGACGCACTTCAGAGGCCTATGTTCATTCAGCACTCCTACAGATATGGTATGGGCCTGAAGGATTGCTATCGCCTCGTTCATCTGGTGCAAGTATATACCGCGACTGGGACCTTGAAACTCATGCCCGACTCCGCGGAGACCACCGACTAATGTTAATGAGTATTATAGGTACAGCAGATGCATTGAGTGAACCTCACTGTATCAGAGCAAAGTCCTTGATACTCGACGTCGCGAAATCCCTTGGAACAGGCTTTGTCAAGCTCCTCGACCTTTGCGTGCCAGCAGCTAGCAATGATATCTCTGAGGGTCTCTGCGGCAGCGTCGGTGTGTTTGCAGGACCGCTTGGCTCCTCATCCAACCTTAGTCGAGTCATCTCCGATATCAGCCTCTGCGGCACCACAGCAGTTGCGGCGCCTGCATGCGGACTGCTCGCTTCGCTTCTTGAGGATCTTGAGTTACCGCACAGGTTCATCTGGTTCTGTGTGCATTGATGCATCGTCTTCGCATAGCCTGGAATGGTCCCGACCTTCATCATCGTCTTCGTATGAGCCAGTATCAGTCGGCTGTAGCTTGCGTGGCTGTTGTTCGTCTCGCGAGCCAGGAAATTACTGGAGCTGGGTATCGTCACTGGTAGTATCGCAATCCGACTCGGTCTCACTGCTACGCCCTCCCATGGAGAATAGTCGTGGAAGTTGACTGTAGACCTGCAACGCCCTTGATGCTGGTGTCTGTGTCGACCGTCGTCGTGCGCGTTACTCGGTTTCTGCCTTGCGATCGGTGTTGGCGTTAGCCTGGAAGTGAGATGTCTGCATGGTTGATACTTTGTAAGACGCCGTGTCGCCTACGATGCTATGCTGACATCCGAGGCCCTGGAGGTCGCTGCTCGTATTCGAAAGATCTCACGAGCCACTGCGTCATCCCACGTGCTAATGCCGTGATGATTTCTTTGTTCGACCCTCACTGTGACGTTACCACCAGCCCCGAGAGCTCGAGCTCGCATGCAGCTGCCTCGATCGCATGCGATCAATGAGACGCCAAGACTCAGTTGACCACAGCATCGGGTCGCATTCTTTATTGTTAGGTGTCCATTCCAGTGTTATTGCGTCGACGTAGATTGTTTCCCGCTGCCAGCCTCTAGTAGGTTCACCGCAAGCAGGAGATCTGTCGCAATCCCCAGCTCCATGGTACAATCGGCTCGCGCAGGCAGCTCAGACGTGGTCACTCTGACGACTGCGTGTGCCATAGGTAGGTCGCAAGTCTTAGTTTCCTGGTTTCCAAGTAGATCGATTCCCACGTTACTACGCCGTGTATCAGTATCTGAACTTTGGCACGCTGGTTTCCGAAGATGCATAGCTATACGACACACACGCTGCTTCTCATTGGCAGCACCGTTGCTCAGAGTCCACCGAGCCTGCCAGCATGCGCTGAGTCTGCGGTGTCCACCGCCATCCAGGCAGCAGGATGCTCCGCCGCAGACAAGCTGTGCATCTGCAACAGCACCAAGATGGTTCAGAGCCTTTCGAGCACGGTACCCACAGCGTGTAACGAAGCCGATCAAAGTAGTTTGAAAGACTATCTCGTCCAGATTTGCTCGGATCAAGGGACAGCAAGCTCGAGTACCGTCTCTCCTAGCACTTTGCCTAGCACTTACGCACGTGTGAATACAGGTGACGTACCATCAGCACCAGATGCAGTAGATGGAGCGCCAGTGGATCCAGCATCGACGCATCAAGCTCCTGCTCAAGCAGCGCCGGCTGCAACAGAATCAGACACGACTGTGCCAGCAGATGCCTACTCGACGAGCAGTGGCGATGTTGCACCGGCTGCTACAGTATCACCGCCCTCTTCCGGGAGTGATAACGCATCGACAGTAACGCCACCACAGTATCCGAATAGGAAAGGTGAAAAAGACGCTACAACAGGCAACACTCAAGCTACAACACCAGACTCGCCGGCCAGCACTTCCGAGGTCACCTCTACAGGAGCGGTCCCGGATGCACAGCTTCCGACAAATTTTTCCGGCAGTATCTCAGCTCCGAGTGACTCAGCATCAGTGACCTCGGTGGTAGTGAGCGACATAAGCTCGGTCGCCGCCTCTGAAGAGTCTTCTAGTGCTCAAGCGGAGCTGACGACCGCCGAGGCTGTCAGCAGCAGTACGCTGACTACACCAAGGGCGCAACCTGCGGTGTACCCTACCGCGATGCCTGGCAGCAGTGGGGCCGAGAAGAGAGTGGAGTACAGTCAAGTGGCCTTGGCCGGTCTGACTGTGATGATGGTCGCAATTGTGAGATGGGTGAGTGTGCAATAAAGTAGATGTAGAATAAAACTTGCCAAAAGCTTCTTGAAAGAGCAGAGCGCGTTATGTTCTACCTTGCTGCGGGCAGATCGTTGATCTTGCGATGGCGGTGAAATTTTACCTCATCCTGCGAGCTCCATTTGCTGTTCGAAGATCTGGGCCCGCAAGTAGTACTGTGACTTACCTGGCTGCAACACAGGGAATCGTCCACTGCATTGTTGAAAGCCTAAACCGAAGGCGGATTTCCAACGAGGTGAGCCTCGTTTGTCCCTCGTGCCGTGTGCTGGATGAGTCTAGCGGATATGCTTGTAAAAGCACAAGAGTCTTCCTCATATCATCAGAGAGTCGATGTTGAGCTGCAAGTGAATCGTTCCTCTGCCTGGTTCGTAAGACGAGGTATTGTTTCGATGCGTCGGATAGACTCTTGGGACAGTAAGTCATGCAACGGAGTGTCTCTGTTTCTTGGCACAGTAGAAGGAGGGTCGTGGCCCTAACGTAGTGGAGTTGTATGGAAAATGATTGCATCTCATGCCTCTTTGAATGACCACAGAGTTTGTTTGACAAATGCTATCATCGGAAAATTTCCACCATCTATTGACCGACATGGCCTACGCACAGCTACCTCACATGAAAGTGAGCCTTCCTTCCCTCGACCTCCGTGACAGGCCCGAAGTATTCGTGACGAGCCTTGAAGACGAAATAGACCATCGCGAAGATGAGGACGCTCACGAAGATGATGGATGCGTAGTTCATGCTCTTGCCGAAGGTGGACGCATCGAGCACGTACTGGGGCCAAGCACACCAGAAGAGTGCCCAGATGGCTGCGAGAAATTATTAGCTCAGTTGCAAAGCGAGAGCGAAATGTAGCTGATAGGGTAGACTTACCATAAGTGACAGCCATTGCGTTGACAGGAATGCCCCAGCGACCAAGTGAAAAATGCGAGGGAGGAAGTGAGCCTGGGTGGCGAACGCGGCGGTAGAGCACACAGCCGATACTCAGGGAGTAACACTGGAGCAAGCTCAGTGTCGACAGAGAAGTGATGGCGTAGAACGCCGTGATGGACCCAATGTAGATCATCGATAGCAGAACTGCTATTCCACAAGACAAGATGCAAGCATTGACGGGGATGTGTCGAGTCTCGCTAACCGTCGAGATCCACTTGCTAAAGGGCAAGCCCTTGTCACGGGCGAATGCGAAGAGATCGCGAGTAACGGCGGCAAGGTAGACGATGTTGGAGGCGACGTTAAGCAGGCAAATAACGACCAAGATGACCGTGATCCATGGAACAGACATGGCCTGGCGGAGGACGTAGATGGCTGGGTAAGTGGTGCTATCTCCGAGGGCGGCTTCCAGATCGGGGCAGTGGTAGATCACCGTTAAGACAGCAGGGAAGATCAAACAAAAGTTGACAAGATAGATCGTGATCATCGCCTTGGGGATCGCACGGCTAGCGTCTTTGACTTCTTCGGACATGTGTGCAGCTGTATCAATGCCAACTTGCTGGCTGATACCGGCAAGTTGACCAACGAGTACAGTGAGACCCATGCTTGACCAGCCGCCGGAATTCTCCCAGCCAGTAAGCCAGACCTCAGAGTGCGTAGCAGCAGGTGCGGATACCCACACGGGTACGATGTACGCGAAGTAGGCGATAATGTGGATTGCGAAGACAGCGTTCTGCCAGTAGGGCAGAGCTTTTGCGCCATAGACCACCCCACAGAACGCGATGCACATCGCGAAGATTGCAAGGAGAGTCCCGTGGTAGTTAGGGAAGGAATAATTCTCGTCGTTGACGAGAATGATGGTCTGGATCAAGGAGCCGACCAGGAAGATACCCATAGCATTACCAGCCTGCCAAGCAATCGAAGAAGTCCATCCAGTCACGTAGCTTAGGAAGCGCTGCGAGCCCTCGGGGGCAAACTCACTGACCCAGTGATATTGAGCGCCGGCAATTGGGGCCATGGATGCCATCTCAGCCATGGAAAGGTAGATCGGTCCGAACCCTATAAAATTCCTCGGGTAGTGTTAGCCAATGCTCCGACATGTGCTCAGTGCCCTGCGGCTACTCACCAGATCGTGTTCCACAAAAGACCACTCCTTCCGCCATCCACCAGACCGGGCGTGAGAACGAAAAGTCCGATCTCCCATGCTGCGGTAGCAATGGCAACGAAGGAAGTGATCGATAGCAGTCGGAATTGTCGAACCAGCTGCTGCTCTTTGCCCATGCGCCTCATGCCAGCAGCATCATCCTGGGTTGACTTGGTCCTTGATAGATGCCCGTCCTGACCCTCGAGAGAGCTGTCCTCGCCGCTGATACGATGAACACTGGAGGCTGCTTCTTTGTTCTGTCGGATACCCATTTCGTGATCGACAACCTCGACGTCGGCATGCGCCATTGGCGGGGGAACAACCATCGGTCCACGCATCTTGCCTGACAGACGGAGACACAACAGAGAAGGAATTAGAAGTGTAGGGAAGGTACCGGTCTCAAAGAACAGCAGGACAGAGGTGAAGAGTTTCAAGGTGGGTGCTGTTGAGGGCGAGTATCTCGCCGATCGCCCCGGCTACACTACCTTCCATTTGCGTGCGTGCTGTTGAGACCGCCAGGGATTACTATATGGCGCCGCTCTACTCGCGTGCATAGAGTATGGTGGCATGCGTTGTGAAGTCTAGCGTGCTCGTGGCTGGACCCGCGGGACGCAGCTAGCGGGCTGCAGGGTACGAACGGGGAAGAGAGATGAAGAGACGGCGGCCAGTGCACAAGATTGCGGGTGCGATGCCGCCAACCTTGAGTCGCTTAGGCATGGGGACTTCCGAATGCTAAACAATGTTTCTTTTGTCGTCCTGTGCATCAGACGGAAACCATATCCAGCGATTGCTGTGTGGAGTCACCCCGAAAGCAGATCTTGTGTGACTAGCGGCAGTTGGACCACATCTTCGAGCACCACCCGAGAGCACGCTTTATGATACGCTGCAAGATATATTGCCCTGCAATCTAGACATGTGGGCGCTGCATCGAGGCACGCCACCGATACGCCTTCCGCCAGCCGCGAGCAGCTTGCACAGCACACCGTGGGGCGCATCCCACTCCTCTACCCGATCCCACTGGTCTGATCTCTGACACTTCCAATGAACTTCTCCGAGACCCTCTGGCTGTTCATCGCGACTATGAGCCAGTCATTAATACCACGGATGAACAGCACAAGCACCTTGCCTGCTCCGTCGATGTCGGCCGCGATGTAGCATTGCATGTGCTTCGGGGGCCCACGGCACAGGTACATGTATCAGTAACGCCTCCGCATCGCGTACTCATACCTTTTGCTTCGCGACTCGAGTCAGTGCGTACTCCCGCAGCACAAACGAGGTTCATCGCATTTTGCCCCGAGGTCGGTAGATGAAGCTGTCAAACACGCACGGACAATACCCGGCCTCTCAGGTTCTGGAACCTGGCGCACATGTTTGCTTTGCGACACAGGAACATCCACCAATCGCGGTCTCATCGCTCCCAGTCCACGTGTGATTGCGACACCTCAACGGCAAAGCTTATTGGGTATTGCTCTCTCATCTGCACTCTCGCTTTCCCATGGTGCGATTGCAGGACTTGGTACATTCGGACGCTTGCGCAGGTCCGCTCTCCGACCACCACGGGATTCGTAGCCGCATCGCAGGCTTCCTCGCCGAGGCCTCAAGCGCGCATGGAGGAATACTGACACCGCTGAGATGTCTCGCTCTCCGCTAGCCGTGCGCCTCACCCCTGGTCCATCTACTTCTGATTTGTATCGGTTAGAGGTCGCGAACTCAACTGTTATGAGTTTATCATCGGCCCGCCGCCGTGCTATTGACCCCTGCTCTTTACTAGCATCGCCTGACAGTCAGCTTCGCTTGTCAAGAAGACTGGCTGGCGTGAACGCCAGTGTGCTTGGAGTGCGAGTCGCCTGTAGGATACTGATAGCGATTCCATGTGGGGGTGTTCAACAATCATGGCACGCCACTGCAATTTTGTAGCTTGTTGAGCGGATGTCCGCCTTGTTATGAGGCTTAATGCGACTACGTCCAGTTTTCTGCCTCGCGGACTCCTCGTCACGCAACTCCAATGGCTGATGCCGCGCCAGCAACGGTTGGAACCGGTAACACTGCTCCCGGATTGACCACTGTGACCATACTACTGTTTCTCTGGGCGGCCCTCACATATGCTGTCCGAATATGGGCCAAAGTTGGGAAAGGCGACAAGTGGGGTGCGGACGACACAGCCATCTCGGCATCACTGGTAAGGCTACAAATGCTTGACGGAGGTGGGACATCACTAAGCAGTGTCCGTTCAGGTAGCGGCATTGGCCCATGTCATATGCATCACGTCGGCGATTCACAGTGGATATGGCAACCGGTGGTCGGAACTGCACGCAGGTGATCATTCCAAAGTTCACAAGGTGAGTTGGCACTGCTTCTCAGAGTACACGCTAGTCTTGCCAGAGACACCATCGACCTTGCCGCGATAGCAGCATGCTGCCAGTACAAGAGTGAGACTTTGAGAAAGTAGTGTTTCCATTGCTACGAACAATGTTCACTCTCGCACGGCACTACATCTCAGGTGCTGGCAGACGCGAAAGAGTGCCCGACCAAACGAGATCGACGGTACGAGTTACATAATCGAATGAAAACTGACGACTCTTGTTCTTAGGCTCTGTTCGCCGGCCAGATGATGTACGCGATCGCTGTTGGCTTGACCAGAGTATCGACAAGCTTCTTCACGGGACGTTTCCTCACTCGTGATCAAGGCAACATCCGCTTGGCCTATGGCTTCTCGACCGCATTTGGCGTCTGGACAGCTGCGTCGGTCTTTATCGTTGCATTGCGGGTGCCGCTGGCGGAGCCCTGGGAGACGCTCGACGGATCGTCGGCAATGGTAAGTGTACCTTTGTCCAGGCAGAGTGTCGCATGAATCGCTGACCCTACGACAGTGGGTACGATGGGTCATAGTCGAAGCTGTTGGTGTTGTGATGGATCTCAGCACGTTTGCACTGTGTGTGTACCTCATTTGGGGCTTGCAGATGCCACTTGGGAAACGTATGGCCGTTGTCGCCATCTTTGCATGCCGTCTGGGGTAAGCTACCGCCCAGCCTGCAACAGATAGGGTACATACTGACTACGAGAAGCGTCGTTCCACTGGTGGTCCTTCGGCTCTGGAACCTGTCACCAAAGCGAAACACAGATCCCGACTCACCGAGTAAGACAGCTATGTTGTTCACCGAAGCCGCACTGCAGGCTGCATTTATTCTCGCCTCCATAACCTGTCTAAAGCCATTCCTCCGACCCTTCCACTCCGGCTACTTCGTCAGCAAGGCAGGCTCGAATGCAGCTCCGATGGGCTTCGGCACCGGGCCGAAGAGCTCTCGTGCCTACTACGAGCTCAGCGCTGCGAGGTCGCAAGGCGGCAAGGACGAGAAGCATGTGATCGTCCAGCAGAGAAGTGTCGGGTCTGAAGACGAGCAAGATCTTATACATAAGCCGGACATGGCTCTGCGACCGGACAGGGTCAATCACAGGGCGTCTGTTGGCCAGGGACTGAAGCGCCCCAGCGGGCTGGAGGATGACATGCACATATCGAAGACGCAGGCGTTCAGTGTGCGGTACGAATAAAGTATTGCGGGAGGCATGGCCTTCTACATTAGAAAGTGGTCGCGCTCGAAGCTCTGGCGGCTGTCTGAATGATATCCACTCGTTCTGTGTACATATCAACACTCACAGTCCACACCGTTATTGCATGGCCGTTGCATTCGCGGCTTGGCTAGCAGTCGTAAAGACCAATGCATTTCATGCCCGAGGCCTATGCCAATCTTGCATCGGTCTTGAATTATATCTTGTTGTGATAGAGATAATAACACAATAACGGGAACAATCACTGCTACGTAGTATCTCGGAAGCGCCTCTCAAGACTTCGATCTTTATGATCTTCTCGCGGTGCGGTGACCAGCAGCGGTGTCACGTCATCCATTTCAATGAGATGAGCTGAGACTGATTCAAATAGCGGTATCGAGAACTCGCAATCGCAGGACAAAATCCGAACAATTTACACTTACTCGTAAGGTAAAGTCGGCATCCTAATCTCGGCCTTTGATTACCCGAAAACCTACTATCCTGCGACGTCACATTACCAAAATGCGACGTGGAGCCGCGCAGTCCAATCTCACTCCATCAGGCATCGTATGCGGACCTAGAGATCCACAAGCCAGCGACTTGGATGGGGTAGCCAAGGCCTCCCCGCACTGGAGTGACGCTTCGTGGAGCCGACATGAGTTCACAGTGATGAGGTACAAACGATGGCCATTGCCAAGTGTCCAGGCATGTACCCATCTCACCGTCTCCTTGCAAATCAGCGACCACAATGGGGCCCCAATTGGTAATCTGGACTTCCCTTGCGTTCGCTTGGTGTAGCTTGGTGTCCAGCTACCACGTCCCCCTGCTGGGCAGCAATGGTATGAGGCCCCGTCGTGAGACGAGCGGCAGTGCTTGGCCTTATACTCCCTTATCAACCAAAGGACGAGAGATTGTCAACGCTAAAGGCGATGCGGTAACATGGGCTGGTGTCAACTGGCCTGGCAGTGGCGAGACGATGGTTCCCGAAGGTCTCGAGTGGAGCAGCGTGGAGACGATACTTGACCAGATCAAGAGCGTGGGCTTCAATTTTATCAGATTGACATACGCCATCCAAGCAGTAGACCAGATCTACGAGCGCGACGGTGCCGATGTACCGCTCGAAGTAGCGATGATCAACGGCCTAGGATACGCCAACGGGACCAAAGTCACCAAGGAGATGGTGGCCAAGAATCCAGGCTGGACTAAGGATACGACCCGCTTTGAGGTCTGGGATGCCATTGCAACGGCAGCGGCTGAGCGCGAAATCTACATTCATCCTGATGTGCACGTTGGGCGAGCGCAGTGGTGCTGCAATAACACGGATGGTAATGCCTGGTTCGACGACTATAACTTCCCCGTCGATGACTGGAAGCGTGGACTCCAATACGTTGCGAACTGGGCGACTCGCCATCCGAATGTCGTCTCAATGTCACTCCGGAACGAGCTTCGTCGGGCAATCAACACCACCACAGGTGTGACGCAGGACTACAACTGGGTGACGCTTGTTGGCAACAACACTGCTGCAACGGATGCAATTCACAGTGTGAACCCTGATATCCTAGTGACCTGGTCCGGTATGCAGTACGATCAAGATCTATCCGCTCTCACTACTGGACTCAATCTCAACACCGCACCGGCTTACAAAGCTGATGCCATCCGCGATAGGTATCGCCGAGAGCCGCTGTACTTCAATCTCAGCGACCATGCGTGGGCTGACAAGGTCGTGTATGAGTTGCATCTCTACAGCATGTCCGAGGATCTCGACACCGGCGAGTGTCCAATCATCGAAGCAGAGCTCTACCGAAATGGCTTCAATGCTCTGCGTATCGATGCACCGGCGGCTTGCAACCTCACCAACGACTGCACTCCAGCTGTACGACAGACGCCTGTCATCTTGTCCGAGTTCGGATCAGCTCAAGACGCGACTCTCTTCAACGATACACTCCAGGGCTGTCTTCGAAACTTCACGACGGCACATAACATCAGCTGGGCCGTCTGGAGTTTGGCGGGAAGCTATCGGATCCGAAGCGGTGCCCAAGGAGTAGGTGACACGTGGGCGCTGGGGAACTATGACTGGAATGGGTGGAACTTCGAGGAGGGCATCGAGAAGTGGTGGAAACCCTGGGTAGCGGCGATGTCCGGAAGATAAACCGAGCCTGTAGGCTGGGAAACGACCATGCTGTACTGCCTTCGCTCTAAAGTACGGAGAGCGCCAAACCGCCGTGCTTGGCACTACTAGCGTTCATGTTGTCTAAAGTGCCTGCGATGTAGCATTTGCATCATCGTCCCGTCTCATACGTTTCATGCCGTACTGTGATCGATACAGGTCAGTCAAGATACTCCTTTCACTGTATTGCTCCGAGTCCAGATCTGAACGCACTTCCAGATCCTTGCTAGGAACCATGGCCCATTAGGCCACATCCGGACTTCTGCCCACAGGGTAATATCTGTCAGCTGCGCGTCGTTACTGTACTCACGAGATATAGCCTGCCATCATGAAGTCTGAAGGTTGAAAGTTGCCCAAGGATGCAGTTGCTCACGATCTACATTCTGGTACAGCTATGAACGGCGCTCATGCAGGAACACCGCTCGTGCTTCAACAAAGCGCAGCAAACTGTGAAACACATTGTAATGGAGTCAAGGGTACAAAGATCAATTGTGTGTCACTATCGACTTTCCCCGTTCTCTGCCCCAGGCAAGAACATTTTCAGTGAATGCGACTCAGTCGCTCAACAAGCCCACCTCTCCTCAACCCCTTGTCTCCTATTGTCCATGATACTCGAGACGAGCATCTACTGGATCTGGACGTTACCGCTGCCGGAGCCCGAGAAAGCCTCGATAGCCATGACTTGGAAGTTGAAGTTGCGGTTGGCAAAGCCAAACTTGGACCAGGCGTTGAAGTGGTTGGCAACCGTGACGGTACCGCTGGTGCGCTTGCTGTTGCGGACGGACCAGTACTGGGTGAAGGTGGAGGTACCGGTGATGGATGGCTGGTTGGTGCGGGTCTCGGTGCACATGGTGTACGAGGCACCATCAGAGGTGACGGAGCCGCGCTGGGTGACACCGCTGGAGCACGGGTTGAAGCCACCGTAAGACTCGACGATGTAGTACTGTAGACGGAGTCAGTGGCCGGAGTTTCAGAGACAGAACGGGAACGCAACGAACCTCAGCCTGGGGAGAGTTGACCCAGCCATAGACGGTAAGGTACGAGCCGGAGCTACCTGGGCTGTAGCTGGAGGTGTACTTGATGGTGCTGATTGCAACTGTCAGTGAGCAGTCTAGCAATATCGTGTGAATCGTAGCCTTACCGGGCAGCACCAGTCGACCAACCTACACCGACGACGATGTCGGTGTTGCCGTTCCACTTAGCGGAGAAGGTGCCAGCACCGAGGTTGCTCTGAAACTGAGCGGCACCGCCGTTGTAGTTCTGAACATAGTTGATGTTCTCTGGGTTGCGCTTCTCGATGGCAGTCTCGACCGTCTCAACGGCGATCGGGCTGGCAACGACAGCGGTGGCACCCAGAAGGGCGGCAAGACCGAATGTGAACTTCATGTTGAAGATGGAAGGAGTGGTAGCTGGATGAGCTTGTTGATTGGAAGCGAATGAATGAGAGTAATGATCATGGGATTGACGGAGAGGAAGTTCTTGGAACATATATGCTCTCCTCGTTCCTGAAATCGACGCCAATGCTTTACCCGGGGAAAGCTTGCTTACTTTGCTGGTGCCTTACTAGTTGGTCTTCCTCCTGATTGAAAGTGCAATTGGTCTCGTGCACGACAGTGGTAGTGGAGTCATGAAACCACGATCGGGGGGCGTTCACAAGCCGCGCTCCAAGGATCGGCCGATGCTTGTCGCGCGGGTTTCTCTAGCTTGTCTGGAGTTGAGTCTGGGCGGATGACAGCAAGGGATCGTTGTTCACCCGGCCGGTAGTGCTCGGCACTCTAGATGGCGTAATAATACGAGGGTAGTGTGTAGCGGTTTTGGCGCATTCGCTTGACATTACTTGCAGAGCTGCTTTGTCGACGCGTTGGCATTCATCAGCCGCGTTACTGCATAGCTGCGATCTGGCGAGAAAATCGCCAGCCATGCAGAGCCAAGTCGGATGGATAGAGCATGACTAAAGCTCACATCCGACGCGATGCGATCACCTAACCCACAACATCCGGTGCTGTTACCCGAGCTCGAGGCCTAGGCCACATCTGCAGAATAGATTGATTCAGGTCACGCAGCGTTGTAGTGCGAGCCAAGCGTGTAGTCGGCGCTATGCGATCCGCGATTGTTTCGAGTTAGCGCGGGTACATCCGCCAAACAGGCTAAATATGCTCCCAAGACTGGCTGAAACGCTCTCATCTCGCACTGCACTCCGTGCCATCACAGGCGAGTTCCGCAGTCCGTGTCTCGTCGTCGTGCTGTGCTCTAGCACTTCGTTCTGTACAGTGCCATTTGTTGCGTCATCGTAACTGAAGTGCTGCAAGTGAATGTTGCGTTGCCGTTTTCGTCAAAGTTTACACATAGCATGAGCGAAGAGGAGAAGGACAGCTTCCTCGATCACGATGACGGCCGAACGAAGGAGGCACCTACTGAGCACAGGTCGAAGACGCTGGGCTATCTGCGTATAGGCGGCGAGGCACTGCTGGTGTTGCTCGTAGTCGTTCTGCTGTTCCAAAGCGCGTATCGAAGGCAACATAGCGAGGATGACAGACACACACCGGTGCCCACGTGTACGTGATTGCAGTTTGTGTAGTAGGCGAGAGCTAAGTACCTTGTAGGGTCGCGCAAGCCGGTGCCATTCGTGCAAAACTTTACACTTCTCAACGAAGATATGTTCGCGGATGCAGACACCACTGCACACACCCTACACCAGTGGATTCCCCTGAGCTCGGGTGAGTCTTTCCTCCATCAAAGGTCACGCATCCCAGGCTGACAGGATCTTCGACAGACGCAAGAGGTTATGTGAGCATGCCGGATTGGGAGTCGTGGAGTGACCTGAAGGAGCCGTACACGGTGCGACTGAACCGCATGGAAGAAGGTCCGGGATACATGATCTCCATGTTCCATCAGCTACACTGTCTGGTAAGTGAAGAGAGATTGCTTTGCAGCGCAGGACAAAATTGCTGATCAGCCCACTCAGTCGTACCTCGTGCAGCACTTCCAGTCCGGCTACGGTGGCGTCAACCTTACGAAGGAGGTTGCCCACCATGCCGCACACTGCTTCGACTACATCCGACAAGCCATCATATGCGCTGGTGATACGACGTTGGAGGGGAAGACCGAGCTGGGCGCAGGCTGGGGAACGAGCCATCAGTGCGTTGACCACAAGGAAGTGCTAGCTTGGGCGAATTCACACTCGGCGGAGAAGTGGAGGAATCTTATGCCAGCAGAGTCAATACTGTAGTAGGTCTGCACAAGTTCTCACCGAGTACCACCCTTCCAGCTCTCAACACGTCTGCTCGCGCGTGCGATGTCGCCCACATCGCTTGCGCTGCAGCATTGAAATTTGGGCATCCGACTTGCATGGGACCTCTGCAGACCAGAAGGAGATCCAGCTGGACCAGTGTGTGGCCAGAGTGTACCAATCACGCTTAGATAGCGAGCCTCCCAGGCAGCGGCTCATACTGGATGCCACCTGACGAAAAAAGTGAGGGCCATCAACGACAGCTTAGGAAGCTTTCCTCTTCGTCGCAGTCCAGTGGATTCCAGCAATGGCAGCCATGAGATGCTGCACGCTGTCTCAAGCTTCGTATGGCTCGCGGCCCTGATACTGGAGCACAATGATGCAGCGTAGGCAGTCAATCGCGCATGCATCTAGTTTCAGGCATCCGCGTCATGTGCTCAACAGCTTTTGAGGCTTCGTTGAGCGCTCGTTCAGACTTGGCATATCGCGGAGTTAACAGACGGAACCGGAGGAGAAACATGCCGGTCAATCCAGATCCAGCCATAGACGGGAACAAACACGTCGCAATCATCATCAGCACGGATAGCATCTGGCTGCATCGGCCGCGATGGGATTGCGAAGTAGCTGCCTAGCAATGGCCTGACCATAAGTCTTCTGTCCAGCTCTCTCTTTTGTCGCTCATTCCGATGCTTCCCATCACGTCTGGCTTGCTGAAATCACACAGCTACTGGAGCTATTGTCAACTCACGCGCTTCGCGTTTCCTCGTAGCTCCAGTGTACAGCATTTCCATCGATCACTACATTGCTCAAGACCAATGGCTTCGGCATTGACGAGCTCGTTGCTCCAGGCTACCGTGGGATCACCAAGTACAGCAGGCGCGCAGCCATCCGACATCAAGGACAAGAAACACCACAATGAGCATGGCAAGGGGTTCATCTGTCCATGGGATTCGTATGAGGATCACAATCCCTGGTTCTTCTTCAAGAAAATGGGATATCGAGTGATTACAGGGACGAGGAATGTAAGTCACCGATGGCAATATTTTGCAAGGATATAGGATTGTAACTTATGTTTCCTTCAACTTGCAGATACCGGACACAACCCCACCTACAGTTCCTGTCCGTCGACCCGAATTCCTACCCACACGAGAATCGAAGTCACTCCGCGCGACATGGCTCGGGCATGCTTGCTACTACGTTGAGTTCCCTGGCGGCCTGCGCGCTCTGTTCGATCCAGTATTCGAGGACCGGTGCTCTCCTTTCTCATTCATGGGACCAAAGCGATACACTGAGGCACCCTGCATGATCGAAGACATCCCGCTCATCGATGTGGTCGTTATTAGCCACAGCCACTATGATCATCTAAGCCACCCGACCATTCTAAAGATCGCCAAAGGCCACCCGAATGTGCACTTCTTTGTGCCTCTCGGCAACAAGGAGTGGTTCCACAAGTGTGGTGTTAAACCCGAGAACGTAACTGAACTGGACTGGTGGGAAGAACGCGACATTAAGCTCTCAGATACGTCCTCAAGAGCAAAGACCACCAGTCATGAGAGCTCTGTTTCAAAGTCTGCTTCCTCAGGCTCGGACCCATTCGGCGATCCCTCAGTCCACGCCACGATCTCTTGCCTCCCCAGCCAACATACCTCGGCACGCACCCCGTTCGACAAATCTCACACTCTCTGGGCTAGCTGGTCCATCACCTCAGGCGGCAAGAAACTTTGGTTTGGGGGCGACACCGGCTACCGCAAAGTACCTGAACTCCCAGCAGACGTCTTCGACTACGGGCCAGAATTTGATCACCTACCGATGTGCCCTGTGTTCAAGGAGATCGGCGAGCTCAGAGGACCGTTCGATCTGGGCCTTATACCTATCGGCGCATATGATCCCAGGTTCGTCATGAGTGCCATGCACGCGAATCCTTATGATAGCGTGAACATTTTCGTCGACACTAAGTGCAATCGGGCGATGGGGATCCACTGGGGTACCTGGGTGCTGACTGAAGAGGATGTGTTGGAGCCGCCGAGGGTGCTGAAGAAGGCACTGGAGTGGAAAGGGCTGGACGAAGGTGTGTTTGGGACCTGTGACATCGGAGAGAGCAGGGAGTTCTGAGCCAGCGGCAGGGCTTTCTCGTATAAGCGATCTCTGGGCGACTCAGCGTGGCGTTCGCCCTCCTGCCGTACTATGTAATATATCGTCTCAAAGACGCTCCACTTCAAGGTCTACCTACTACTTGTTTGCTGCAACCTCCATCTGCTTGGGAGTCATGCATGTATGCTGTGTCGTGCTGACATAACGATTGTTTCGAGCTCACTACCTCGGCTGCAGTCCGCTCCCGAGGGTTGTGCTATCCGACATCAACCTGGAAATGCAAGCCGGGCAACATAAGTACGCCTGTAGTAGCCGCTGTAATAAGCTAAGTATTCTACGTCTCTCTCTGTAACTTACGCACCTCATCCTTTATCATGGCCCCCTCCGATCGCGCCGGGCAGATTGCTGCCCATCTCAACTACCCCAAAGGCATGCTCAATGGTCAAGTCGCAATCGTGACGGGAAGCGGACAGGGCATTGGCGCCGAGACGGCGAGACTATTTGCAAACGAGGGTGCGTGGGTGGTTGTCAGCGATATCGATGCTGAGAAGGGCCAGAAGGTCGCGGATTCGATCAATGCATCAGGCGGGAAGGCAATCTCGATCCCAGGCGATATGCTCAGCGATGCCTACCTGAACGAGCTGGTCAAAAAGACCGCCGAGTTTGGCAATGGCAAGATCCATATCATTGTGAATAACGCCGGGTACACATGGGACGGTGTGATCCACAAGGTATCCTCTGGTATCGTAGTTGCCCTGGGGTGTACGTACTGACCACGTTTAGACCACCGACAAGCAATGGGACAACATTATCGCCCTCCACAACACCCAGCCCTTTAAGCTCATCCGCGCTGCGGCGCCCTACTTCCGTGTTAAAGACGGCGAGCCCCGGAACATCGTCAACATCTCCTCTACCTCTGGTCTTCACGGAAACGCCGGACAAGCGAACTACGCACTTGCAAAGGCCGGTGTCACAGGTCTGACGAAGACAATCGCGAAGGAGTGGGGCCCTTCTTTCGGTGTTCGCGCAAATACCGTGGCTTTCGGACACATTGCCACCAGGCTGACGGCTGCGAAGGAGGAGGGCGCTTTTGTTACGACACCGGATGGGCAGAAGATTGCATTGGGCATTCCGCAGGCGCAGAGGGGCGCGAGAAATCAGGATGGAGCGTTCAAAGATATTCCATTGGGCCGGCCGGGAACGGCGACGGAGGCTGCGAGTGCGGTGTTGGCGGTCGTGAGCCCGTTGTTCAGCTATGTGAGTGCTGAAGTGAGAGACGATGTGACGACTTCTACTAATAAGACGATAGGTGAGCGGCCAGACGCTGAGCGTAACTGGTGGCAGGAACATGTAGATTGTACAGCTCCTACATGTCCCCATTATCATGGCCACTTTCACTTGCTCCCTACTGATTTGTGGAATGACCTAACTACAGCGCGACAAAGTTCGGATGCAGATCCTTGCTTTCACTCCAAGCCACAACAGTATCAGCGAACAAATTCGGCGCCTGCCTCGGCCAAGGATGCCGCATGCCCCTATGCGACACAGCACGCGTCTGAGCATTGCCCTTCATTCCGATCGCCGCCAATTTCTTCGCGTCCTCTGGATGATCCGCAGAAGGGATCAGCCATCCCCCGAGACCAGCTGCTATGATCAGTGTCCTGGCCGGCCATGGCTCAGGCCAAATGTTGGTGTTTTCGGCTGCGATTTGCTGGCAAAGTGAGAACGAATTCGGTTTGCCACGACGAAGGTCTGTTCCGTTCATTGCCAACCGCACCAAGGGTCGAGGGATTGCGTCGTTGACCTTGTTCATTGTCCAGAGCATGTATGGTAGCGCAGGGCCTGACAGCCCGGGGTAGACTTCATAGCCTGATGCCAGGGCTGTGTTGAATACACCCGGATACTTCGTGGCTATGCAGACAGCTATGTGAGCGCCTAAGCTATGACCGACGACGTGACCCTTGCCATTCTTGGCGTGAGTCGTGATCAAATTGGCGATCTTCTGGGCGGCGAGGTCTACCGAAAAGGGAAGAGACTCCAACTTCGCTGTGAGGCCATGGCCTGGATTGTCTGGGGTCAGCAGGTGATGGTTTGGGAAATAAGGTACTACGAGATCCCAGTTGTCGCTGTCACAAAACGCTCCGTGTATGAGCACGACCGTGGTTGGCTGGGTGCTGTTGAAGTACTGGTAGTGCAACTGCTGGAACTTCTACCTCGCCATCCGTCACTGCTTTTTGGCTTCTGTTCGATGTTGCTTATGTGATCTTGTGTGGCGTTAGAATGTGGATCCTAGCCAGTCAAATTCTTACGGCCGTCGTTGAAAGCGTATATACCTCATCACATGCACTGAGGGATTTCGGGTGCCTAGGATGCGCCTTGTACGTCAGTTCGCTTCGCCTGTGACTGCAGTCGCGGCTTCAGCCGCAAAGTGCACGGCAGAACTGCTGATTGGCAGCAAGTGCGATGTGAAAGTGCCTCAATACCTGCGTCTCAGTACTCCGAGAAGGCTTCCAGTGGCTTGATATTGCACCGACTGCGAACTCCAACCGATGAATTCCGGCACCGCCGCCGACGCAACCGAATAGTGCCCTAATGGCAGGCCACTAATGCTCTTGAGCTTCACCGATACTGAGATACCAGACATCCGAATCCAGAGCGGTATTGAATCGACTTGCCGGCACGCTACCTTGCACTGTCGTAGTCAATGGTGGACCAATATATTAGCGAGGGCTGTACAATGCTACGCATTACTCCTTGTTAAGGATATGCTCACTCTTCGGCCGAGCAGGCAGAGAGACACATGCGTTGTGTGCGTCATACTAGTCCAACACCGCCTAGACCTCTGGTACCACGCAGATGTGGTTGGCCATTTGCAAATGACCTGATGGCCGGAGTTCTGCCCGTTGTGTATGATCAGTAATCTGACTAACCTCGCATTCAGCAGCAAGATGTGGAAACCTTCATGATGCTACGGGCGTAACGCTCGCATACAGTCTGGACACTTTGGCATGGTCGACGGTACGATTATGTCTCCGTTCCGAGAGCACCGCGTCGTAGACCGACGTGCGCATCTATTTAGTTGTATAAAGATAGCAAAGCTGTCGACTGTGGTAAGTCAGTAACAAGATACGTTCACGCGTTCCCTAAGTCTCGCTTCCAGTTCAATGAATCTACTTGGTCGAGCGGAGTATATTCCGAGCATGAGCGTGCTTCCAATTGACGAGCCTAGAACTGTAGGCTTGGCGATGGCAGACGACGCAGGAAGATCCAGCGACATGGAGGCAGTGCGGGAGAAGAGCGACATCCCACGAGAGCATCCGAGGAAGGACATGCGATCAAGCACATGGATCTTGTCTCTCATTGGCCTTTACTTGGGTGCACTACTTTACGGTGAGCGGCGATATGGCACCTTAAGGGAGGTCGTTACTGACATGAGGGATAGGCCTCGACACGACCATCGCGGCCAATTTGCAGTCACCTATCTACGAAGCATTTAGAGACATCCAGAATCTGCCATGGATCGGCATCGGCTTCCCAATGGCCTCAGTGGCCGTGATTTTACTTCTTGGGCGGCTGTATGGCCTCTTCAACATCAAGATTCTGATGATTTCGTCTGTCGTCATCTTCGAGGCCGGGAGCGCCCTTTGTGGCGCTGCGCCCAACTCTGCCGCACTTGTTGTCGGACGAGTCATTGCAGGCATCGGTGGAGCCGGCATGTACTTGGGAGCTTTGACGTACCTCTCGATCTTCACCACTGAGCGCGAGCTGCCATTGTACAACGCACTGATTGGGTTGAGCTGGGGCACTGGCGCTATACTCGGTCCTGTTGTGGGAGGTGCGTTTGCCGACAGCCATGCAACTTGGAGATGGGTAAGCTAGTGCATCTTACGCGGCAAGCATGGTGCTTCATATGAGTACTAACGGGAGAACAGGCTTTCTACATCAATCTTCCATTGGCTGGCCTGCTCTCACCGGTATACCTCTTCGTGTTCCCGAGCTTCAGTCTCCGACCAAAGGAGCCCATAGTTGCCAAGCTGAAGGCGCTGGACTGGACTGGAGCAGCCCTCAACGGAGCTACTTTCGTACTCTTCATGATCGCTCTCACATTCTCTGGATCGACATATGCCTGGAACTCCGGCCCAGCCATTGCATTGTGGGTCATATGGGTCGCTGTGCTGATGATTTTTATCCTCCAACAAGCGTTCGCTGTCTTCACCACTCCGGTCGATCGCATCTTTCCAGTGCACTTTCTCAAGTCCAAGGAGCTGGTACTGCTGTACATCTGCACTTCGTGCGCGGCTGCAGCGAACGCAGCGACGCTCTACTACATCCCACTCTTCTTCTCGTTCACGCACGGCGACAAAGCACTGCAGGTAGCCGTCCGACTGCTACCATTCATCATCATGTTCATCTTCTTCGTGATGGTTGCGGGTGGATCATTACCGGTGCTCGGTCGCTATGCTCCTTACTACACCATTGGCAGCGCCCTTGCACTCACCGGATCGGCTCTAATGTTTACAATACGGGCGGACACCTCAGTCGCGAAGATTTACGGGTACGAGATTCTCATTGGAGCCGGCACCGGCCTGATGTTTCAGAATGCCTACGCAGTAGTCGCAGCGATCGTCGAACCGGAAGATAAGGCAAATGCCGTTGGGTACATAAATGTAGCGCAAATCGGTACGATCGCAATCGCTCTGTCCATTGCAGGCTCCCTTTTCGAGAACCTCGGCGTCAGGTTCCTGCGACACGCACTGGGAGATTTCCATCCCTCTGTGGAAGCGCTACAGGGTGCGCTGGCTGGTACGGAATCCGTGCTGCTCAGTGGCGGCAATGCTGAGATCACTCGAATAACCATCGATACGGTGGCCTACACCATCTCAAGGACCTTCGCAATAGGCATCTCCGCAAGTGCCTTGGGCTTAGTGTGCTCACTCCTTCTAAGTCAACGGAAGATCAAACTGGTGCCGGCGATGGGATGACGAGGATGATTCGAAAACTACGTCCTTTTAAAAGATAGACTGTGCACTAGTGATAGAATACTCTCTCCTCACAATGCCGTTCGTGCTCCTATGGAGATGCTTGTGCTACCACAGCCTATCCTGGGTGTATATTACCGGGAGGGAGCTGCTGGCTGCTATCAAATCCGATCGTATACTACCCTCTCGACGGCGGTCATTCCTTCGTGGCAGAGGTTGAAGGTAATCTTTAAAGTTGCGGGTTAGGCCGAAAGCAACCAGTGACGTTCGCTTCCAATCTCCGTGCAAGCATGAGGTACCGACAACACGGTCGACACCGTCTCCACCTTAGTGCTTCCTTAACAAGCACAGGAGTCGCTCTGCACCTGATTTCCCAACCAAAGAGTTAGCTTGAGTCATACAGTGGACGGTCGGTCCGGAGGAGGCGAAGGCCTGGGCAATGAACTCCGAAGCCCCAGTGCCTCCGCGGCAGCGACGAGCATCACCAGACCGCATTTCCAGTCAATCACGAACCCCGATACGGACGCGCTCAGCGACATCAGAGGACTCAGAAACACTATGGCTACCTGATCCTCCGACAGATGCCTCCAATGCTGAGAAACCAAAGCCTGCTCAAGCCTCTCAGCCGAGCCTGGCCTCAAGCAAGCCCATGCAGGACGATGAAGAAGCTAGGAAGTGCTGGATCTGCTTTTCAGACTCCACGGAAGATACGCCTGAGACATCGCCATGGCGGGATCCGTGTCCGTGCGCTCTCGTAGCGCATGAGGAATGTCTGCTTGACTGGATAGCAGATATGGAGTCGCCCAAGAACACACGAAAGAAGGGCGAGATACTATGCCCACAATGCAAGTCAGAGATCAAGCTTGCACGTCCGACAGACATCATCGTAGATGCTGCTCGAGGGATTGAGCATATGAGCGAACGTTTGATCTTACCTGGCGCTGCAGTCATTGTGACGAAAATGGTGCACAGCGCATGTATTGGATTTGGCGATCATGCCATACACCGTATCTTTGGCGCAGAGGCTGGCTACAGGATCCTTAAGCCTCTGTATGCAAGCTTTATCGCTCCTCCGATCGATCTTGACATGCCGATTCAGCAGATCGCGGCGCAGGTGCTGTCGCGAAGCATTGAGCATTCGAAACATTGGCGAGTACATTTCGGCCTGCCACTAATTGCACCGCTGCTCATTCTGTCACGTACAATGTTGGCGGATTCAGTGATTCCCGTATTGCCTGTTTTGTTCTTCGCTACACAGCCTGTGGCGTCGGATGAAGGACTCGACTTTACATCATGGCCGCCATCCGCAAGTATGGCGTTCGCAGTGCTGCCATACTTGCGAGTGGCATACAACACATACTACGACAAGGTCTGGGCAGCTAGAGAACGACAGTGGCTCAAAGAGATACAACCTCGCAGTGGTATGTCGCAGAACGACGAAGGAGCAGAGCAAGGTAACGACGATGTAGTTCCCGCTCCACCTGCTGACGAAGAAGATGGCGACATCTTCGAGGTTCGTATTGATGGTGGCATATTCCAAGACTGGCAAGGCGATGTCGATCAATTCGACAACATTGCAGGACAGAACCCAGTGCCACCTGGTGAGGCAGTGCCAGCAAATCTAGATGCAGCCGCGGCACCACTAAACATCGTTGACGGTCGTCCTCCAGTACAGCCGGGACCGGAAGCACAACCGAATGCGCAGCCAGTACCACAAGCTCAGCAGAACGCACAAGGAGAGCGTCGACTCTCCTTTTCTCCAGTTGCCATTGCCGAGACTGTACTTGGCGCGCTTGTCTTCCCGATGATAGCTGAGGTATCCGGTGAAGTACTGCGAGGTGTTCTACCATCGACATGGACGACCGTGGCAGCTGTCTCCGCATCGCGGTTCAGCTTCCTGTCTTCTCCGCGTCCCGGCGCGAAAGGTCTACTCCAGGAAAAGTGGGGACGCAGTCTGGTCGGCGGATGTCTGTTCGTAATGTTCAAGGACGCTATCATGCTGTACGTACGGTGGAAGATGGCACGCATGCACCGCAATCGCAGGGTATTGGACGTGGATCGAAGCAAAGTGAATAGAAATGGGAGATGAGCAATGCCTGGCTATCTGGACACATTGTGTATGAATCCTACCACACGACCTTGACTGTTCCTTGATGGACATTCCTCTCAAGATACGACTACCACAGGCTGGTCTGCATGCTAGCAGAAGCCCTGACTCTGGCCCAACGTTCAATCATCTCGCCTCACGAACCATGAAGATCCGATGCGCGGCTTCCTCGTCATATGGCTCCTTCCACCCAAAGTCATGCATGTTAGCAGCAACGACTTCTCGCACCACGAAGCCCATCTGCTTGTACAGCGCGAGACCTGCCGGCGTGGATTCGAGGCACATGGATACATGCAGCTTGTCGGCCTCTTCGACACCCCACGTTAGCAGCTTCTTGCCAGCCCCTCGCCCCTGATGCTCTGACAGCACAGTCAAAACGTTCAGCACTGTATCCTGTTAGCGAGTGGCCTCCGTCCAAAGCATCGAACTTGACGAACTAATATACTGCTCCTTGCCGATATAATCCCTGATCATCCTCCGGGTGTTGAGACGATAGAATCGCTTCAACTCCCAATTACCTCCCTCTGGCCAGTCATCTGGCGGACCACTCCGTTCATTAATCCCGTCAAATTGCTCGGCAGCTCGACTAAGGTGGAAGCTCCAGTCCGCACACGCCACCATCGCTCTGGACTCGGCATCAATGGCTTTCCAATAGTGATTAGCAGCATCCTGGAAATCGCCGCGATCACCTATCTCTTTGTAGGCGTAGAGATCTGGTGTGTAGCCTCGCGGCCATTGCATGGGGATGCGAGGATGCGAGGCGAAAGCGGCTAGTTGCAGGCGGACGATGGTGGGGATGTCTGCTTCCTCCGCTGGGAGAATTGATATGGGCATTGTTGCTGGAACGAGATAGCTATCGTGTCGTTGTACAAAGTACTCGCAGGCGCGAAAAGAAGTCTCCTCTTCGGTATTAGACGGATGATCGTGACTCGTCACATTGAGTCATCGGGTTGAACATGAAATTAGTCCGATGCTAGTCCGTCTCCGGTAGATGTGATGTCTGCCATATTCATTGAAGTCCAGGCCGGATCGGCGAAGTGATAGATTCATTTGCTAGCTCTGAGTGGGCATGATAAATTTCATGCGTTCAATGGTGCTTCCACGAGATCATGGCTTAGTCAGCTCGTGCTATCGATTCGTGGAAGTGAACGCGATTCCGGTGCTCAAGATGCTTCATGGAAGCAGTGCAGGACTTGGCACAAAGTTTTAGATCGAGACAGCCCTGGCACATTGGTGCACATTTCATGAGAAGTGCACGAGTAAAGTGGCAGGTACCACAACATGCATGAGCTCTGTACGGCATGACCATCCCCCAACCACGCGACATGAACACTGTAGAGGATGTGCTCCCAGCTAGTGACAAGGATATTGTGACAGCAGAAGACCGTGCAGAGGCCCAGCCGGCGGATCATCAAAGAGTCGAAGGCATTGGCAAGCACATCACCAATGGCACCGTGGCCAACGGGCAGCACATGACAGCTCGCAACGAATCACAGTCCATTAGCAGTCACGGAATGGCGAACCCAATGGCCATGAAACCGGACGGAACCATCACCCTACCGAAACCACAGCACGCACAACATATTGCAGCTCCCAATGTAATGGCATCTGGTCTATCGGCTCCCATATCAATGCCGGCGGAGCCCCTTGGACCACCCCCCAAACGCCCCATCGGCCGGCCACGAGGTAGCAAAACCCGTGGCGTCACGAAATCCAAGTCATCTGGTGCACGTGATGGCAAACGCAAACGCCGCTCCGGCCCCGCCGAAGACGACGACGACGCCTCTACCTCCGACTCCGAGATCGCCACCCCGACAACAACCCTCACGAAATCCGGTCGCACAATCTCCAAACCCACTAGCTACATTCCCCCTCCAGCACACTCTCCCACATCCCAACCAATCTACAAGCGGCGGAAGCCTGCCTCGCGCAAGAACCCCGAGTCCGCGGTGTGCAAGCTCTGCTTGAGGGGCGTGAGCCCAGCCGGAAACATGATAGTATTTTGTGACGGCTGCAACACGCCTTATCATCGGTGGTGCCATAAGCCGCCTATTGCGCAGGAAGTCATTGAGGAGGTTGAGAGGGAGTGGTTTTGCAGGGTTTGTGAAAGGGAGAGGATTGAGCCTGTGGAGGAGGGGATGGTGGAGGGATTCGTGGCTGCGCCGGGGGTGGGGAGTATGGAGGTGAGTCGTGGATGTGTGCTCTGGCTGGCGATGTTTGCTAACGCAACGAGTAGCGGCAGAAATATTTCTCCAGCTTGCCGCCAGGACTACTTGTCACGCTACTTACGAAGGCGACGACGCTGCAACCCAACCTGCCTGTCTTCGAACCCAGCTTCGCGGCAAAAGCGATCCCGGCTGCCACTGTCCAATCACCAATCATGAACGGTCATGGCCACGGAAATCCAGCTACAGCACCCAGCACAGCCATCGGCCCAAAGCCTAGACCGCCAGTATTCCGACCAGGTGCTCCACCGTCCCAGCAAGCCACCATGATCATTCACGACATGAATGACTCGGACGATGGCTACGGCTCAGATACCCACCCATCGCACTACCCTCGCCCAGGGCAGGGCTTCATGTCCACACTACCGCCCGAAAGTGAGGACCTGCACTTCCTAGTGGACGACGAGAGTTCGCGCGGGGTCTTTACGCATCTGTACCAAGCTGGAACGGGAGCAGAGAATGGGACGACCAGCGCTGGAGCTCAGCGGTGAGACGGCAGAACTAGCAATGCCTTGTTCGAGAGATAAGGACGTTCGGCTGGGGTCTTATCGCAATGCGGACGAGAGCAGGGTGGTGGTGCAGCAAGCATCCTCGCGCTCGATCAGCGCGCAGTGTGCTGGCAGCACGCCAGCTTAGATTTAGGTGCGACCACATTCACAGCGCACGTCAAAGATGCACATGTAAGATACAGCATAGATAGAGAACAATGTGGTATTAGGCCTTGGCACATAGGCCCTCTATCATCTTAGCCGCATGCAACACTACATCATCTGTGCCGAATTGCCCCAAGATCTGTATACCCACGCTTCTTACGTCCTGCTTGTCTATACTTTCGCGTAGGGCAGCCGACAAAGGTATAGGCACGCTGATAGCCGGCAACCCCGCAAGACTGGCAGGTACGGTGAACACGTCGAACATATAGCTCTCCACCGATGTCTGCTGCTTGAGCTCCGCAATCGTGGGTGGCAGAGTCGGCGCAGTAGGGGTGATCAGAACATCAACGCCTACCGCACCGTCTGCCTCAGGAGTCGCTGCATGCTCAATCAACGGATTCTTCGTACTGAACACCCTATCGAAATCCCGTTGTACCAACCGTCGCACTTTCTGCGCCTGGATGAAATAGTTGTCGATTGCCTCCGAGCTTAATGCATAAGCACCGAGCAAGATGCGCCGTCTTACTTCTTCGCCAAAGCCTTCACCGCGTGTCTTGGCGTATAGTGGCAAACCTTCGGCAGGCGAGGCATCGTTGCCGGGTGTTCTGCGGCCGTAGCGGATGCCGTCGTACTTGGCGAGATTTGAGCTGGCTTCAGCTGGGGCAAGGACGTAGTAAGCACTCAGGCTTTGGCGGGTGGTGGGAAGGAAAACTGGGACAAGGGTGTGTCCGGCAGATTGGAGAAGGGAGAGAGTGAAGATCCAGGTGTCGCGGACTGCTGATGTGAGCTCGGAGATGTTGTACTCAAGTGGAACGCCGACGCGGAGCGGCGCTGGCTGCGCGATTTTGCTGATCGTCATTCGCTTACGCACTGTGGCCGGCAGACTGGTCGGATCCCTAGCATCGTGGTGGTCAAGCTGCTGATACATGCTCTCCACATCCGCCACGCTGTTGGCCAGCACGCCCACTGTGTCTAGCGAGTTGGCATACTGTATGACACCCCAACGTGACAGCCTGCCATAGCTGGGCTTGAAACCCACAACACCGCAGTAAGCAGCTGGCAGCCTCACGCTCCCTCCAGTATCAGTTCCCAGCGCTGCCCATGCTGACTTGTCCGCCACTGCCATGGCACTCCCGCCGCTGCTTCCGCCGGGTGATAGAGCTTCGCCGTTACGCGTAAACGGACTACCGACAGCTCCCTCGTAGGCAGTCTGGGAGTGCGAGCCCATGCCGAACTCATCGAGACTTACTTTGCTACTGATGACTGCGCCGGCATGGCGCAGCTGTGTGACTACGGTGGCATCGAAGGGGGATGTGTAGCCCTCGAGGATCCGGGAGGAGGCTGTTGTTGGCTGGTCTGCGGTGACGATGTTGTCCTTGATCGCTATGCGTCTGCCCACAAGGGCGCCTATGGACACTGCTTAGCGACGAATTTCCGGGCACATCAGTCTTGGGTGCTCTCACCTTTGATGCCGTCTTCCCCAACTCGCGTGGAACAATGAAAAGATGCAGTGCGCCCAGCAGGCAGTAATGCATGATTCACATGACGCCTGAGCAGTGCAGTACTCGACAGCCGCAAGAGGCCTGTCCGACAGCGCACTCCAAGCATGACACTGTCTCCGTAGTGTAAAGACCCATCTGTCTCGCAGCCAACGCTCTGGTGAAGTCGCGTCAATGATGCCAAGCCTTGCCGGAGGTCACGCCCGAGTTTCACTCCAATGTTCACACAGTAGGTCTTCTCTTAGGCTTCATAAACCGACTTAGAGTCGATCGGCCTCGAAGTGGACAGTGTGAGGGGCATGTGGGCAGCCTGAGCCTGGGCAAGGTCCACTCAGTCAGGCTTGGACCTTGACGAGCGAAAAGTGTTGCCACTCAGCTCACCCAATCTTGTCACCCGTCACCAAGCTAAGTACCTGTCATCTCTTCACCAACTGTCGCCAACATGACTCGGCGCTCATCTGCGCGCGCAACACCACGCAAGCACTATACTGTTGACGCGTTTGAAGGCATTTCTGAGCTGCAAGATGCCGAACCGGCGCTGTCGCCTCCCGCTCGCAACAACGACTCCGACAGTGCTGATGATTTCATTGCTGAGGAGGTAGTCGACGATGCGAACGGGAGTGTGGTCGAAGCTGAAGACGACGATGCCATGTCCGGCGTCGAAGACGAAGACGAAATCTTGCATGACGTCGGTAGCGATGTGGGCGAACAGGAACTCGATGACAGCATTTCAATCGTCAGTGACTACGGAGACGCCTCAGTCATGGCAGCCGACGGAAAGGCGCCTCTGCGAACGAAGGGAGGGCACAAACGAATCAATGATCCGGGGAACTCATCCTTCAATCGCGGACTACCAGATCACAATCACAGATCCGTCAAGAAGCAGCTGACTATCGAGCTTCTCTTCGGGCGAGATCCTGATGACTGGGCGCGTGTCAAGGTCGCCTGTGACAAGTGGGATCAAGAAGGTCCATTGCCAGGACTTCGCGAGCCGGACGCCAACGGCAAAGGAGGCTTCCATAACAGCTACTGGCAAGGCGTTGAAGAGCGGCAACGCGAGCTGGACGAAGGCTGGAAGTGGTACCTCCAGCAAGGCGGTCGAGAGCAGCTCCAAGACAGGCAAGCTTTCACCGAGATCAATCTCAAAGAGGCAACGGTGTACGACCTGGTGCGTGATGCACCTGATCGAGCTTTCCTGATGGGGCCTGTAAACAAGCCCAACCTGAACAAGTTAGCAACGCATCTGTCCGTGTCACTAGACGATGGATGGACCGCGATATCAGATCACTCGCAAGATTCTAAGCCCAGACGATCAGGCTTCGTATTGAACTTAGGTGCTCGTGTAAGGTGCCTCGAGTGGGCGCCGAATCAAGACGATGACCATCAGTACCTTGCAACGTCGACTCTGCCAGAGATACAAGTCGGCGCCAGTAATGGAGCGTCAGCGTATGTACCGCGTCCCGCAAGCCCAGCAAGTATACAGATCTGGCAATTTGCGACTGATAACGAAAGTCGCATGCGACACGACACTGCACCGCTCTTGAGCACTGTTCTCTGCACAGACTGGGGCGACGCGAAAGCTCTGAAGTGGTGTCCATCGTCCCGCAAACCAATAGAGACGAAGAAGACACGCAGTCTCGGTCTCCTTGCGGGCGTCTGGGCCGACGGCGGCTTGCGCGTCCTGGACATTACAGTCCCTCGCAAATCGACAACGACGACTTACCTCCGCATCGACTCCGTCGCATTTACTGCCCACCCCCCAAACACGCTCTTCACAGCCCTCAGCTGGCTCTCTAGCACCCGCCTCGCGGCCTCCACAGCGAACGGCTGCGTGGCAGTCTTCTCCATCCCCTCGGCCCTGTCTCTATACCTCGATGTCCCACTCCGTCCGGAGCTCTACACCCGCATCGCCACGGGCTACATCCTAGCCCTCACCTCCTGCTACCCCTCGCACCCCTCTCTGATCCTCACATCCTCCACTGACGGCTTCCCACGCCTAACAGACCTCTCCTCCCTGCGGCCCTCCTCGCACGAAGCCACAGTTCTCGCGCAACGCAGCCGCACGACCGTAGACCTCATAGCTTGGCACGACTTCAGCCAGGCTGCGATCACTTTAGACGAGAGCCTCACGCCGAAAGCCCTCGCAATACGCCGCTTCTTCACCTCGGTCAACCTAGGCCGCGGCAAAGCAGCCGGCACGGCTTTAACAACCTCACCATGCCACCCTTCCATTCTCTGGGGCACGACGAAAGGCGACGTCATAGCTCTGAACCCCATGGCGCGGATCCGACGCCCCAAGATCAAGCCGGTGCATCAAACATGGTTCTCGCACGAATATCGTCGCGCTACCCCCGCTGAGATCTCCAACCCCTCGAACCCGATCGGAGTGCATGGACTAAGCCGCTTCACAGACGGGTATAAAGTCGAAGATGTAGTGAGGGACTTTCATCCACGGCGCGCGTATGAGGGCGAGAAAGGCGCGAGCGGAAATCCGACTGTGCATACGCTTTATGAGGAGGAGACGGCTGTTACGGCGTTGAGCTGGAACCCTAATGTCAAGTGTGGGGGCTGGGCAGCGGCAGGGTGTGGAGATGGTTTGGTGAGGGTTGAGGATTTGGTGCCGGGGTGAGTGTGAGGGAAAGGCGATGGACGGATGGGTTAGGATGGGTGGGCGAGTGAGAACGGGTGAGTGAGCGCGACTAGAATGAGTCCGCAAATGCGTGAGAATGAGTGAGTAGGCCCGAGTGAGCGGATAAGGCCGAAGCCGAGCGAGTGAGAAGACCGAGTGGATGAGACTAGGTAGGTGAATGCGAATCAATTACAGTGCGACTAAGTGCAAGTAAACGAATCCGAGGGAGTGAGTGAGTGAGTGAGAGACAGAGCGAGTGGTGTAGCGCGAGTGAGTACTCGGAACCGAGTGAGTAAGATAGACCGAGTGAGTGAGGCTTTCCTTGGTAATGACGAAGCTAGGATTGGGAGCAGAGCGGTAATGGGAGATCGGTAAGCTCGCGGTCTAGCTGAAGCACCCCATCCGCACGCTGTCCCTAAGAGACTTGGGTTGACGTGCTCGTGTCTGCCGTGCCGTTGGTCTCGGGTCCAGGGGTGGGACTGCCCGTGAGAGCGACGAGGCTGTATTCTAGGTTGCCTTCGGAGACGGCGAGGTATTTGTTGATGCCCATCTCGATGACTTTGGAGTTGAGCATGTCGGCTCCTGGAGGTAGTGTGCCGTGATCGATTGGTCCATCCCAGCTGCCATCGCATTCCCATAGCTTGCCATCCTTGCCGGGCACGAAGGCGAGAAAGTGATACCCGTTCGGCTCTGCAGAGCTTGGAGCTTTCGAATCACCCATCACCGCTGCGGCCATGTGCGCTTGCTCTAGCTCGGCGGAGTCGTAGAGGACTGCTGCGCGTTCCATAGGAGGGAGAGGCGTGGATTTGGCAAGGAGGCGGCCGGCTAGAGAGTCCAAAGCGACGTGCTTCCTTGCCTCTCCGTTTGCGATGGAGTGAAGCAGTGCCATGAGTCCGCATGAGTGACCGATAGTCTGCTTGCACCACCATACTGGCTCCTCCTGGCCGTGTCCAGTATAGGTGAGTACTTTCGGCTTGCCCTTGTCATGGAGGCGGTAGTAAACAGAGCCTGGCGCAATGAAGATGAGTGCATGGACTGGGCGAGGGATGAATGAGAGGAGGTCTGGGTCTGTCAGGGAGTAGACGTCGTGGAAATGAAGTGCGGATGATACGCCCAGGGAATGGATCAGTGATGTGAAGACTTCGGGATTGTTTTCGAGCGGGACGAAGACCTTTTTGCCGGAGGGTAGGATGGTGACGCCGGGGTGATGGGACTCGGTGGCCATAATTGGAGAGCCTGTACTGTGATCGGTCCAAGACTTTCACAAGTCTTCTTTGGCCGTACGCATTGATAGGCTGGGTTCAGCGAATCGAAAGGTGAAAGCCGCACGTGCTTGAGCTGACAGCTGATGAGGTAAGGAAGTGATGTGACGCTGATGGTGAAGGGCAATCGAGAGTGAAGTGATGGGGATTTGATCAACGTCGTCCTTACATGCTAATGATGACTGATATCAGGTTGCGACTTCACTTCGATGCGCACATGCAGTCTCTCAGGGCGTGAAGTGGTCAGGCACGAGGCAGCCAGGACGCGTAAAGCACATGTCGGCACGTGAGGAGGAAGTGAGTTTGATGTTTTGAGCCGCGTGCATAGAATGACCGAATGTGGTCCAGGGGTCCATGCTCCGATAACCGACACTAAGCGATAACAAAAGTCAAGGCGGGCATTGCGGCAAGGAAGGTCGACTATCCTCACCGATTCTTGATCTTACTTACAACTGTCACTCCTGCGACCAACATTCCCCCTACACCTCTTCACCACCTAGATATCGGCCTACAGCTGCCACGCAGTCGATGAAGCCAACGCTGACTCGAAGATCGACCGGCACTTTATTCAGTCACACTCGGCAAGCTGCATGAAATCCTCCTGCATGCAGTGAAGCGAGAGCAAAGGCACAGTAAGGCAAACGCGACATGATTTCTCCCATAGCATTACGCCTGCGCGCACAATGGCTCGCAACGCGTCGACCACTTTCGCCACGATGCCTTCACCTGACACGCAATGGAGCAACGACCACAGCTCCAGCATTCGGTCGGATCGCGTCTCGCCCGTTCTACAAGAGCTCGACAGAGGATACGCGGTCCAGCACTCCGCAGGTCCAATCGGTCTTCTCTCCCCTCGACACATTCCCGCGCCGTCACATTGGTCCTTCACAAGAGTCTGCAGAGCGGATGCTACAGGCATTGGATCCTCCGGCGAAGACACTTGACGAGTTCGTGAAGCAAGTACTACCAGCCGATATACTATCGACCAAGGACATGAAGGTGGAGGGTCCAATGCCAGAGTCTGGCTCCATGGCTACGGATCAGGGTGGTTACTCCGAGAGTCAGCTCATTGCACGACTGAGGGAAATTGCTGGAGAGAATAAGGTGTACAAGAGCTACATAGGATGCGGATACGCAGGCACGAGAACACCTGAGGTGATCAAGCGCAATTTGCTGGAGAATCCGGCGTGGTACACCAGCTACACGCCGTACCAGCCAGAGATCAGCCAGGGTCGATTGGAGTCGCTACTGAATTTCCAGACGATGGTGTGCGATCTGACTGGGCTGGCAATTTCGAACGCATCGGTGCTTGATGAGCCAACTGCTGCAGCGGAGGCGATGACTTTGTCTGTCAACGCGTTGCCTGCAGCGCGTCAAAAGAGCCCGAACAAGACATTCCTCGTATCTCACCTATGCCATCCGCAAACGATCGCGGTTCTTGAGAGCAGGGCGCAGGGATTTGGTATCAAGATTGTGGTCGCAGACATACTGGAGAATGACTCCACCCAGGTGGACGAGGTTGGTGAGGATCTTATTGGGGTCCTCGTGCAGTACCCCGATACCTACGGTGGTGTGGCAGACTACAAGGCGCTGTCTGAGAAAGTTCACAAGCTGAAAGGGACGCTGTGCGTTGGCACTGATCTGCTGGCACTCACGCTGCTTACACCACCCGGTGAATTCGGCGCGGACATCGCATTCGGCAACGCGCAGCGATTTGGAGTACCATTCGGCTTTGGAGGACCACACGCTGCGTTCTTCGCAGTGAGCGAGAAGCACAAGCGCAAGATCCCTGGACGGCTCATTGGTCTCTCGAAAGACAGACTCGGCGATAAGGCTGCGCGTCTTGCCTTGCAGACGCGTGAGCAGCACATCAGACGAGAGAAGGCGACGAGCAACATCTGTACTGCTCAGGCACTTCTCGCCAACATGTCTGCAATGTACGCAGTCTACCATGGACCAGCAGGTTTGAAGCGTATTGCGGAGAAAGTGGCAAAGATGACTCAAGTCGTGGCTAAGGGCCTCGAGCAGGCTGGTCTTGAAGTCCGCAAGCCAGTTGCCTTCGATACTGTGGTCGTCAAGAAGAAGGGTGCACATGACTTCGCACAGAAGATCGCTCAACTCTTCCTGACCAACTTCCGCATCATTGATGATGAGACCATTGGCATCACGCTTGATGAGACTGTCGGAAAGAAGCAGGTCGATGAGATCTTGCGCGCATTCTCGACGGACATCATGGATGCCGATGAGCTCGCAGCAAGCATCGAGAGTGTGCCCGCCGTGCCGGAGGCACTGAAGCGTACTTCGCCGTACCTCACACACCCGGTGTTCAACTCGTACCACTCCGAGACAGAGCTCATGCGCTACATGTACCACCTGCAGTCGAAGGATCTCTCTCTCGTCCACTCGATGATACCCCTCGGATCCTGCACCATGAAGCTGAATGCCGCAACTGAGATGGCTCCTATCTCATGGCCGGAGTTCGCTAACATTCACCCCTTCGTCCCTGCGAACCAGGCCCAAGGCTACGCTCAGCTTATCAAGGAACTCGAGGCAGACCTCTCGGAGATCACCGGCTTTCATTCCACCTCCCTGCAGCCCAACTCGGGTGCGCAAGGTGAGTTCACCGGCCTCCGTGTAATCCGCAAGTACCTCGAGGATCAGCCTGGCAAGAAGCGCGACATCTGCCTCATTCCTGTCTCAGCACATGGCACCAACCCCGCTAGCGCGGCAATGGCAGGTATGCGCGTCGTGACCATCAAGTGTGAGCACAGCACCGGCAACCTCGACATGGCCGACCTCAAAGCCAAGTGCGAGCAGTACTCCGAGCAGCTCGGCGCGATCATGATCACCTATCCCTCTACTTTCGGCATCTTCGAGCCGCAAGTCAAAGAGGCCTGCCGACTTGTGCACGAGCATGGTGGACAAGTCTACATGGACGGCGCGAATATGAATGCCCAGATCGGCCTCTGCTCACCCGGCGAGATCGGCGCAGATGTCTGCCACTTGAACTTGCACAAGACGTTCTGCATTCCTCACGGTGGCGGAGGCCCAGGCGTCGGACCCATCGGCGTCGCGAAGCACTTGTCCCCGTATCTGCCGGGTCATCCGCTTGTGGCGAATGTAGGCGGCTCGAAAGCCATTGCACCTGTTTCAGCCGCGCCCTGGGGTTCTGCGAGCATTCTGCCGATCAGCTGGGCATACATCAAGATGATGGGTGCTCGGGGTCTTACGCATGCTACGAAGATCACTTTGCTTAATGCAAATTATATTCTAGCGCGCTTGAAGCCACATTACCCAATCTTGTACACAAACTCGCAAGGCCGCTGCGCACACGAGTTCATTCTCGACACCCGGAAATTCAAAGACACAGCCGGCGTCGAGGCGATCGACATCGCAAAACGCCTTCAAGACTACGGATTTCACGCTCCCACGATGTCCTGGCCAGTCGCCAATACACTTATGATCGAGCCCACGGAATCAGAGTCCAAAGCCGAACTCGACCGCTTCTGCGACGCGCTTATTTCTATCCGCCAAGAGATCAAGGCTGTGGAGTCTGGCGAGCAGCCGAAAGAGGGAAATATGCTGAAGATGGCGCCGCATACTGTCAAAGACCTTCTCCGATCCGAGTGGGACCGCAGCTACAGTCGCGAGGATGCGGCGTACCCGTTGGCGTATCTCAAGGAGAAGAAGTTCTGGCCTAGTGTGGCGAGGTTGGACGACGCTTATGGGGATGTCAACCTGTTCTGCAGGTAAGTTTGCTATTCATTCGTTGTGGAAGGGGGAATTTGCTAACAATTCTCACAGCTGTGCGCCTGTCGAGACGATCGATGGGATGACCGGGTCGGCGGCACCGATGCCCACCTAAGCTATGTATGGCATGCAGGGTAGTGGGCGGATCTTCAACGAGCGTTCAAGCATGGCGTCAATGCAGCATGGGCCGCGGAATACAGATCTGGGAGGTACCTGCTGCGGCGGTCGTCTTCAACACGGCTTTGCTAGAGCGCGAGTCGTTATTAATCATACGATCCACCACAGATGGACAAAGGTTCATTTTCAAGTCTCACACTTCACGCCCTCCTGCGCCTAGCAATGTACGACGTGTCAAGTCGATGCCGGCGATGTGAGCGCAAGGCGATGGATGACAATCTTTGTCGAGAACAGTCATCAACACCATTTCACTCACGTTGAAGTGTGACAGTGTGAGGTATGTCTATCTGCTCATTGAGACCGAAAGTCCTACTGCTGTAACCTGTAGAGTACAAAGCCCTTTCAATCCATGCTCTACCTCGCTCATCCTTCGACCTTAAGTTACGCTCACACTTCCTGACAATTACACTCCCGGATGCGTTGAAGTGTGAAAACTCTTGCCATGACTCAGCCGTGACTAGAAGGTATGTTAAACACGAAAGACTGGCTGCATCAGAACTATCCCATCGCCAGAGTCAATCATCGCTAGATGCATCACTGATGCTCAGTGAGGCATGATCTCTGATGGTCAGTATATTGGCGCTCAGGTGCACCATCGCGGGTACGATGGATGGGAGCTTCGAAGACACCCTCAGCTTCTGCGGACGCTCATGTAGACCACCTCAGTGGACCAGGCCTCATGCTGTGAGCTGATTCCCGCACGCTACATCGCTGGAGCTAGCATCGCTCGGAGACTGACGTGCTCACTCACGCGTGGCATCGTGACGTGTAGCTTCGAGTGAGCCTCACGTCGAGGTACGCATCACTTCGAGAGCGTGTCGTGTAGAGTTTGCGTTGCCTGAAGTGCACATCACTCAAAGAGTGCATCACGCTGATCGCGCATCACTCTAGCGCAGCACTCTAATCGCGCATCACTTCGAGAGTACATCATTTCGACTGCGCACCACTTCGAGTGCGCATCAGCTCGAGTGTGTATTGGCTGGAGTGTGAATTACTCGGAGAGTGTGCTACTTTCAGAGTGCAGTGCCTCAAGAGTGCAGTACTTTGGAAGCGTACTACTTGAAGAGCGCATCACTCCTACTGCGCATCGCTCGCAGCTTGCATCACTCGCTCGCTCAGAATGATGTCTAATCGGGATACTCGCCCAGCAACAAAGTCCCACCCGATACTTTCCGTGTGCCCTCATCATTCCACACTTCGAACACGAGGCTCCACCACGGTTCCTCGCCAAACCCGTCTGACTTGCATCAACGATCGTCAGGTACCTTGCCACATCGAGGTCTAGCAGCCGCTTCAACGTGCTTGCGCAAGGCTTGAGCTCCGTTCCCCGCAACCGGGCACGCAAAATGTGGGGTAAAGTGACGTCTCGGCGCGGCGTATTCTGTGCTAGGAAAGCTAGGCGAGGCCGTTGTCATGCGTGATGATGGTAGCGTGAAAGGCTCGTTGGTGAGGAGTACATATATGATGTACTGACCGTCAGCAGGGTGTGAAGTCTGTGTTGAAGTGTGAAAGTACAGTGTCTGAGTGTGAAACAGTTGCTGGAGATCTGAGCTGATTGGAGGAATCCTTGAGGTGTGTGAACAAACATTCCTCTTTCAGACGCCTGCAGGAGATGCCTTCAGCGCAAGGCAAACGACGATTGTCGATGCGGTTGGGATATGAGGGCCATGTGGTAGCCATGAGCAGTTCCTCGCGAGGGCATGATGGCCCCATCACGGCGCACCTACTACCATTCCCGTCCAACATGGCTCGTACTAATCATTCTGACCTCTCTAGACACGATGCTCGCCCTCATACTGCCTCTCCTACTCGCATCGCCTAGCCTTGTACACTCCAAAATCTACTCCATCCGCTTCGATGGCACGACATGGGACGACGCCAACTGGCGTCTCACGACGACGAATCTGGATCAGGGCCACTACCAATCTCGAATGCAACTTTCCAATGGCTACCTTGGGATCAACTTAGCAGCTGTAGGACCATTCTTCGAGATCGATACGCAAGTCAATGGTGACAATATCAATGGGTGGCCTTTGTTTGACAGGCGTCAGACTTTCGGCACGATCGCCGGGTTTTGGGATTCGCAGCCGACGACTAACGGAACCAACTTTGAGGTGCGTTGTACTTCCATGACAAAGGTCTGACGACTGACAGCGATGCAGTGGCTCAATCAATACGGCGGCGAGAGCGTCATTAGCGGTGTGCCGCACTGGAGCGGTCTCCACGTCTCCGTCAACGGCCAAGTCCTCACTGCCAGCGTGCCTTCGGAGCAGATATCTGGCTTTGCCTCGACGCTCGATATTGGCGCTGGAACGATGAACTGGCGATATACCTGGTCACCTACGGATGGTCCTGCGGTTGACATCGAGTACCAGATGCTCGTACACAAGCTTTACGTAAATCAGGCAGCTGTGCAGCTGAAGATCACAGCATCGAGAGATGTGAATGCCACCGTAGTCGATCTGCTCGAGGGCGATGGCGCGCTCAGAACACAGTTCGTCGGTAAGGGGTACGAGCCGAAGGAGTCCATCATTTGGACTGCTGTAAGCCCGAATGGACTGTCGAATGTTACAGCTTACCTCTACTCTTCGCTTGTCGCAGACGACCGCTGCGAGTCGAGCCCAGTGTCCAACTTCACAGACTCAGCAGTCATTGGATCGAACAGCTCGACTATTGCACAGGCTCTGAGCGTTGCGCTCAAAGCTGGACAGACAAGCACCTTCACCAAGTACGTCGGTGGTGCATCAAGCGACGCGTTCAATGACCCTCAGACCACTGCATACAACGCCTCTTGTACTGCGGCGAAGGCAGGCTACGTCAAACTCTTAGGATCTCACATCGCTGAATGGGAGAGCATCATGACTAAGGACAGCGTGGACAGTTTCCGCTACCCCGAGAATGGCACGCTTCCCGACGATGAGAACATTATTGAACTGCAGATCACCGCCGTGACCAACCCTTTCCACCTCCTCAAAGAGACCATTGGCTCGAACGCTATCGCAGCGGCAGGCAATAACACGCAACTCGACGTCAACAGCATCGCCGTTGGTGGTCTGGGCAGTGACAGCTACGCAGGCTTCATTTTCTGGGATGCTGAAGTGTGGATGGCACCGGGACTCGTCGTTGCGTACCCGCAAGCAGCGAAGCAGATCGCGAGATACCGCACTGAGAGACTGCCTCAGGCCAAGGCGAATGTGCAGACCGCGTATCAGTCCTCTCAAAATCAGACCGGCAAGTTCTCCCCGGATGGCGCCGTGTACTCCTGGACGTCTGGCAGGTTCGGTAATTGCACAGGCACTGGGCCGTGCTTCGACTACGAGTACCATATCAATGGAGACATCGGCCTCGAAGTCTACAACTACTGGGTTGTCACTGGCGACACACAGTTCTGGCGCGAGGAGCTCTTCCCTGTGTACGATGCAGTAGCTCAGTTTTACGCGGACGTAGTGACTTACAACGAGACCGCTGGGAAGTACTACCTCTACAATGCTACGGATCCGGATGAGTACGCCAACTTTCAGACGAACGTTGGGTATACTATGGTACTCATGAAGACGCATATCGACAACGCGAACGTCTTCCGCGAGAGACTTGGACTTGCACCGAACGAGACCTGGGCCAATATATCCAGTCTTATCGAGGTACCGGTCTACGATCCGGCGAACATCATCTTAGAGTACCAGACGATGAACGGCTCAATCTCTGTCAAGCAGGCGGATGTCGTGTTGATTGACGACTTTCTAGACTACCCCAATCCGTACTCGCTCAGCGATCTGGATTACTATGCTGGCAAGCAGTCACTAGCAGGGCCAGGTATGACTTACGGGGTGTTCAGCATCATTGCGAACGAGATATCGCCTTCCGGCTGCTCGTCATACACCTACGATCTCTACGGTAGCCAACCCTACACACGTGGGCCTTGGATGCAGTTCAGTGAGCAATTGACCGACGATTATACCACAAATGGAGGTACACATCCAGCGTATCCATTTTTGACCGGTATTGGTGGTGCAAACAGAGTAGCGGTGTTCGGCTACCTGGGTCTGCGCTTGAACATCAATAGCTTCAACATTGATCCAAGCCTCCCACCACAGATACAGAATCTGGACTACAGGACAATTTATTGGAATGGCTGGCCCATCAATGCTACCTCAAATGCGACTCACACAACTTTGCAACGCCTTTCCAACTCCTTGCCAAGCGCCAACACTACCTTCGCAACGGCCGCGATCCCGGTCACGATTGGCATCAACAGCGAGAACAGCACTGCTGCAGCCTACTCC
The DNA here is from genome assembly GCA_002077065.1 of Cryoendolithus antarcticus. Taxonomy (NCBI): domain Eukaryota; kingdom Fungi; phylum Ascomycota; class Dothideomycetes; order Cladosporiales; family Cladosporiaceae; genus Cryoendolithus; species Cryoendolithus antarcticus. The sequence continues at coordinate 458,103 of NAJO01000031.1, read as the reverse complement.
CTTCTTCCAAACGGTACGGTAACGATCGCCAATCGCCTGTCAGGCTACAACAAGACCATCGCCGGCAACATCGCTCAATGCCAGCCCGTTTCTTCCGACTACACTTACTCCCCAGGGCAGTTCCCTCTATCAGCAGTCGACGGCGCCACCTCGACAAAGTGGCAACCCACACAGTCGAACATCACCTCATCCATGACCGTCGAGCTACCGGAGCCCTTCGTTCCAATCACGGAGATCCGCTTCGATTGGGCACAGTCGCCTCCTACTTCCTACGCAGTGACATTCTCTAACTCTTCATCGCCCTCAGGCTCGGAGATCGCGAATGTGACGTCGAGTATCAACGTCTCGATCAGCAATGCCTACGATGCTGCGACAGCCGACGCTATCGTGGCTTACAGTAGTAACACCACCAACGCCACGCTGAGCACGCCAGTCTGGAGCGGGAGGTATGCTACGCTCAGTATCAGTGGAAACCAGGCGACGGTTGGGACGGCCAATGAGAAGAATGGAACGGGTGCTACGGTTGCTGAGTGGGCGATCGTAAGTAGCGAGGGAGGTAATGTGGCAAGGAGAGGCGTAGTGGTTTAGGTAGGGAGATGAAGAGGGGGATACCACAGTACACGTCGGGGACGCACGTATAATGATCTATTAAGACATCTAATGCTACATGAGTGCTTTTGGATCCATCGTTCCGAAGTGCAACCAGCGTCAGCTCGTAGCCGCGCCGTGATCTCGAGCCCAGTCTGCCGAGCTCTTCGCTACACTCTGAGCTCAAATATGCCAACGCCATGTATCCCACCCAGTTCGCAACAATTTTTAGACGCCACGCTATGCACCAATGCTCTATCCCTATCCCCATCAATCTCAAAACGTCTTACAAAAGCCCACTAGACCCCAGAATACGGTCTCAAATTCGCAAACTCTTCATCCCCCATATCCCCATTCCCAGCCGTAGGACTCATCGGCTTCCTCGCTGTGCTCTCACTCCTGTTCCTATACGGATTGCTGGCCTGCCGTGCAGGCATCTGACTCATCTGCGCACCACCCACTGGCGGTGCATACGCCTGCTGTGCGCGCGATGAAGGCGGGTTGTAAGCAGTATTCGTGGCCGAGCCGAATCCGGTCGCAGGGTGGGCGTAGTCTCTGTAAGATATCGGCTCGTTGATGGTAGGTACGCTCGGGCCATTGTACGCCGGCTGTGTGCTTTGTCCGGCGCGTCGCTTTCCGCGGGTACTCTCGCGACGTAGTAGGCCACGCACATCCTCGAGATCTTGCTCATCGATGCTTTGCCGGCCGAGGGTGCTGGTATCGTTGCCAGATATCCAGGCTTCATCCCGCGCTTGATCATCGGCTGGGTTCCGGGCGTTGAGGTCTTCGACGACATGGGCGTCGCTTGCGGTCAGACCGGCACCTGGCGATCGGGAAGTGACTGGACTGAGCGACTCTTTCGCCTTTTCAATGACCTTCGTGGGCACGAGTCGTTTTCCCTCCTTCGCTTTTGCTGCTGCATCCCTGTTGTGGACTGCGATTGCGTCGTCGATCGCCACAGAATATGTTGGATTGCCGACGCTGCCTGCTGCCTCGTCGCCCTGTCCTGGACCGTAAATCGGCACGGCTCGCAGAGCGGCAACAAGTGCACCCATGAACTTGCTTCGGCGGGCGGCACGAAGCGTCTCGTTCGCCCAGTTCCCCTTATGCTTGATCTGCACTTGCAGTTGGAGCTGCTTCATATCAGTTGTGCCGAGCACCTCGATGTTAATATCTTGCTGGAAGTCGCGGCTATTATCTGTAGCGGCTACAAATGTGCTCAGCTCCTTCTTCAGGATCTGGATGTCCTCAAATGAAGTGTCAAAACTGACGTTCACAACTAGCTCTTCCATCATCGCCTTGCTACGACTGAGGTTCTCAATGTTCTGTGTATTAAGCACGATATTTGGTATCTGCGACATGCTACCGCACTTGACGCCATTGACTCGACGAAAAACAGTGAAGAGCAGACTGATGTGCTCCACCGTGTACATGTCTAAGCCGATATCGACCCGATCGCCAATATCGTATGGATGCTTGACAAAGAGGAAGATGCAGCTTCCGAGGACTTCCTGGCAAGTAGCTGCGAAGACGAAAGAGAGCGATAGAAGTGCAGTACCCGTGGTGGCCAGTGTCGTTGTGAAGTTCGCGTTGAGGAACGCCACGAACACGAAAACAACTGCGAGGAAGACGACGGCCAGGAACAATCGGTCCAGTACATTGATCGCTTGATCGACATCGTGCATGCTCGTAGTGATAGCTTTACGCTCTCGGCCGAAGTCAACGACAGTCATGATCATCTCGTCGAGAGAGATGTCACCATTCGCATCCTGATCCAGAGAGAGGAAAGCTTCTTCCGCATCCTCTCGGTGCTGGTCGCCAAGCACGTCCATCAGATCCTCCTGTGTCAGAGCCTCATGACCTTCGACTACGAATGACATCCAGAGCCGCTTCGCAAGTGCCTCACTCGATCGCTTCTTTTCCAGCGCCTCTGTCACGATGGCATGGGCAGTCCCTGCGCTGAAGACTTCACGTCCAGTGATTTCCGAGGCAATATTGCCGAAGGCGCCGCTGATCTTGTCTCCAACCCTCCCCATGTGGTTGAGTATCTTCATCGGCGTCCTAGAGCCTGATCGTGCATGGCCGCGGCCCTTGCTCAGACCTAAATTGATCTCATCGCGGATCGTAAGATCTTCCTCTGCAAATTCATTGCAGTAAGCCGGGAAAAGCGCAATCGAGGCCTGATATAGCTCGCTGAGAAGGTAGACGTTGTGCTTGCTCTCCCGAATCCTCGAGCTGAATTGCTTCCGGTGATAGTTGATGGAGATCAATTGGATGATCAGCTTCTCTCCAAGGTAGATCAAGGAAGCCACGACAGCCGCAGCCAAGATCTTTTGCACGATCGATTCCCAAGACTTCGCTCCAGTTGGATCCGGATTATCGGTCGTTTTCGGCAAGGACCTGGTCGTCGGGTTCCTGGTCATGATTGGCATGAACGTAGCCAGAGATGTCACTGCCCACCCTACCAGACTGAGCGGGATCTCCAGCGATCGCAGGACTAGCGAGTACTTCCGGATCCCACTGTTGACCACGCCGACTAACCATTGGAACAGGTATGGCAAGAAATGCGCGACAATCTTGCTGACCCACAAGCTCACCCAAGCCACCTCCACCCACATGAAGAACCATACGATTCTCACGCCGCCGATCTCAGCGTTCTGCGCAGCTGTGGCTCCGATAATGATTGGTACTGCAATGCACAATCCCAGTGGAAGCACATACACCAGGTACCGCGTGATGATGCTGAACGCCAGGACTCTCTTGTAGAACTTCCCCATGGCTGTGATCGTATCCTCTTCCCCATCGTAACCTGTATGCCCTCCTGCTGCCGCGGCTTGCGCCTCAGGTTTCCTCCGCCGCCCTCGGAACATGACACGCTTCTTCAGCGTTGAGGCTCCCGTCTGTGTGTGCTTGAGAGGAGCTCCATCGTGCATTTGCTCCATAGGGATGTCTATCGTGGCATCGCCGGCCATGTTGTGCTGGTTGTCGGCTATGGGTTCGAAGCCTTGACGAGAAAAGCGGCTTTGGGCGGTGTTCGAGCGAGTGGGAAGTGACATAGTAAGAAATGTATTGTGAAGCGCCTATTGTGGCTTGTAGCAAACGCGGTCAAGAAATCGCTCGTGATCGCCAATGCATGCGCGTATTAGCGATCGAGGTGCGGATGTCAGGGGGTTTAGCGAGTTTCAGGTGAAAGAATGTTGAGTGAAGCGATAGTGAGGAAAGGGATACCTGTGTGAGAGATGATCAAGTGAAGACTTGCTGAAGAGTGAACGGTGGCTATGTTGCATCGTCAAAGTATTCACACGCGCGTATGTCCTATTTGTGAAGTCACAGATACGCGGTTTTGCGGAGAGATATGCAGGTACCAAGTGACGTCGTACCACATCGGGTGTACTGAATCGGGAAGTCGAATCCGAGGCCTACGCCTCCGTATGTGTTTGTACATCTATGCCATGCTCGTTGCGTTCGTAACATTCGGTCCTGCGGCATCGTTCTCATCTTACAAGAAAGCACACCACCCAATGTACATCTGTGACAAGTTCCACGGGTCGACCGCCTCGCGGATCAACGCATCGACGTACCCCTCCCTGCTCAACGGTACGGTCTCTTTCATGTAGATTCCCTTCAGCTTTCCCTGCACACTATCGAGGATCTCTTGCGGTGTCTCGGGCACGCCATCCGTGTGTTTCTTTTTCTTGCCGATGAAGTCCGTCGTCGGATCGTACAGGAAGGTCTCCAGAATCGTATTGAGGGTATCCTTGTTTTGGCGGAGCAGACCAAGCGTGAGCTCGCAGGATCGCCGAAAGGGTCCTTCGTAACCATATGGACCCATGGCGTCAACCATGTTGCGCGTGAGACGGAATGGCACGAGTTCGGGACGCTCGAATGTCATGCCTTTGTCGAAGAGGCAATTGAAATCGACGTGGAACACGCCTCCGGTAGCCTCGCGGAGCAGGATGTTCTCACCGTGACGATCGCCTAAGCCGAGGACGTGTCCAACTATAGACATGACAGCCGCAGATCTGGCATACATCACCCGTGCAGCGAACCACTTGTCAGGCTCGGGATATGTCTCGGCGAACCACTCATGCAGCAGAGGTGGGTACTGCGGGAGGACCTTGTCAATGAAGCCGCGGCCGCCGTCTTTGTCCTTCGTGCAGTGATTGAGCACAGCTCTGATCTCGACGTAGTTTGGTCTGATGTTGCGACGTCCGTAGTGGTTCAGCAGGATGTCTCTGATCGGCGTGATGCCCTCGACCCACTCCAAGATACCGGACTCTTCACTTAGGGGGATGACGGCATACGTCTTGATATACAGTCGGCGTTTGCTGCTTTCAGCATCACGCTTCAAGGCTCGATTGATGACACCGTTGAACTCCATCAATCGCTGATCTTTACGTAGGTCATCCTTGGGCTTGCACAGCAGACTGTACCGTTTGCCATCGGAGCCACGAACGGTGACTTTCTTCGGCCGCTGCAACGAGCTGAGTACCCGGACTTCATCTTCGAAAGCTTGTATTGTGATTTTGTCTTGAGCGAAGGCCTTGTGTGACCGGATATTAGCACTAGTACCAATGTTGGGTATACTGGCCGTCAGAGTACTTTCGAGTGGCACTACCAGACTACAAGGCGCGAGCTTGTGATTGAAGCCAAGGTCGCGCGAGAGGCTTGCCTGCGTGGTCCTTGCTTCGACTGCCGCTTCTGACGCATGCAGCAAACCGTCAGCCAGCCTTTGGCTTGACACGATGAGCATCAAAAGATCGGTCGGCACGCCACCAGCCTTGTCTCTGAGCTTTGGGTCCTTCAGCCTGGAGATTACTTCCGTGGCTCTCTCCCGCCTGATGCCATCAGTGGCCTTCGTGACAGCAAGCAATCTCCAGAGTGCTTGACTTGGATGAGTCAGAGTGATCTTGGTGATGACCTGCATCAATTCCTTCCACACCTCAGGATGCGGATGACTGATGCGTGACAGCATCTGCGGCAGAGCCTGGTAGAAGATATACGGCGGAACGCGATCGAAGTACTTCTTGAACTGCCGAGAGCAAGCCTGCAACGCTTTGACTCGAAGATCAAAGAGGTTCTGGGGCTCCTTGCCAGTCCGCTGGATAGCGTGTGTGCCGAGATCTAGCCAGAGCGTAAGCACTTTTGGAATAGTCTCATGCCAGTACTTGTTCCCAAAGGGTATCGAGCGTAGCAGATTTTCGATGATCAGACGCGTGAGGTCTCCAGTCACAGTCTTCTCACTCTGCTTTGCCCTGGGCTGCGCCAAATCAGCCAGGAGCAGCTTGTGGTAATGCTTGCCCAAGTAATAATGACCTCTTTCCCACCGCTGGAAAGTCTTCGCTGCGTACTGATACTTTGCTGTCATGTCTTTGGTCTGAGTCTGGCCCGATGCATCGAGCCACTTCGCCACCATGAGGTGTGCCCTCGCAAGGAGCATATTCTGCTTCAGCGCGTCACTCCTGGTGGAGACTGTGGCGGTCGTGTCCACACCTTCGCCCTCATCATCAAATTTGCCCGCTGCAATGGCAGATTCCAGGCTTTGTATCGCCTGTCGCCCATGACCATCATGCCAGAGAAGTCGCGCTTCCTCCAACTTGGCCGACACATCCCCGCACTCATGCGCGCGAAGCACCGCGTTATACGCACTTTCCGAGTTGCCAGCCTTGCGTGCTAGCTTGGCTGTCGCAAGCCATGAAGCACCGACTTGGGCATTATTCCACACCACCTTGCCTGACTGCATCTTTGCGCGCCGGATGCCGAGGATGCTCTGCTTCCCGGAAGTGTACGAGCCAACCGCACCAAGTCGCTTCTCGAAGCCACTCAGCAACGTCGGGTGATTACCGTGTGTGTGGTCACGGCTCAAGACCTCTACCTCGTACAGGATGTGCAGGTTCTTGAGCTCGGTGTGGCATGTCTGCAGGGAACTGGCGCTGGCAGCAGAGATGCCAGCGGTGACGCTTCTTCGAAGAGCGGCGAGGCGAGCTGTTCCGAGCTCAGGATCCTCGTTGGTACCGGAGACAAGAATTGCTCCGAGGCCGATATCGAAGTTCGTCGCTGGAGCATCAGGTGCCTGCGTGAGTCGCCGCTTAAGAACTTCTAGATCACCAATCATACAGCTCGCTTCCGCCATGACTGGTAAAAGCGAAGTAAACGAAGCTTGGCGAGTCTCGTCACTGGAATACGCAGTCGAGAAGCTATCGGCATAGCGAAGAAGAGGTGCATAGCGGCCAGTCTCTCGGAAACATTGCAGCACACTTGTCTGAAGTGTGGTATCGTCAGGCGAGTCTGCCAGTTGTAGTTCGTACCATGATTGGGCAGCAGTCCATCGACCAGCTCTGACGTGTAGCGCTGCTTGCTGTTCGTCCGTCAAAAAGGGCAAGTGAACAGCCAAGCCTTCAAGGCCATCTGGCTCGTCGATCTGGGCGTAGATGTCAAAGAGTTGATCATAAAGATCTTCGTGCTCATGCGCAGAGGACGCTGACGGGATGAGTGGGCGTCCCTGACGTATGTGCTGCTCCCAGTTGAACAAGCCGCGTGCATAAGATTCGCAATCCATGGCACGCGCAGCAGTAACTTCTGCTGGTATCGAGCCGAGAAATTGTTCAATGGTCTGGATCTGCCCTTGATCGCCAACCTCGTCGAAATCGTTAGGAGAATGTCCAGTACGCCACGCTGTTGCTCGGCTCTCGGAGACAATGTTCTTCTTTCCCTGTAGCCACAAAGACATGTAGTCGAGAGCCGTGAAGACACTTTCGCTGCACAGTCTGATGGTCTCGATCTCGGTGGAATTCGATGGCTCACTCTTGAGTACGGCCAGAATCTCATCTTGCAGAGCCTTGGTCTCCGTGACTGTACCTCCAAGTACGACATTGGTCAGCGCATATGGAAGTAGGAAATGAGCGATGGAAAGGTCATGGCCGCGAATAATCCGCGCTAGGAGGGGAAACACCATCTTCGCATTGTCGCCTTTAGCTTTCCACATGAGATCGTACACCAAACCTCGAAGCCAAGACCCGTGACCGCTGTCGGGCGTGAAGCCAGGATACTCTCGATGAGGTGGGTTCGCCGGCGCATGGCTCGTAACGAGATATCGCGATGTCAGGAAGGGGGTGAGTGTGGTTCGTACATGCTCAGGCATGTCGAGCCACCTTTGCGAGGCGGTATTGCCTTGCGTAGCTCTGGGTCTCAATGCAGTAGAGTCGTTGAATTCGCAGAACCGCAGAAGCTCCTGCATCACATAGGCCAGGAAACCTTGAGAACGTGCGTTGGAAGCGGACTTGAACGCCTTCACAAGTACGTTCTCTAGCAGTTCGACGACCCACTTGATCACCTCATCCGCCTTATCGAAGTTCGACATGATCAGCAGAGTGTTGCGCGGTCTGGTAGCGTTGACGCGATTTGAATCCAAACAGCCGACTATGCCCAGGCATTTGCCGCACAAGTCAGCGGCGTCGTCACTCTCGCTTGCGAGCTGTGTTGTCACATCGAGCAGCGAGCGCACGACTTCGGTCATCCACGCGTCCGGCTGCTCACTCATCGCTGCGTCATGTATTTTGCCTTGATGCGTCTCTAGGAAAGGGACAAGCTCCGTGAGAGCTTGTAGAACAATGACCTTGCTCTCGCTCTTCAGTCGCTTGGTGAATGCCTTGAAACGCCCCTCTGTGGCCTCGACGTTTTGCAAGCGCTCAATCTCATTCCCGAGCTTCGCGAAAAGGGGAATAGTGGTCAATGTTGGTAGTAGGAGCACCACCTTGTTGATAGCCGCATTGTGTGATCTGATCATCTCCGTGACTCGTTCGTAGGTAGTCTGCTGAAGAGCGGGTGGGAAGTGGGCCCAATGGCGGACGATGAGGGTGAACGTCTGATCGGTGATCAGGGCAATGTCATCGCTCTCCAGCACAGGCAGTAGCGACAACCACGCAGACCATGCATCATCGCAGAGCTCTTTCTGTTCGATAGCTGATTGAAGACAGGCGCGAATCTGGGGTAGTGCAATGCTGACCTCGCTCTTGGCCAGCAGCACCATCTCTGCGATACCTTGGAGGCAGCGCTGCTGTTCTGTTCTTGAGTGTTCGCTGCTTGCAGCAGACAAGACGTCTGAGAAGCTGGCCATCATGCCCAGAATGTGTGTCTCGAAGAAGACAGCGAGCGTCTTGGTCAGCTTGTTATGCGCCTTACTTTGCCCCGGCCGCCGTACGGACAGATTGGTGAAGAGCTGAAAAGCATGGTACGCCCGAGACTTGCGGCTCGGTGGTTGATCGCCAATATATCGAAGGAGCTCGCAGGCTATGGCGACCGACTCGGGCTTGATCAACGCGGCAAGATCAGTACCATCGAACCCGGGCGCCACGCCACTCAAGCACTGCAAGACCGTATCCTCAAGATCCGCACTTGGCTGGGCTAGTAGAAGTGACAAGATGGCAACAAGATTGCTCTGGGGTTGCAGGCAGATGTCCTGTATGGTGACATTGGCGCCACGTGCCGACGCTATCCGCTGTAGCTCGTCCTTCTTCTGGTGCAAGACAAGTGAAGGTATCGTCTCCCGCTGTGTCATGAGCAAAAGCTGGTTGACATCCTTTCGCAGTAAGTCGCACAGGTGCTGTATCTTCTGAGGTCGAGAAAGCAGATCGGAGACCGCTGACACTGCCACCGACGACCAATACGGGGCGAAGAGTTGCTCCACAGAGAGCGCATTCATTTCAGCCACACGCTCAATCTCTGAGAAGGCAAGTCCACAGACAATGGGGTTGACATGTCCGAGTAGATCGACCAGCTGTAGCAGGACAAGATTGAGCTCATTCTCTCCACTCACAGTTGCGACTTGACCCCACGCTACGATCAGCGTTTCCAGCTCGCTCGGAACATCGCGATCAGAGAGAGTGCGAAGATATTGGAGGGCGACCTGCTGGTTGCGCGCAGACAGCTCCGGAGCTGATTCGATATGAAGGAATGCTGGCAGGCAATGGGCCGCCGCTATGCGGAGCTCACGTAGCGAGCTATGGAGTGCCCTCAAAGTGACCTGGCCAACGCGAGAGGCTGCAAGATCGACAATCGTCATGTCGGTTGACTTGCGGACGCATGCACGTATGGCCTGCATGCACAAGACCCGTGGCTTCTTGGTGTTCTGCAGCTCCAACGCATCTAGTAGAGATGCAAGCAAGGGCACGTAGTCATTGGAGCTCTCGACCTGACATAGAGTCTCATTCAAAGACGCCCATACGGCGCATTGATCAGACTCATCGAGATCGCCGTATGCAGCAGGTGCGCGAGTCACGAGCGAGTGCAAATCGTTGAGATCACCTCCTAGAATCTCTGCGAGCTTTGAGAACGTTGGTCCGCTTTGATGTTGACCCAGCTGAGGCCAAAGTCGTCGTCGCTTTCTTACCCGTGAAAGATCGGTCGGCTGTGCTTGCGCTCGAGATAGCTGTGGATTGTCGACGTCCACCATGTCTTGATCCACATCACGCAGACCATCTGGTAGATCCGCACTTGCAATCTGGTGGCGCAGCCCTTGTGTCATGACTGACTTGAGACTGGGATCGAGCTGCTGGAAGAGATTGCTGCGCACAAGTCTGAGCAAAGGCTCTTCCAGGTATTGCACATACTGCGGCAAGCCCGCCTGTAGTATGGCCCGTAGCACTTCTGCAATTCCATGCTGCATCGCTTGGGACGGTAGAATTTGCGTGCTATCAGCGAGTAAGTCAGCCAAGATCGGTAGCTGCGAGGCTCCGCGACTGAGCTTCAGAGTTCTGACGATGGCATCCCTCCAGGTATCCGCGCGACGTGATTGCGGTGGTTCGCAAAGCAATAAAGTGTGAAGTCTTTGGTATATTTCGTCAAGCCACCTCGGGTGAGACGTAATACTTCGGGATATTGTCAATGACATCAAGATCACCTGCATTGAGTTGTCGATGACTATTTGCGCATCATGTGGCAATGCAATGGCAGTCTCGGACTCTGGCCACAGCTTCGTGAGCCATCGCATAGGAGGCAATACTACTGCCGACTGCGCCGTTGAGCCGTCAGAAGACTCCAATGTGACGAGTGCATCTGCGGGAGAAGTCAGCCACGCCACATGAAATGCTTTGAAAACCTACGGTCGACACAGCTCCTTATCAAGGCCCGCATAGTTTCCGTGGCTCGCCATAGCTTGGTCGACTTCTCCAAAGCAGTGATCGCGGAAGTGAGAAGATCAGCGAGTTGCAGGTCCTGACACCGCGGGTTGCCACATATTGGCAGCAAGCGTACGACGAGCCAGAGCAAGAGCCGGGGTCCGTCAGGCTGGACGGCTGTGACGAGGACTTCAGGCTGTCTGGCGATCGTAGCCTTGACAACCTTGAGACTGTCTGCAGCTTGAGAGAGTAGCTCCTCCCACAGAGCGAAAGGGTTATCGTGCGTAAGTACACTAAGCCCAGCCTTCACTACCACCGCAATCAGCTGCACATTGACCGCAACGTCTGTCTCTGGAGCAGCGTCCGAGTTGTGCAAAAGCTCGTGCAGAAGGCCTGCAAAGGTGGCTTGCTCGCCGCTGGATTCAGTCGCCAGCGGCCGCGTCTGATTGTGCACGATCTGTGCTGCTAAGGTTGATGGAGGTGGTCCATCGCCATTGACGTGCATGTCGGCATGGCGTGGATTATGACCAGCGACGCCATTTGTGCGTGCTCCATACGCCATGGAGGTGCGGCGTGCCATGCCTCGATCATCGTCTACCTGAGTATCGTCTGATCGCTGTTGTAAGTTCGTATGGCGAAGTGGACATGTCGTGTTCGTAGGCAAACTAACCAAAAGGTGAAGGTACGCGACTTCGGCACGCGATCACGTGGCATCAATCTGCGAACTCCACCTTCTACTTTCCTGTTGTATTACCAACGAACGATTCGAGCATCACCGCCTCAGCTACAAATGCTTCCACACCATGCCAGCCTTTCCCTCGAAACCCTTTCGTCCGTCTTCCTATCAGGGATCTATACCAGCGCGATATCGCTCAGCATTGTCGAAGCACCCATTCGCTCTATTCGGCCTTCCCTTCATTGCCACGATGGTACTCGGCAGCTTCTTTCTGACGCCAGCAACGGCGCTACGCTACGAACGACATGATCGAAAAGTACGGCAGATGACAGAGGATGAGCGGTTAGGGATTGGCAAGGACAAGCGGAAGGTGGACATGAAGGAGGAATACTACGTGGGTACAGACTGGTCCAACACTATTACGATGACCATGCACTAACAAGAGCAACAGAAACTTGCTGCGAAAGACCTAGACAACTGGGAGCAGAAGCGCGTGAAGCGACTACCTGGCGAGCACGACGGAGTGCTGTGAAGGCCGTGCACACCATGGGTCGCAATGCTACTTCTACTCGGCTCATGAGATGCGTGATGGACCACCTCGTCCGGCGAGCAACGCCTTGATATCTGCCTCGTCCGGGACGTGTGTGGACAGCCGGCAAGGACTGATCAAGTGGCCAAATACGCGCTGACCAAATGCCGACCACACGTACCGAACAACTCGATTATTGAAGAATTGCAGACTCTGTGGACCAGATGGCTACACGACAGCACCACTTGATCACAACTTAGGGTGGTTCGTCACCACGAGCGACGCAGGTCAAGCAGTCGAGCGTTGGCTGCAACATGCTGCAGTCCTGATGTGATCTCCTTGAGATCGCGCACGCAAAGTTGTGTATGCTGTCAGCCTGTCCCGCGAATGATGTCCTGCAGCTGCTTGGCCACGATCACAAGCCGCACATGGTTGACCTTGTAGCTTACCTCTACGTCAGCGCTGTGGTCGTCGATCACATCTTCGATACGCAGAATCGCGCGCGCTGTGGGAGGCCTGAGATTGGTGCAGAACCCAGATCGGCCGTGGACAGTGCCTTTGCGACACAAGATCGCCAGCCTCCGATATATCGACGAGCTGCGCGGACAGATCATCGAGCTTGGGCAGTGCGAAGACAGTGCCGTGAGGCAAATTTTCCGATGTCTAAAGTCGCTAGGCGCCGCCTCATGGATATCATCTTCACAGTACACGAGTCGAGATGGATAGAGAGTTCTCGGCAAACGAAAGCCTTGCTGAGTGGAGGAGTGTCTTAGCATGGAGTAATGCGCATCGGCGAACTCGCGCAGTGCGTCGCGAGCGATTCGATAGGTGGACGCACTGCCGTACAGGCCATTCACAGTATTGTCCTGCGTCGCACTGGGTGGTGCCGTTCGATGCCGAAAGGTCTCTATAGTCATCAAGCAAATCCAGCATACTCTCAATCGTTTTAGCGGTAGCAAACACTCGATCCACAGCGGAGTCTCATGCTTGTGTTCCCACGTGCGCGGGCATCAACTCGGTGGACTCGACTCTCCCCACTTAGCGAGTTCTAGATCCCAGCAACAGTGCCAGCCCGGACATCAAAGATCATTGCCGATGACCATGGATTAGTGAGTAGAAGATGCGGTGTGGAAGGAAGTCCGGTGCGTCCGACTAGAGGTGTGCATGCATGAAGCGCATCCCGCGGCGCCGGGGTGTCACGAACCGCATGTTTGAAATCTTGGCTCGGCTATCGTAACGATTTCGTCGTGATCGGCTGCCAGCACATGCATATCATGACCACGGAGCTTTAGATTCGATATTTAGCGTCAGACATATCACATGCGTGTTCTCGGAGTCAGAGAGAGACGAAATGAATTCATCTTCGAAATGCATGTCGTCAGACCCACACCCAAGGGATCTGGAACGCTACTGCCGGCTCTCGTCCTTAGCTCTCCCTAGTTCGACTAGTAAACCGGCATACCGGGACACAGATCTAACAGCACTAGAATGATTCGGAGACGCACGCGATGCCACGCGAACGCAGTGGCAGGCACAATCGTGCTGTAGAAGCAAACCGCAAGACCCGTGATAAGGCGGTATCCATGCGCTGTCTGCTTCCCACGTCTCACTCTTCCCTTATCGACAACGTGGGCGTGCGCTGGCTGCTGACTGAGTGCCTGTAATCCTGACTGCATGCCGTGGCGTACATGACCCGATAGATATAACAGTGGCATTAGTGATCTATCAGCAGTTGCAGTCGCACAGTCCCGGACGATCCGCCATCTATCTAAACTACCTGCAGCGCCTCTTTCGGTGGTGTGATCGAACAGTTTTATACATTCGACACCAGCACTCAAGATCACTTCTTGTTCTGCCACCAAACTCACCGCGACTTCCAAAGAATATCAAGTCGCCACCATGTGCGTCGCCGGCCTCAATGTCTCGACACAACCCTGCTCTCATCGGTGGTATGAGCTCATCAAGCCCTGCAAGGACGACCACAACCTCGCCAACTGCCCTGCCAAGCTACGTCTCGAGGGCTGGGAACGGCGGATGGACTCATGCCCTTGGTGCAACTCCACGTCCGAGCAGGGTACCTTGGACTCGACTCATCGCCTGTTCGGTGGCTCTTCTTCGTCCAGCTCGTCAATCGCGTCCACACCAGCATCCCCAATCCTTGGCATCACACGGGAGCAGCGCAGCGACAGCGCTGGGTCGCTTGGGTCTTTGTCGCTGAGTCGCACGAGCACCGCAGCTAGTGTACGCAGTCAGATAACCCGGGATCGTGACGAGAGATTCAACATGTACTTGACCATGCCACCGCACGAGCTCCTGCCGAGTGCTTCGAAGTACTACCCTGGTACACCTCGCGAACAGAGCCCGACTAGCCCAGGGGTGGGCAGCATCACAGGACCAAGGCCGAGCATGTCGACCAATCGGAGCTGGCGAAAGAGTCTCGGCATGGCGAGAGGCATGTTCGGAGGATGAGAGCAAGGCAGTGTACCAGCGGCGAATACAATCTACCGGCTATCATGTCGACCATCATCCTTCCTGGAATATCACTAACACATGTATACCAGCTTGTTACTCTGGTGACTTGAGCATTCAGACCCGAACATGCCTGACTGGGATTGCAATGACCTTCGAGACGTTATGAGCTTCTCCACGTAGCGAGGTACGACAACGCTCGCGTCCTGCACGCCTGCTGTCGAATTGATAGCTCGGAGGTCAGCCGGAGAAGGATCGCGTGGCCCGAATCTGACGTAGAGGAGCATCTGATCAGAGAACAGTCGCTCACGGAGGATCAGTATGTTGTATGATGAAGCTTAGTCGTTGAGCAGCAACGATCTTCGCCAGGCGGGCTTAGTCTCGCGAGAGGTCGTCGGTCGGATGATAGTTGAGTAGCGCGTCAACGAGCAAGCAAGCTGTACGGATTACTGCCTATTGTACTCGCATACTCGCTCTTATCGTCACTCTTCTCCATCTCATCATCGTTTGCTTCTTCGAACGGTACCAACATAGCCACTAATTCCTCAGCGGACGACTTCCAAAAGCCCACCGTGTCCGTGTCACTGCGTTCGAACAGCTCAGCTATTCCTGGCATGTCAACGAGTAAGCTATGAAGTCGTGTCAGATCTCCATCTATGATGCCCTGAACCGCGTGGAGATCCAGAAAATGGTTCAACATTCTTACAGAATAGACTGCAGCCTGTACCATGCCAGAAATATGAACATCAAGCCAGTCGCTGGGCTCGGCTTTCGTTAACACTGTCACCGTGCGCTCATACGTGAAAGGCTCAGCATAGTACTCGGTGTAGAAATGCAGTGCTATGACTGTGCCAACATACTGCCATCGCTGTGCTGGTGACGTGTCGAGTGGCGCTTGCAAAATGCTTGCGTTCATCCACTCCAACACTTCCGACAACTCGTCCTGCCAAGATGCGGTACATTTCTCGACACTGTGGCCAATCCCTTCACCTCGACGGCTGTACTCATGTACAATGCACTGACTCGACCCCTGCGAGAGCATGATGCGGTATGCCAAGTTGCGAACATCGTGGCCCACCTTCCAGACGGAGAATCGAGTCGCGTCTTCGTGTAGCATTGGCAAGGAAGCGTTGATGACCTCTGGATCCGCTCGAGTACCAGGCAGTAATGCCTGATGAGCCACCTCTGCTATGCGAGGGTCCATTCGTCGCAGGTAATCAACGACTGCTTTTGACAGATGATCTGAGCTTGCAGGATGAGCGGCGATCTTGTGACAGAACGATGCGTACCCTTCATGGGTCTCGCTTCCTATGCGAAAGACCTTTGCAATTGCAGCATCGAACGTTATCTTTTTGTCGACCTTCATGTAGTACGCTGCCTGTTTGAGGTCGCGCAGACCAGCAGAAAACGCGATCTCTCCGGGACAGTACATATCGGCGGTATACCGGAAGCCGTGAAGTATGTCCAAGTGTGTGAGACTGCTCAGGTAGAGTATGCGTGAGCTCCGACCGATGTCCAGAACGAACATATCGGAATCGTCGGTCAGGATCAGAGGTCGGCTGAGCCCTCCTGCAGCGACTCGCTTGGCGTGCAGTGCACAGTAGTCGTCGGCTTCAGCCGGCACAACCTGTACGAGGCTCGCATACTTGCTCTCTAGCAGAGCTTGGAGCATAGCAGGCACCAGAAAAGGGGGGTCCGGCATTCGAGCTTCTCTCACATCGCCGAGCACGGCTTTGCGGAGGTAGCTCACATTCTGCTTCATTCTCGAGACTCTCGTGTCTAGCTTATGGCCGGGGAGTACACCATCAAAGTATATTGCCTCTCTGCGGAGTAATATCAGCTTCCACATGATCTTCGTCAGGCATGGAGTCATACATTCGCATGCCTGTCTTCTCCATTCCATCGAGAAATTCAACGATCCTAGCTCCAAGAGTACGATACCCGGATGAGGCACCGGTGCTGCTGCCCGATGAGGCTGATTCTCGCATCGCTTTGTGTATGTAGTAGGACAGACTTGGACCATCGACGATCAGAGCATCTGGAAGCTGTGTCTGCTGCTCTGACGGTGATGTCGTGGTCTCGATCGTGTATGCCAATGTGACAGGTCGGCCTCGACCAGAGAGTCGAGCAGTAAGCCCGGGGATACCCATGAGTACGTCGAGGCCACCGCTCGGCGCTGTTCACTCATTCAGACACTGATGTGATGATCGAGGAGCCCATCCGCGAAGACTCAGGCCAGACACGTATCAGGTATCATGACGCCTGGGTCTCGAGGGTGTTCGGCTATTGCGATAAAGAAATAGCGAAAGGAATCACGTCCGAAGGTGAAGATTCACAGTAAAGTTCCTGGGAAAAAAGTCCAGAAATTGAAGGAAAGTGCGACCAACACTTACGCTATCCGGCAATCGAGGCAATCTCGGAGATGAATTCTGGACTGCTCTCATTGGAATCGATGCCTGATCGATCTGGCATGTGGCAATTCGAATGAAAGTAGTTCTTAGCGAGCGAAGGAGTCTGACTATGCGTTCATCCAAAGGTGCAGTGTCAAGATGGAATCGAAAGAGAAGGCGCGATTGGACTGATGTTTAAAGCACGCTAGTCGGGGTCGATTCCATATATCTCTCTAGCCGGCTTATTCATGAACATTCTTGCACGTGACACACACACTCGTCGATTACTAGTGACCCTTAGGGCTACAGATGTGTTGACTCCAAGCGCCACCAGGAGTTGACTCGTGGGGTGTTCATCAACCAAGCTTCACGCTCGTGCCAAACGATTCGATGCTCACAAAGGTTTGCAAATTGACTCCATTCTATGTCCTGTCCTGGGTATCTTATCGCCCTTTCCGTTACTCGCTAGCATACAAATCCACAAACCCCGCCATGACGACGGTGCCAAATCGCATGCACCCCACCGCTATGCATTCAAAACCCTTCATATCCTGCCTCAGGTTACGCCGCAATCAAAGACTAGCGTCGCACTCCTGCGCAATGCGCTCGAGGTCCCGCAGAGAACTCTACTCCTCCACTTCGCCCTCTTCACTACCTGCATCGTCTTGCTTCACTACAGCTGCAGGTTCAACAGGCAGCGTCTCGCGGACATCGGCTTCGTTCTGCCGGTTCCCATTCTGCACCCGTAGCTTCTCCTCGGTGACGCGGAGGTCGTGTGCAGCGGGCGAGTCTCGGGCTCCATTTGGTGCTTGGCCATTGCTGTCAGGCTCGAGCTTGATGCGCTTGCTCTCTTGTGGTCGTTGTGAGCCAGCTCGGTGAACACCATTCGTAGTAATGCCGTTCGTCTCGGCTGGCGCTTCGTCCTCGTGCGCGCGCTTCTGGCCAATTGAGCTCGCATTTGACAGTCGCCGCTCGCTTCCTGGAGCGAGCAATTGGTTTTGCGCAGCCTGTACAGGCGATACCGATGCTCCATTCGGCCTGAGCCTCGTTCCGTCGTGCTCGTCCGTCATATCCAACGGCGTGCTCAGTCCAGCATAGATACTCCGATCCCCCTCCCCTCCATCAACACCCTGCCCATTCTTCCCATTCGCCCCGTTAGCCTCTACGTAATGCGTCCGCATATACTCCAACGCCATCCTCACATCCCCGATCTTGACCTGCGTGCCCTCCCACCACGGCCGTCCCATCTTATCATCCGGAATCTGCACATCCGTGACTCTACACGCGTTGTAGAAAGCCGCAGCCGCAATCGTCCTACTAGAACAAAGCAAGCACAGCATCGTATTCGCAGAGTCGGAGACGAACGCCCATGACGCGTTTCGGAACCGCTTGTTGTGTTGCTGGCCGTAGTACTTCAGCATGTCAAAGAGCTGGCGATGTGGGGACTCGACTGTGAGGTCAAAGCAGAGGACTTCTAGCATTACGTCCTCGTTGTGGAGAATGCAGTCGCGCCATTTCCAGAAGTCTTTGCTCTGCTCGTCGATGATCAGGTTGGGGTTCTTCTGTGCGATGCGACAGCAGGCTAGCACGATCTCCTTCATCTTTCTGCAGCTTTCCTCGACTTTCGTCGCTAGAAACAACGCTACAGCTGCGCTCTGGTAGTGGTGCAGCTTTGGCACCCCATCTCTGACCCCTTTCAAGCTACTCCGCATCAGGAATCGTTGGAAAAACGTCGCAGCCGTACTCAAAGTGAGTTGCGGGAGCTTCAGCAGGATCCCGACTTGAAGTATGAAGTTCACGCCCTTGGTGCGGATGTCTTTCTCCTCGGCAGGACTAAGACCGTCCTGGATCGAGGGCGTGTTTGCGAGCTCGGCCGGCGTGAAGGTCCATTGCGCTTCGGCCTCGGCGAGGACGCGATTGGGGGATTTTGGACGGGTGCGCTGGGCAGGGTGGGATGGCGGAAGATGGTGGGTTGCTGATGGGGGCGGCATAGTCGGTGAGTGTGCGATGGAGGAATCGGAATGCTGTGCCTAGGGCGGGAGTATTGGTGTAGTGGTCGACAGTGGAGAGCAATGCGCCGGCGCGGCTCTCATCGGCGCAAAATGGGTGAGTATACTGTGATCCTCCGACTGATGCCGGGCATGTCAAGGCGGTACATGCAGTGACGCGACGATGAATCTACAAGAGTGAAGTAAAGGGATACATATTGTCAACGTGAACGCGCTGGCGTAACCGACAGTGAAGTTCATGATTGCGCATTGTATGATACTGACTGCGCAGCTTTCATCACGGTCACTGAATGAGGCAAGTCCGCCAGTAATGTTATATGCGTTCGAATATTCCTCCGCCTGCCTGTGAACACTTCTCTCCCACGAACAACCTCTCCAGGCCAGCGCGATCTTCTCCAACCTCTCATCCCCCTCCTACCTTCTCGCCATGCCTTCCGGCGCCGGTAGTCCGTCTTTCCCCTCCCCTTCCCTTTCCCCACTCACCCCACCACCCCACTAACCCCCTCCTCCCCCTCACAGCCGGCACGAACCCAATCCACAACAAGAAGCCCAAAAAGAAGCCGGCAGGCGAAGAGGACGAAGAAGACAAAGCCTTCAAACTCAAGCAAATAGCCGACAAGAAAGCTAAGGAGGAACTGGCTAAGAAGGCTGGCAGCAGTAAAGGGCCGCTGAATACGGGGAGTCAGGGGATAAAGAAGAGTGGGAAGAAATGAGAGGGTTGAGGGGATGAGTTCAGTGAGGGTGGGGAGAGGAATGGGGTTATGGCTGGGGAGGGCAGGGGCAGGGTGGGGTGGAGTAGAGTGATGATGGTGGAGGGAGGGCATTGAGATTACGGGAAGCGAGTCTGTCAGGCCGAAGGGTACTGTGTGAAGCAGCCTGGGCGGCGCGAGGATGACCGAGATGGAGATGAGTGAATGCGTATGAAATGAAATGTTTCGCGCAGATATTTTGCAGCGGGTTGCGACTGCCATAGAGTCGCTTGACGACTACGAATATCTACAAAATGACAGAGCCTCAGTCGAACGCCAGAACGCCACGCTAAAGTCAGAATGATTCGTATGAGTCCCGATGCCCACTCCTTTTCACTTCACAGTCCTACTCCGCGCCTTCATCTACCTGCTCGTAGAACAGCAAGTACACCTCTCGTTGCATCCCCAGCACATCACTCGTCTTGCTTTCTTTGATCTTGTCGTCGCTGATGCGCCACCACCTCTGCTGTACCTTTCGTTTCCTTCCTAGACCTAGAGCCTTCGCAGCCACGCTTTCTCGTCTGCTGACTGGTCGCGCAGCCTCGCGCTCAGCGGGCGGCTCCGGTAAGCCAGGGGTAGGAATAGCGTCTAACGGTATACTCGGTGGCGGTCCGCGACGCGAGGGGTCCAGTGAAAGACGGTGCAGGGAGTGTGACGATGTCGTAGAAGTGGTGTTTGTGGAAGTCTGTTCGAGACTCGTAGGAGATGTGGCATTGGCTGATAGTCGAGGACTAGGCACTGCAGAGATTCTCGGACTGGCTGCGGGGCTGCCTTGGATGCTGTAGATCCCGCCTTTGCCCATGTTGGTAGGCGTGGAGTATGGTGGACTCAGCCACTGCCGTCGGAACGTCTCGTAGTGGCCGCTGTTATGCCCGCCCTTGTGCGTTACGACTGACATGAGGCGGTAAGTCTTGCGGTCTAGTAGACCACCCAAAGGCAGAGTCTCAGGAAAGGCGACTTTGGAGATGTTCTTGCTGGAATTCGTTTGCCGGTCCCAGACTGAGCGACTGAGATGAATCGCTAGCACGCGGGGGAAAGAGGCAATGCGGGTGTGTCGCGTTATGCGGCGTTTTGGGGTGGTGGTCGAGTCGGGAAGTTTGAGGTCTTTTGATGGCGATTCGGGGTCAGTGGCTATCGTGTGCTCCAGTTGTCGTCTTTCTTCCTCCAGCCTGGCGCGCTCTGTGGCTGAGGGCTGACGATTCAGCTGCCGCGCATTCAGCTGCAGAGCGTATTCCAGCCGGCAGCGGTCGCAGCTATAGTCGTCTATACGCTCCACCTGCAACATGCCATCAAAGCAGTCGTTCAGGCTCGTGGAGGTCTTCTCGTTTGGGACGTTTAGGGTGAGCGTTACGAAGGAGGAGATAGACGGCTTCGGCTTGAAGTGGCAATGCGTGCATTCGACTTGCGATTCGAGCTTGCCTTCTAGTGGGAAGACGACAGGTTCGGTGTCCAGACCCTTCTCTGGGATGTCGGCGCCGGAGTCTACGCGGTCGGATTCGGATTCGAGTGTCGAATTCGCTTCGGTAGGCGAGTCGTGTGCTGAGTCCCCAGGTCCATTCACCGAGATCTGTAGTTTCGGTGCCTTGATCGTCTCCTCGGAAGCCTCCATCGTGCCTGCCGCAGGCTGACCCTCCGCCGCCGGCTGCACCTGCCCTGAGTCCACGCCCTCAGTTCTTCGCCTAGCCTTCTTCCTCATCCTCACTTTCCGCCCAGCACTATGTTCATCCGCCAGCCTCTCCGTAACAATCTGCAAGAACTCCTGCGCATCCTGCTGATACCTGCTGACTCTCGTCCGGAAAGCCTCCTCCACTACCCGGACAAAGCTCTGCGCAGAGATGGTCTTCTTGTAAATCGGCCGCTCGTTCAGCGCATCTAACACATCTTTCAGCCCCGCCGTGATCAATCCTCTCTGCAGTCCAAGCAGCTTCCACTCCGGCACTTGCACCCCATCCTTCTTCTTTCCCTCCTCGAGCGCGGCCGTCAGATCCTCGTACAGCGCTGCGCCGTCCAGCTGTCGCCAGTGCATCTCCCGGATCAGGTATAGCCGTAACTCAGGAAGAGCTGCCAGCGATTGGAGGACAGAATTGATGAAGCAGTCGTTCGCCGGGTTCGAAAGCCCGACCACGCCCTTCTTGCGTCCGCTGCGCGAGCTGTTGGCCGCTTCATCGTCGAAGAAGTAGGTTGGGCCGAAGACGTAGACGAGCGTCGCTGCTGCCAGGGATGCGCCGGCGGCGTAGGCGGCGACTGTGAGAGGTCGTTCGGGCATTGCTGTGAGATGCTGGTCGGGGTTGGGTGCTGCAGAGTCGCTTCAGCCAGCGCTGCTCGTGCGGTGACGGATGGATCGCTGCGCCATGATGCTACAGTAATCTGCTGTATGCTATGCTTGGATTGCTCCAACACTGATGGGCCATGTCATGCCCAGGCGCTGCGCATCATGAAACTGCTCGGCTAAAGGTGGGACAGTCCATTGGCATCGCATTCGATGTCGCATTGATGACTCGCGTGCACCTTCACCGAGGTGCCGATGAGATGGATATGAGTTGAACATGAGATGGATTGCTCAGCTAGACCCAAATTATGACCATGTCTCTCCCATTCCGATCCAGGACGATACCACAGTGCTCGGCGTGCATCCGCAGCTATGCGTTCGCCGCCTT
The DNA here is from genome assembly GCA_002077065.1 of Cryoendolithus antarcticus. Lineage (NCBI taxonomy): Eukaryota > Fungi > Ascomycota > Dothideomycetes > Cladosporiales > Cladosporiaceae > Cryoendolithus > Cryoendolithus antarcticus. The sequence continues at coordinate 435,921 of NAJO01000031.1, read as the reverse complement.
CGACGACCTCGCCCTCGCCAACACAGGCATTGGGCAGCAGGTTAGGAGATCGTCGAAGAAGAAGGTAGTCGTCGCAACGACAGTGCCCGTGAGGCTGCTCAAGGGTGTGAAGAGCTTCGGGAGGAAAGGTGCAGTCTTCACCCTTGACCATTGCATGACAGACAGCTGATATTATCCACAGGCGCCATAGTCCCCGTCTCCTTCGGCCGCATGCGCAACGAATGGTTCCCCCGCCGCATAGCCGAATACATGACCCTCCCCGAACAGCGAACCCTCCGCCTAAAGAACATAACCTTCGAGCGAGACTTCCAGCACGGCGCTGAGGAAGATCTCCCTACCCTAGCATCTGGCTCCGCCCAAACCTCCGCCGCAGCCGGAGCCACACCAACCCCAGCCCAATCCTTCATCCGCCGCGCTGCCGAACTCGAGCGCCTCAGTCCAGAGCGCAGCATGCAACTCATCGAGATCTTCGTCCCGCAACGCCTAGACTTCTACCGCCAGCCCATACCCGCCGAACCCGAACCCCCTGCTCCCAAACGCCCCACCTCTTCACTCGGCACAGGCATAGCAGCCGAGCTCTTCGCCGCCCGCGCGCAGGCAGAGGAAGCTTCCAAACCAGTCAAGCCCGCCGCAGCACAAGCCATCTACGGCAGCGTGAGCACGCAGAATGTGCTGGATGCTGTGAAAGCTGCTCTTGCGACTAATGATGAGAGTGCGAGGGTGGGACTGGCGGAGGAGGATGTGAGGTTTGTTGCTGGGCTGGAGGTTGTCGGGGTTGAGGAGGCGGGGAGGGTGGTGAAGCATGTGGGGGATTTTACGGTGGAGATTAGGGTTAGGGGGAGTGAGGAGGGGTTGAAGAGGCATGTGAGGGTCAATGCTCAGGAGGTGTGAGGATGTGGCAGCATCCATGGAGGGAAGCGCTAAACGATGATGCGCTTTGAAGCAAGATGAGCGAACCTCCTACTTCGCTACAAGCCTCTCGTGCACAGGCATCGCTCGAATAGAGAGTCTGGGATGACTGTGTCGGGTAGAGGAGAGATTTGCCCGCTCACCAGAACGAGGCGTAAGCATTCAATGTCGACAAAGCATCACGCTATGAAGCGAAGGATCCATCGAGATGCTCGCAAGGGCTGGAAGGCGTCACATCACGTCAAAGGGTAAATGTAGAATAGTGCCATCAAGGCAGCTGTACACATACATACATGAACCAGACAGTATTACCAAGCAAACTCGTCCCGCAGCCCAGTCCCAGCCCGCACCGCTTCATCATTACACATTCACTCTCCTCATCCCTAGCAAAGCAACAGCGCTGCAACAGCAGCCACAGCACCGCCGATGACCCCAGTCCGCACGCCCTGCGCCCCGCCGGTGTAAGGCACGATCGGGCTCGAACTCGCACTCGGCTGCATCCCAGCCGCAACACTAGTTCCAAACCCACTCGTCGGATAGCTTACAACCACAGCCGTACTCGTCGTAGTACCCTGCACCGGTGCCGCCGTCGCCCCAGCCGTCGTCGTAGCCACCATCGTAGTGTACGCCGGCGCAGCACTCGGACTCCCCGCCGCCAAGCCAACGCTAATAGTCGCCGTCGTGCCCGGGACAGTGATGGTAGAGGTGATGAATTGCAACTGCGGGACCGTGATTGTGGTTTGCAGGAGGGTTGTCGTGCTGGAGGAGGGAATTGTGAAGCCGAGGGATTCGCCGGTGGTGTAGGTGCAGGGGATTGTTATGGTGGAGCTGTAGGTCAGGGTTGTGATGAGAGTTGTGGTGCTGGTTGTGTCTGTGGCGGCGGAGGCGGTGGGAGTGGTGGAGGTGGTGCAGGTGTCTGTCGGGGCCATTGGGGTCGTGGCGGTGATGGGGCTGACTTCTGTACTGGAGGTGCCGGGGGCGTAGGCTGGGGGCGCGGCGGAGGATGTCGTCTCGGCGGCGTTGCTGGTCTCCACGGCTGCTGACGTAGTGACAGGCGAGGCCTCGGAGCTTGGAGGCGGGTATGTCGAGGCAGGCAAGCCCGTTGGCGTGACACTCGACGGGCAAGCCGTAATGATCGCCGGGTTCTCGGGCACATATGGCGCGCAGATGCCCTGCAAGTAAGAGGCAGCTGCTTGCGTCTCGCTGTCAGCGCCAGACCAAGACTCGATGCAACCCATGACATTGCTGATGAAGCCGCTGTCTTTGCAGTAGCACGTGTAGTCCGAATTGTCCGTGCAGCCGGTTTGCCAGATCCAGGTGTTCAGGCACTTGGGCAGGAGGTCTGGACAGCTGGGAGTAGAGGTGGGGGTGGCAGGGATGACGGAGCTGGAGCTGTTGGTCACTGGAGATGCGATCGAGGAGGTAGGGGTGGATGTGCCGTAAGTAGAGACGACGATGCCCTCCGTCGAGGAAAATGTTGACGTCGTCCCTGGGCTGACGCTGCTCTCTGTTGATGTGGTCTCAGTAGTGCTGCTGTTAGCGTAGGTCGAGTATGCCGGGATCGTAAGAGTTGGTGTGCTTGAAGTGACGGGAGTGGTCTCGGCTCTTGTCGTGACTGGTGAGGTCTCCGTGCTAGCCGTCACCTCGGTGCTTGAGGCCGAAGTCGTGGCAACAGTGATTGTGGAGCTCAAGATCGATGTCTCGCTGACACTGGTAGTGGTTACCTCTGCGGAAGTCGCTGACGTGGTTGTAATAGTCGCAGTGCTGTAAGCTGGAACCGTGCTGGACGCAGTCTCGCAATTGAAGCCAATCGAGTGGATGCCGATAGAGCACGACTCGCCATTCTTCTCGCCAGAGTCGCCACCCTTGGGATGGAATGTGACGTTGGTAGCACCACCGCACTGGTCGTTCTTAATGATGTTGCCGCCAGATTGGCATCTGTGGGTCGTCTTGCAGGTGCTGCCGTCAGGCATCCCGTAGTGGCACTCCACATCAGTATCATAGTTCGAGGATATCTGGTAAGTGTCGATAGACATCTGGGACTGATCCTCGCATGAGATGGACGGCTTCTGGTTGAGTTGCCCGGAAATGCACTTTGACTGAAAAGTGCGTTTGCTCAAAACGTCTCTCTTGTTCGGTGAATCACCACAAGTGAAGCCGGAGAACTTGTTGCTGCCGTAAGAGTCGAACGCTCCGGTGTTAAGGCTCGACCAATTGTACCCGCTTGACTGAGGTGTAGAGCACTGGTTGTCGGTGTTGGCTGGGTTTGAGTATCTGCTCGCATCGAGCTGCCAGCCCGTAGCTACGACACGCTGGGCTGCCAGGCCCGCAGCCAGGATTACTGCGGAGTTGTAATGCATCTTGAGTGGAGAGCAGAGGCAGAATCCGTCCGTCTACAGCTAGCTGAACGAATGAGATGATCGACGAGAATGCTAATACAGCAGGGGAAGCGAGTGACCCTGTCTTCAGAGAACGAAGAGAACGAGAAGGACCAGTCCGACTACGAGAGATGTACAGAGAAGATGATGGAGACAAAGAGCGCGGGCATACCTCGATCAAGACATGTAGTGAGATATACCTACCAGGTCTTGCCTGTGTTTCACGGCGCTGATCTTGGTCAGAACGAAGCGGGTTGGGTTGACCAGTCGGTTGTCATCATGGACCTGGCGTGCACTCCAAATAGGAATGCAAGTCAATCTTTGGTCGTGGTCTTGTTTCAGGTCCGCAAGTGTGTTGTCGTCCGAGAGTCAGACGGAAGCTTCTCTCAGGGGAGATGGCGATAATTGCGGTGTAGTCTACCTCGTGTGACAAAAGTCGCGGTCCACGTCTGCGAGATTTGCATGTAGCTGCGCAGAGACCTTTGTCTCCCAAGACTTTCGACTCGCTTGCACGAGCGGCTAATGCAGGTACGTGCTGCGAAACATCCAGCGCCTCGCCTCGACCACTTCGTGTTTCAAGATGTGTGCCTTCGACGCAAGATCGTCCAATGCTCCGTTGCAACGCTCGTCGTTGCGGTCACTGTCAACCCGCCCAGGTTGCATCCTCGTGGGTGATAGAGCTGATTGGCTGACTGTTCGCAGCGAACTCACCGACCCAGTACAACGGATATGTCGAGCATACACGCAGCCTACATGCTGCAGCTGTAGGTCAAATGATTGAGTCTGACTATGATCTGTGTATCGACCGTGATACCCTCTTTAGTAATAAGCCCTTTATTACCGCCTGTTCCTCTCTGCGACCGCCACCAGAGTACTGCGAGTGGTTGTGCGCGGCTCACTTAGCAAAACAATAGCGTGTTTGGCATGCTCGGAACCATCGCTCGTGCACCTTCGTTCGCATCGCCAAATGCCCTGTCGCACAACGCATATATATCCTCCGGAGTCTATCGTTTGGGCAGTCGCTATTGAATCGAGGTGTAAGACCTGCCTTGCAGCTGACCATTCATCGTGGCAATGCACAGGTTGGAAGACCTACTCGTACATGTATGCACAAGACCCTGTTCTTCGAGATGATCAGGTAGACTCGAAAAGCGTCCAACCGGCGACCAAGCGTCTCGTACAGCATACTCCTGCGCCAGGTCGACTTACTGTAAGACCATGCACATGCATAGCGGCAGGGTGCGTCAAGCAGATGTGATCATGAGGTTCTGTCCCGAGAAAGTACTGTAAAGGCTTCACTGCGACTTTGAGGACACTTGAAGGAGCCCGCGACTAGCGCGTGGAATCTGGCAGCCAATCAGATATCTCTCTTGACCACAGTCATATCAGTACAGCCCACTCACTCTCAGAACCAGAACTACAACGACTTGACTTCTCAACCAAACAACCCACCCAACTGACAGGCTAAGCTCATCTCACATACTTTTCCGTCCAGATCTCAACATCAACGTTCCCAGCTACCAGAAAAAGTCATCTCGTCACCACACAATCCCAATTCACCCCAAAGCAATCAAGATGAAGACCGACAACTACCTCACGAGTTCCCTCGAGCAGGCCGCCAAGTCGCCGCTCCACTACCGCCATGGCTGCGTCATCGTGCGAGGCGGCAAGGTTATCGGTCAGGGCTACAACGACTACCGCTCCGGCTTCGATGGCGGCGCTCTGAAGCACGGCCGCGTCGCAGGCAGTGTTCTGTCCAGTGCGGCTATGCAGGAGCTGAAGGACAAGCTGAAGAAGCGTAAGGAGAGAGAAGAGAAAAAGAAACCGCGCTCGCAGTCTCAGCAGCAGAGTTTCCACGCATTCGAGTCCACCTCCAACGGCGCGGGCCACCGCGCCAACGAGCCCCTCACCATGCACTCCGAGATGATGGCCATCCACTCCGCCCTCTCTGCGTCTTCCAAGCTGGCCTCCAGCACCTTCTCCCGCGAAAAACCGTGCTTCAAACTACCGCGTGCTGATAAACCGAAAGCGCGACTACGAGACGCTGCGCTCGCCAGCTACGTCAACCGTATCTGCAGCGCTGCGTCAACCGGTCGTGGCAAGTGGCAAGTTCAAGAGTGCGGTTTTGAAGGTGCCGCATCTGGATATGGTCAAGGGCGAGTACAAGGTGAGGGGCAATGGGTTCCAGTTGGAGGAGCTGGAGGACGTGCTGGGCTGCGAGGAGAAGGGTCGGGCGTTTCAGGCTTCCCTCGGTGGAGAGAAACATCAGAAAGGGCTGGTGAGGAAACAGAAACAACAGCTGAAGCTGGGTGGGAAGTACCAGTACCACCAGGGGTATCAGTACGAGGGCAATGTTCATCACCAGGGTTTGAGGCAGCAGCAAACGCAGTCTGCGTCTAAGTTGAGGGATGGTGATGGTAATACACGAAGCAACAATAACGATCATGAGCCTGACAGCCGTTCTGCGAAAATCGTGCTCGAGCAGGTAAAGGGCGTTGAGTTCGAGAAGGACTACAAACGGGTGCGTTTCCAGATATTTCAGCTATTGGACTCCACTAACATTATACAGTCTGGCAAGATGCGAAAGGAGGAGGTGCAGACGCAGCACACCCTTATGCCTACTGGCCAGACCACCAAGTCGAAGAGCAACGCCAACGAACGGAAGAAGCACCCGCGACTCAATGGCGCGGATCTGTACGTCACGAGACTCGGACGCTACCAGCGCCACCAGCCGCGCGAGACGAAGCTTCCTGCACTTTTACCAGCGGCAGTACCGGACCTAGCAACTGATAACGACACTCCACCACTATCCCGCGTGCCGTCCATCTCGTCCTCCCTGACCTCTAGCTTATCAAGCACTACCAGCTCCCTCCACGACGAGCTCACACACTCCTCTCCAGCCGCCTCGTCTGCTTCAACATCTTCTTCGGCGTCCGACACCGACATGCGCAATTGCATCCGCGTCTCCCGCCCTTGTTATCGCTGCATATCTTACATGCACGCTGTAGGCATCAGGCGAGTCTTCTGGACTAATGACGCTGGTGAGTGGGAAGGCGGAAAAGTCGCGAAGCTCATGGCTGCCTTGGGGGGTGATGGGAGTGCCGAGGCGGGTGTGGAGGGCGGCATGTTTGTGACGAAGCATGAGGTGTTGATGTTGAAGAGGAAGATGTGGGAGGAGGGAAAGGGTGGGTGAGATGGCAATGTGAAGCGGAGAGGTAGCAAGTGCGGTAAGTCTTTGATCTCACATCATAAGGCTCACTTCCATACCACTCGACTTGTCTGCTCTGCTCTCTGACTCTGATCTAGGCATTTTTGTGGAGCTCATCCACCGTTCGCATTGCTTGCTATGCGTTGCTTTGCGACGCTCTGCGACATACATCTGCCTCGAGGACGATTCTTCGCGCGACTTGATAGGCGACGTTTCCAGCCACCTGGCATGGCCTTCGAATCCAATCTTGGCTTGCGGAGATAGCGGTAGTACCAACGGTGTTAAGTATTCAGTCTTTCTAAGATCATTTTGGCTGTCTTCTACAGTACAAGTCAGTCTCTATTTTTCAACGACGAGTCAACCTCGTCTCACTGATCTCATCTCATTCACCCCATCTACCCAACATGTCGTCGGACGTCGCCACCGCCATGCGCGAGACGTCCAACGATTTCCTCGCAGCCTTTGCAACATGGAAGACTGATCCTATCATGGCTCTGCGAGCACCCGAATGCATTCACGACATGCTTCCCGCTTCACTGAAGCGATCATCGAAGAACAACGAGCAGTTCCGATCGTATTTCACTGGCGTCGAACGCGCGATGAACGACGTAAAGGTGTGCTCCCTCCCTCGAGCACTATCGGATCCCCCCATGCAACCACTGACCTGGAGGCGCGAAGATGGAGATGCACGACTACTTCGCCTCCGTCGAAGACCGACGAGCCTGGTTCCATACTACGTTGACGGCTACGTCTGTTGATGGGGAGCCATATGATAACGAGTATATGTTTGTGTTGACGTTCGATGAGGAAGGGAGGAAAGTGACAAGGGTGCTGGAGATGTTGGATTCTGTGAAGACGCAGGCGATCTATGCTCGACTGGCTAAGGCGAGGGAGAAAGGTTTGTTGTAGTTGATGAGGGATTGAGACGTGCCAATGAGATCACCAGTGCAAGCATGAAGCAAGAAGCATCACGATGGGAATCTGTTCTGTGACTCGGAAGCATGATGCGACTGCAATAACTTTTCATCTCTATTATACATGCTTTCAAAAGAGTGGCTGCCAATGGGCCCAGCCATCAGCTTTCCGCTACATTAGCTGTTTCATCGGACGGATTGAAGAGGTGGCCACGAGAGCCCTCTAGTAAGAGGCTCCAGGGCTCGTCTCTGATGCACCACTGGCGGGTGGCGCGCCACTGTCAGACGAGCCACCGTATCCACCAACGGAGCCGGAGTCTGAGCCACCGGCAGCAGCTCCAGAGTCGCTCGAGTCGCCTCCCTCAGCACCACCCGCAGCACCAGCACCACCCTCTGCACCTCCCGAGGCACCACCATAGCCGCCAGCGCCGCCAGATGCACCACCTTCGGCTCCGCCAGCCCCTCCAGCGGCACCTCCAGCACCTCCTGCACCTACACCGCCAGCGCCTCCGGCAGCGCCGCCCTCACCGCGAGCCGTAGCGTTACCGCCAGCACCTCCACCGATGCCAGCCCCTGCACCACCGCCAATCGAGCCACCGAGGCCAAGCCCACCAGCAGCGTTGCCACCAGCACCGCCACCCAGACCACCAAGCAGACCACCAAGTCCACCTGAGCCGGAAGCGCCTCCAGATGCGCCTCCGCCAGCACCACCACCGAGGCCGCCTAGCAGCCCACCAAGACCAGCAGATGCTCCGGCCCCACCTGAAGCTCCAGCACCGCCACCGAGACCGCCGAGAAGGCCGCCGAGGCCACCAGCGCCTCCGGAAGCGCTGCCGCCGCCGTGAGCACTACCGCCACCGTGAGCGCCACCGTGAGCACCACCGCCAAGGCCGCCGAGAAGACCTCCCAGACCTCCTGACGCTGAGCCACCGGCGCCAGCGCCAGCAGAGCCACCACCGCTGAGACCGCCGAGAAGACCGCCTAGACCGCCTGATGCTCCAGCGCCAGCTCCTCCAGAGCCACCAAGGCCGCCGAGGAGGCCGCCTAGGCCACCAGACGCAGAGCCGCCAGGGCTTCCACCTGCGCTGGCACTGGCACCTGTACCGGCACCGGCGCTTCCAGACGCAGGGCCGCCTTCGACAGCACCGGCTTCTGCGCCGCCGCTAGGTGCGGAAGCAGCGCCGTTGCCAGCACCGGATGCACCTCCTTCGCCGCCACCGTAGGTGTCGCTTGCTGCTGAGCCGCTGGCGGACTCTGCGCTGGCGGTGCTTCCTGAGCTGCTTGAGGAGCCGTACCCACCCGGAGCGCCTGGGAGTGGAGCGGCGATGGCAAGGGCCACGAACAGCGAGAAGGCTGTGATTCCCTTCATGACGAGGGTGGTGTTGTTGGGTCGAGGTTCTTTCGGTAGTGACAGTGTTGGTAAGGAGGATGTATAGATGCAGATGCCGGACCTGAGTGAGATGGAAGAAGCGAGAGAGGTGGTGCGCAGCACTGTGTGAAAATGAATTGATACAGAGAGAAATCGACATGTCTACCTTGACTTGATCTTATACCTATGCCTCCATGTGGCGTGCCTGGAGATGCAACAGCACGCCATCGCCATGAATCAGTAGACATGAATCAAGAAGGTCATTCGTATCAAGTCACGGCTATTATTTACGTGATGGATGTTTGGGCTTCGTTGCAGATTGGAAGGCGCTGTAGTCGATGAGTCGGATTTGGCCCAGTATAAAACATCCCCGTGTTTCCTCATGGCCAAGAGCGCGTTTCATGGTCCAATTGACTCCAGGGGGATGGTCGCAGATCGTGGACCGAGGCTACAACATGCAACAAGAATAGCAGAATTGGCCAGAATTGGCTTGCATAACTCTGTATAGTCCATCAATGGATTCTTCTGATGCTCGTGGCGCGTCGCAAGAAAGTTGGCGAACCAGGTCCAGCGTCTCATTGTTCAGCCCCATCGAAAGCCCGCCGACTGAACGTGGGAGTCCATCGGTTGTGGGAAGCTTGATACTCGCATGGTCGTCACGCTGTGAAGGCAGAGGAAGATGGTCGTACTTTGGAGGCAGCGGTTGGGTTGTAGATGAACAGAGTAGGCATGATGAGTTGCCTCAGGCATCAGCGGAGCGCGGCTCATCCCGTCCCGCCGCTTGCCGCTTCTCGCTCCGACTTGACTTGGGTGAAGTGACACCGAGTACAAACGACTGCACCTTCGCAAAAGCAAGAAACCATCCGAGTAGCAGTCGCAAACTTCCCATCAGCACGCACGCATCCCCAGGGAGCGCAGCAGATATTAGCCTGTGAGGACTACTTCCACACTGGTTCCCGCGAACCAGCAGAGCACACGAAAGCTTTCAATAGTACCCTTCGCTAACTCATATTCAACCTACTCGAGCAGGGCCTTGTCTGGCGGAATCACACGCATCAGCCGGCAAGATGAGCCCAGTAGCCGCTTCGCTGTCGGAAGGCGAGATCAACAGCGGGGACGAGGAGAAGGCAACTAAGCCATCAACACATCCTGCAAGACACGGCGTGGTTAACGATTCGACCAGACTGCCAAGCGGTGCTTCATCTCGGACTCCGCACATCGACAGTGCTCGGGAGACTATGGCTAAATCGCCGTACCGAGCTGGACGATCGAGATCGCCATATCGGGCTCAGCGTCGGTCGCAATCCTCCTCGCGTTCTCGGTCTGGCTCTCTTTCACGCTCGCCATCGCCACCTCCGCGACGAGGCCTGAATGACAGGCTTCGCTCACGATCCCCATCGCCACGCCGAGGAGGTGCTGTTAGAACTGGCGAGAAGCGGCCACGAGGTGTCGACCACTACACAACTAAGGCCAATTCAGACCCCAGGCGTTTCAAGGTCCACTACGAAGATCAGTCTGTTGATCGTAAGTCGACGCTCCCGGCGACAAATACAAATGGACTTTCCTCGCGTCCGCCAACTGGACCTTGGGCACCAGCCGATCGAACAGTTCAGAATGGTCGTGCCCGAAGCCGATCACCTTATCGGAAGCCTGCCACCACTGTCAGCAGCAATCGCGGTGGTCGACCTGACAAGGAAAGTACCTCTGCTGCACCTGCAAGCTCAGTATCTGTAATTAAAGGGAATGGTTTTACTGAATCCTCAAGCAAGGACAAGCCCGCGTCGGCCACTATGTCAAACACGGCAGGAGGGTACGTACCACTTCGTCAAACGATGCCTACGCACACGCTTACAATCTCTTGCAGGGCTGAGGTAGAGGCAGACGGTCTCGTCGTGGACGTAATTTCGGAGCCCAAGCTTTCAGAAGACGACCTGATCGAACAGCGTCGGATGAAGCGAGAAGCGATCAAGGCTAAGTACAAGACTCAGCAGCCGCCATTGCTAGTACAGGCGCTGGAACAAAGCGCGATCTCAGCGCCTAGTACACCTCATCATGATAGCAGTGGTCCTCCGTCGGTACAAGCTTCACGTAAGTCGCACCCTATTCTTACATGCGCTACAAATGCTGATGCCTACCCAGCGCCAGCATCAATGGACTCTCCTCGGACTCCTCACAGCCCTAGCTCGGCTGCAGAGTTCGCCGTGGCCGATGACGAAGAACTCGCCAACCGCAAGCAAGGAGATGGCTCAGGAGATGAGGAGGAAGGACCTTCCGCTGCTGACTACGATCCGAATATGGACATGCAAGAAGACCGCCCAGATCACAAGGTGCAGCCTAGCAAGCTATCGGATGTCCAGGTGTCCATAATAGCAGTCCAGCAAGAGGGACGGGCGACTGCGGCACCGTCCAAGAAGGAATTCGATATGTTTGCTGACGATGAGGACGAAGACATGTTCGCAGAGACTACGGCGGCACCAAAAGTGGCAGCTGTCGGCGAGGCACGGACACTGGATCAGAACCTGCTTGACAACTGGGACTATCCTGATGGTCACTACCGCATCATCCTCGGCGAGATTCTAGATGGTCGCTATGTGGTGCAGCAGCAGATCGGGAAGGGAACTTTCGCGACTGTGGTCCGCGCCAAAGACACGAAGACAGATAAAGACGTTGCAGTCAAGATCGCATGCAACAACGAGACCATGTACAAGGCTGGCACGAAAGAGATGGAGATGCTCAGCACGCTGAATGCAGCAGACACCGAGGACAAGAAGCACATCATCCGACTGCACCGCAACTTCGATCACAAGGGTCATCTATGCCTGGTGTTCGAGAATTTGAGCGCAGATCTGCGTGAAGTGCTGAAGAAGTTTGGCCGGAACGTTGGTCTCAATCTCAAGGCCATCCGTGCCTACGCCCAGCAGATGTTCCTCGCACTAAGTCACCTTAAACGATGCGAAGTCCTCCACGCGGACCTCAAGCCTGATAACATCCTCGTCAATCACGAACGCAGTCGCCTTAAGATCTGCGATCTGGGCACAGCCGCCAAAGCACAAGACGCCGAGATTACACCATACCTCGTCTCTCGATTCTACCGCGCACCGGAAGTGATTCTCGGCATCCCATTCGACTACGCGATCGACATGTGGTCCATCGGCTGCACGCTTTTCGAACTCTACACAGGCCGAATCCTCTTCGCCGGCTCCGACAACAACCAAATGCTTCGCTCCATCCAAGAATGCCGCGGCAAGTTCCCGAAACGCATGCTATTGCGTTCAACTCTGGGCGACAAGCACTTCGTCGGCGGCGACCCAGACTTCATCTTCGTGTCACAGGAGCGAGATAAGATCACGGGCAAGACGAACATGCGGCAGATGAATTTCATCAAGACCGGGTCGGGAAAGGATCTACGTGCACGGCTTACGGCTAATGCTAAGGGGATGAGTGCGGCAGATCTGAAAGAGCTGTATGCTTTTGTGGATCTGTTGGAGAAGTGCTTGCAGCTTGACCCTACGAGGAGAGTGAGCGCGAACGATGCCTTGAGGCACCACTTCATACAGCATGCGCAGCCTGCGGGTACTGCTGGGGTTGTGAAAGTAAAGCCTGCCATGCCGGCGCCGCTGAGGATGAGGTAGGGTTTCGTGCCTTGGGCGGTGTTGGGTGGACGGAGCATTGGGGTGGGGATGGGTTCATGCAAGCAGTGACATTGGGTCTTGGAGCGCAGTGCCACGGACTTGGACTGTCGTCTATCATAGAGTTCACTGGGAGCAGCACGGGTATGACGGGTGTGGACGGGTCGTGGTGCCATACTTGAGCGGTTACCCGGCTATACCAGCGAGCGGGTATAAACAGCGGTGAACGTTGCCCGGGGCCAGGGTGGTACAGTAGTCTTGGTACATCGCGGTACCTACGGTATATCAGAGACACGCATGCATACTACGACCGATCAACACCTAGGCGTCTCTCCCGTCACGAGTTAAAAGTCCGCTCTCATCCCGTCACGTGCATCCATCTGTTCTCTCCATCCAAGCAGCGCTCCACGTCTTATACTGTAATTTCTGCATGCAGTCAGCTCACCACGGCACCAGCTCCGCAAAACTCACCTGACACACTTCGAGTCAGCTCATCTTGCCTGTCTGCATGCATGAAGCGGCCGGTTAGCGGCGTGACACTTCAGACTACTTGCGTCAGAGCTCTTGGATCTCCCGATGCAATGCATGACGGCTTTCCCGTGTTCGACTGCTGGGCTGCACATCTTTCATGCACGCCAGCGGGTGTGGTAGAACGATCGCGACCAGTGAGTTGAGCTAATCAATCGGTCGCGCCAAAAGGTTGGTGGACGGCATTGTGCATGTGCTGGGTGAGACGGAAGGAGTCTGGAGCGCTGCCATCGGGTTTGTTCGCCACTTGGGAATGCCATGCCTGCTGCGCAGGGCGTTTAGAGTGGACTTGGCAAGGAAGATGCGGGTGGGGCGGAAAGTGTGGTTGCTGTAAGCACTACAGTGCTGTCGATCATTAAGGTCAATTGTTGAATGGGTGGTGCGTATCGAAATCTTTGATGCTGGAGGCATTGGTCGCTGTGTGGTTCATCATCGATCGATATACGACCTTCTAGCAATATTCCGGAAGGCACATCTCCGACCGTGAGAGGACGAGTCGAAGGCTGCGGAGACACTCGTGAGACTTCGTATGCCTCAGTATCGTAGCGGCCTGACTGCAGGATCAACCGCCCGCCAAGGCAAAGGATCGCAGGTGATAGAGTAGCCCGTTCCAAACTCCGTCGCACGAGAGTCTGTCTCGCAGCCAACCTCCGACCAGGCAGACGCTGTCAAAGCCTTCGCCCGCAGCACCATCCGTCTGTCTCACCACACGGTCCTCCACCCAAGAATCCCAGCACACAAGTGCCGGAGCGTCAACGGTGTGATCGACACGTGTCGACGTGTCTGCGATCCGCACATCCTCGCTTGTGCATGGATGATGGTAGAGCTTATACGAACATATAGTACGAGCGGCCGATCACGACGGTGCGTCACGTAGAAGGCCGCGACACGGGCGGCTTGCGCGTCCAGCCCGCAGCCACGGTGATACTTGCTCGGTGGTACGTCGGGTGAGTACCTTTCCCAGGCGCTGGGGGCTTGCAGGAGACAGGAGGCGAGGTGCAGGGTGGCTTGGAGGGGCTGCGGATGGGATTGGCTGCCTCAGGTTGAGGGATTCTTTGATGAGTGTGCAGAAGCGAGGGCTGAGCGCCGTGGTTGGCGCAATGTAGACAGATGAATTGAGCAGATAAGGGCATATGATCAACACGTGACCGTTATGGAGCGCAGGATCTATGGCAATGCGAGGTGTAGGGGACGGGGGATCTTGAACGACATTGCGTCGGACTTTCATCCATACGGCACTAAGATGCCGGTCGTGCCTAGTCATACACAGAGCGCCATCCAGCGTGGCAACTAAGGCGTACATCACGATTCGGGTCACCAACGAGCCCATTGCTCAACGCCAGCAGTTCTGATGCTACCGTCCCAGTCATCTACAGTGTAAGCGCCAGCAACTTTTCTCCTCTCTCATCCAGTGCTCAGTGACCATGCACAAGCGCCGCAAACAAGTACATCCGGGTATATCGCATCGTACAGACCAGTCCTCTCCCATGTATAAGCAAAGCAGACAGTGTATGTCCAGTCCAGGAAAGAAGCGTAAAGAACGGGTTGTAATATCATCGCACCATGTGAGTAGGTAAGTGGGTCAAGTGAAAGCATCGAGTATCAGTAGGCCATCGACCAGTAGGGAGGGCACTGCGGTGCAGCGAAGTTCGAGAAGTAGTTCCCACAGCGATTCCAGGAGGTAGTGAAGGGTGGGAAAGCAACCACAGGTCTCTGGAAGGCGGAGATCTGCGATTGCTGTGTCGTATGTTGTTGTGGTGGAGGCGTGCACTGCCTGGAGTGCGGTGGCGTGGGCAAGAAAACTGGAGGAGACGGAGCGTAAGTCGTTCGAGCAACGGGATATTGTGGTGCTGGCAAAGCATCAAAAGGAGAGTCAGGTCCTTCGAAGTAGCCCGAGTCCTGCGACGTCGATGGAGTGTGCAAGGGGGAATACATGGGCGACAAAGGCTCCTTCGATCCTTGGGTCAACCTAGGCTGCCTCTCAAACACTGCAATCAGCTCCGGGAGCGTAATTCTGGTGTCGGGGTTGACATCAAAGATCCTCTTTAGAATGGCATTGCAATCGTCCGTCACCGGCAAAATGGTTTGCAGGAAGTTGGAGTCTCGTCGAAAGGCTTTAAACGTGGCATCCTCGACCGCAGCGCGCTTCCAAGGGTTACGGCCGCATGTCAGGTTGACCAAAATCACACCGAGGGACCACACGTCGTTGGGTGCTGATTTGTAGCATGCCAACGGGTGTGGGTTCGTATCTTGACATTCTGTTCGGTGTGTCAGCGAGCTTCAACCATGAGAGGGTGGCAGGATCCGAAGTACCTGGAGACATGTAGAATATCGATCCGCATCCAAAGTCCGCAGTCACGGCGTCTGTGGTGGCAAGTCCAAAGTCCGCAAGCTTGACGGTAAAGCCATTGTCCTTGACCAGGATGTTCTCAGGCTTGAGATCACGATGGTAGATGTTCTGGGCATGGCAAGACTGAACAGCACGGAGGATCTGCAGGAAGACCTGTCGGACCTTGGCATCCTCTCCCACGTAGTGGCCTTCCTCAGTGATCTTCGAGAACAAGTCACCCTCAGGGCAGTACTCGAGAACGACGAAGGTGCACTCCGGACCATCAATCACCTTGTGCATGGACACAACGCTGTCATGCTGGCTAGCCAGATAGTGCAGCTCAATCTCTCGTTGCTGGAACTTCCGTTGTCGTTGGTCGAGGCCAGATTTGTTGAGTGCTTTCACTGCATACTGAGCTCCAGTGACAACATTGCGGGCCTCATAAACCGTTCCGTAGGCCCCGATGCCAAGAACATCGACCAGTTGAATGTAGCCACCAATGGTCGATCCTATCCTGTGATCCAGTGGACTTCCCGAAAGCTTAGGGGAGTCCGGTGGAGTTGGTAGCATGGTAGTAACAGACACTCAGCACTCCCCAGGAACGCAAAGTAGAGCCCGGTCAAGTTCGACGTGCTATCATGAGTAGCAAAGAACAAGATTTGAGAGAGCAGATCAATGGAAGACAACGACGATACTGGCGTCGATTGAGTCAAGCCCGAGCTGGACTGCTGATATTAATGGTAGAACCCAGGAAGCAGTGGGCCAGATGGTATTATGAAATCCAAGGACAAGGCGTGAAGGTAGCCAACAACAGTGAAGTAGTCGGCAGGGCGATGATCCAAGGCTAAGCAGGGCGTAGTAATGGTAACCCCCAGAATGATAGAAGGCGTTGTATGAGTGCAATGAGCTGAGCCTACCCAAGAGAAAGGAGTGTCGGTTGAGTCGAAGTGATGCTGTGGCGAAGGCAACGGATTTGCAGATGCGAGCTCGTTTGTATGTATGCCTTTGCGACAGAAGGCTGTAGCCAGTAGAGTGGCACACCCATGTTCGTATGAGTACTTCGCCTCTAGACGACATACACAATACGTAGCGTGAGCTAATCTTGAGGGTTGGAGTAGCGCACGATCCCAGCAGGCACGCTAGTCTCGCACGGGACGCCCTGGACGCTAGCTCCACCGCACGCTGGATCCATGTGTTTTCTGAAGCAGGATGAGGCTAGCCAGATCTTACCTAGGCCGTTGCATCACCCCAGCCGTGGACGGAGGAAGCACAGTCCACCGCTGCAAGCTGCAAGCTGCGAGCTTGCGTGGAAGTGGGCGGGCCATGCACAAGGCAATTGGGTGGCTGAGCGACTTGCCGTCTGCAGGCCTGCGTTTGATGGCCCAGGCGACATTTCGTTGGGTGCGTCGTGCAAAGGCTCTTTTCGTCGGACGCACAACCTGCAGCGACCTGCAATCGGTGACAGCATCTCCCACCACGCTGTGCGGTCCGCGCTGTCGATGATGGGCGAGTCGCGAAGGATCACTCCAACGTGCCGCCCTGCAATCTCGTAGCGACGTTGGCGTGGGACCACATACTTGGAGGCTGTCGAAGACGTGCTTGATTGGCTGCTCTTGTCATGAAGGCAGAAACCTTTCCATGCTGATCGTTGATGGCTTGTATGATCTACGCAGCCAATCACCGAAGCCGTTCGTGCCCATGCCGGGGCGACACGAGGCTAACTCGCGCCTTCGGGCGTGCGTCACGCGGCAGCTTGCCGCGTCAAGTCAAACTTTTGCCTGCTCTTCCAGAAGATCCAAGACGACCAACGCTAGTGACTTTACGTACTGGCGCGTCGTGACTCGACGCATGCGGGTTACTGCCGAGCACGGTTTGTGCGAGTACGACCACCTCGATTTCGCTGCGTCTCGCAGTGATGTCGTCTTTTGAAGCGGAATCACCCGATGCGTGGTTCGAGACCAAGTTGCATCGGTGTGCACCGCGCTGGCAGCCTGCTAGGTATTGCGTCGCCATCGTGCGTGCAACAGTCAGACCGCAGCAGCGATACAGTGTAAACCAGAGGTCATACATAATTGGCCGGTCGAGCCAGGCAATTTTCGGCAACGTACACATGAGGCTTGAATCGCTGCCCCTCTCAATTGGCTGGCGGCCCTAATGATCGCCTTGTATTCTGACATGCTCTATGATTGGCTGCCTACTAGCTAAGGTCAAATTTGTGCCGATCTCGTGTGTGAGACAGTGTCACCGGTGTGTCATGGCGGGTGCTTACAACGTTGTCGGGTACTGGTAATACTTCGACGATCTTCGTCCGGAGATGATGCACACACACGAAACAAGTCTCGACTGTCGTGTTCCTGGCGTCGCCGTCTACACGGCACCTGGCGATGGCCGTCGAGCATCCACTCACAGTGGCGCATTGAGTGCGGCGCGTTTCCTTGTCGTCGGCGAAATTTGGTACTTTCCACTTCACAGAAAGGCAGGGCTGGCCCGCTACGTGACTACGCGAGCGGTTCCAGATGCTCGCGGACTTTCGCTGATCCGATGCCTTGCAAAATACTTCCGGGCAAAAGTCGAGCACGGGCCTCAAACCCTCACACTCGGGTTGAATTCAAGGGCGACTTGCCGGACGCGTGCGGATAGTCGCGGGCTGCAAGAATCGGTAAGTCAGCTGACTCTTGGCAGAACCTGCAACGCAAGGCTGCGCTGCTGTGGGAGACTTGAGAGACCAACGGGTAACCCTTCGACGACAAGGACTGGTACGTGACATGACCGGTACTCGCCTGCATCTTCAAGAATGGCTCTTTTCATACACACACATCAGAGGTGCCATTGTGTCCATCGGGCAGCCCCGATTAGCCACTATGAGTTTAGTGTGCGTTCGCGGCTTGCCTGTCTGCGAGGCAGCCTTGGGTCTCAGCTACGCGCCATGATCAGACGGCAATGCCAAAAGGCCGCGTAGGCAGAATGTCGATAGTACGCACGCTGCGACGCAGAAGCAGCTTGGCGGCTCAGGCTTACCATGCCCGCCCTGACCCGATCGTCGCACGCCTACCCTTGGTCATAACGGTATGCCAGCACAACGCAGAACCTCTCTTGAACGGCACGGTGAATCTGGTAGTCACTGTGCTGGCGACCAATGAGCCTGTAGGCCGGCCCATTGTGGTCAGTACGGTGAGCGGATTTGCTCGGATCTGACCATATCACTCTCCAGACAATGATTCTGTTAGACACAACATGCTGTGGGTTCGAAGGTTTCGTCTTCATCCTCCATACCAACGGTCCGACATAGCATGCTACTGTGCGAGCACTCGGAGAAGACCTCGAAGCAAAGCCGCCGTCTGAGAACGCTGTCGAGCACATGTTCGGGCCATATGTGGTCCATCGTGATCGACTTCATCGACGTTGTGCTCACGTACTGTCGCCTAGAAAGCCTTACTGGTAGCGTCATTGCGCTATCTTCGATTGTAACGTTTGCAACTCCGAGAGTCTACCTTCGTACGTGTTCGGCCTGAGGTAAGAGCACACATGAGGGACCGTCGATGAATACTCAGGGTAGACGTCTGTCAGTTCAGCAACTCTTGCGTTCCTTCTACCATTACGAGTGTCAGTGCTTGACTTCAGGTCTGTGTGGCTCGCGTCGCAGCTTGGTGAGAGATTCAATACCATCACATAATGCGTTGAGAATGCCATGGGCGACCACATGGCTCAGAGCACCCACTCGGTGCGGTGCTCATTGCCATGACGATTGCCGAGATCAGCAGAGCTACGCTCCACTGCAGTGCGAGAATCTTGTTCAGTGATATATGCGAGCGCGTCTCCAATACCCTATGGTCTACAGTCTCATACCTCATGATCAAAAGTAAGCGTACTTCACCGTAACTCTCGATAGTAGGCGCTAATTCAATGATGGAGTCGGCGCCGGTAAGAAGGGCGTTTCGTACAGAGAGACGTGCTGCGTCTACAAATGAAACATCTCATGACCTGTTGCACAAGTGAGGCCTGCAGTGACGCTCTATCGAGTCTCATGTTCATGTATAAGGCATGCAATTTAGCTCGAAGTGAAGGACCCTGGACCCACTTTCCGCAAGTGTCAAAACTTTTAATTTTTGGCGAACTGAACTGCAGAACAATAGAATTGCATTCGATTGGGCGTGAATCGAAGGCCTGGGCAGCAAGAAGGCTCTCGTATCAAGTGCAATAATCATCAACCCAGACAAGATGGTGGAAAAGCTGTACGTGTCGTACAATGAGGTAAGACTCGATACATCGCCCACACGTGCTCATCAGCGCCACAATTGACTGTCGGCTGATTGATCGAGAGGTACATAAACTCTGCCAAGCCTCTGCACAACGTATCCTCGACGACATCAAACCCAACTTGATGATCGCGATCGGTGGAGGCGGCTACGTACCAGCACGAATTCTCCGAAGCTTCATCAAGCGACCGGGCCATCCCAACATCCCCATTCAAGCTATCGGACTATCACTCTATGAACAACTCGGAAACGACACAGAGGTCGAGAAACCCGGCACCAAAGTCACACGAACGCAATGGCTGGATCTGAGCAGTCTCGAAATGGCGAACCTCATCGGCAAGAACGTGCTGATCGTCGATGAGGTTGACGACACGAGGACGACGCTCGAGTATGCTGTCAAGGAGCTACAGTCGGATGTAGCTGCGGCTGCGAAGGCTCTCGGACGTGACGCTGAGGACACGAAGTTCTCGATCTTCGTGCTACACAACAAGGACAAGCCGAAGAAGGGGTCGCTGCCTGCTGATGTGATTGATGGTGATCGGTATATCGCTGCGGTGACGACAGGGGATGTTTGGATCAACTATCCGTGGGAGGCGACGTAAGTCAATACGCTCCTACTCTGTGTGAAACAGACACTAATAGTCATAGGGACATCGACGAGCATGACCGTATGGCGGCGAAGCAGGCTGCGAAATAAACCGTAGCGAGGGCGATAAAGCATTCGCAGATATGCTTCAATTGCATAGACCAGGCTGGGTCGATCGCCTACCTCGTCAGGCTTGTCGTTCATCAAAACCCCAGGGCTTCAGCTTATCTCAGCGTGCCGCTCTTCGACCGTAAGTCGCGATCCCGAATTGTCGCATCTTCGTCTGCTAGCGACGGAGACTAAGGAAGCTCTTCTTCTGCACATGCTTCAACAGATGCTGCAGCGACCTCACCGCTTTTCCATCCACTCGACACCGGCAGTGCCCTCCACAGACTGCCCTGCCTCCCCTGTAGCCTTCGCAACGCCGCCAGAAGTCCGCTTACCCTTCTCGATCAGCCAAGTCTTGCACTTGTCGCAAGTCACCGGGGCCTGTCAATGTCAGCAACTTCAGGGAAAAGAACATAGAGCCTATGAACTGCTTGCATCGAGGCTAGTATGGATGTTCCAGCCCAAAGACTCCGTACACGTCTTTGGTGGATCGACTTTCTCGCCGCATTTGAGTTTCTCCTCGTATTTCTTGACGTCGGCGGTAGCTTTGTCGCAGTACTCGATGGTTGGTAGTTCGTGAGTGCAGTCGGCGAGAACGGTAAGCGTGACGGCGCACATATCGCTAGATCAGTCTGGTCTGGTCGATGTCGATGCAGGAGGCTCGCTCCTTGAGATCAAGCCGTTAAGGTGAGCAATCATACATTCTAGCAGTCACCTCTTCTACGGCCAGTCAATGCTGCCGGCGAAAGGTCAGTACTCCCAGAACCTCTGGGTGCTGAGCCGAGTGATTCGCACAGTAGCCGCATATGCCAAAAATGCTTACATCTCTGGCTCACTTCATCAGACTTCAGCTCGTCCATCTCCCTCGCGATCGATACCCGATCTCCCGTCTGTGCCGCTGGTCCTCTCAGCCAGCATACTCCCATGACTCGGTCCATCGACCCGGCTCCACTCCTCGACTGCCTCGTTTCTATTCCGTCGCCTCTGTACCGTCCTAGTCCCCGCCTTGCCATCCTCGTCCGAATTCCTTTTAATTGCAGCACTTTCCACCCAAGCTGGAGTCGCACAGACCGAACATGGTCCAGGCGCAGGCTGCTCAGCATAGAGCCATTCGCCTGCTGTACCGTCAAAGGGGTTTTGTCCAAGGGTGCCTTCGGCTTGATCGCAGATCTCGAGCGCTGTGGAGCGGAGATGAAGGCAGGGATGCGAGTGGGAGATGATTTGGTTGCACATTTTTCCGCTGGTCTTGCTTCTGGTGAGTGATTGAAGTACTGGTGAGGATGCCTTATGCAGGCGTGGGAAGAGATAGTAAGTATGTTGAGATGTTGTCATGGAAGACACAAGGGAAGATATCATCTGCGACGCCACATGCAGCGTCCATTACCTGCGTACATCAGCATCAGTACCTATATTTCAGTCCGCATTAACGCTCGCAGAGATTCAGGCGCCCGCAAGATACCGAGTCCCAGAACGATCCGTGTCAGGTGCAGCGACTAATACCGGGTCTCACAAGTGAAGAATGAACACATTGGTGGGGGATCTGTGACGGGATGGTTATAACACACGTATCAGCGCTATCAACACAATCGAACCCACTCGCTAGATGCCCAGTGAGAACTCGACGCCAACATCGATATCCCTCGCTACACGTGAAGTTAGCATTCATCCGTGAGCTCACGTACATCGATGGATGCAAGGACTTACCCATCTTCACAACCTTTGAAAACTGTACACTCTTCTCCGCCGCACTCTGCAAATCATCAATGCTGAAAATCTTTAATCCGCTCTCATTCAGCAGCTCATGCGCCTTCTCCATATTCGTTCCCTGCAAGCGCGCAATGACCGGAGTCCGCAAGCCCATCGTCTGCACAACTTGGATCAGGCCCTTAGCAATAGCATCGCATCGCACGATACCGCCGAAGATGTTGACAAAGATCGCCGTGACCTTGGGGTCAGAGGTAATGAGATCGAAAGCCTTTTGGATAGCCTCAGGCGTAGCACCACCTCCCACGTCGAGGAAGTTGGCCGGCTGCCCACCGTTCATCTTGATGATGTCCATTGTAGCCATCGCGAGTCCTGCGCCATTGACGAGGCACCCGATATCGCCATCGAGCTTGATGAAGTTCAAGCCAGACTCGGCAGCCTTGACCTCATCGGCATCTTCTTGCGAGGTATCGCGCCACTTGAAGACGTCTTGTTGCCGAAAATCGGCGTTGTCGTCGAAGTTCAGCTTTGCATCCATGCAGAGCACCTTGTGATCAGAGGTCTCGGAAAGCGGGTTAATCTCAATCTGCGTGGCGTCCTTCTCCATGAAGACCTTGTATAGCTTCTTGATCGTGTCCATGGCCTGCTCGATGCACTGCGGGCTGAAGCCGAGCTCCTCGCTGATCTTGCGGGCCATGTCGTCTGTCACGCCGGTGTGGATGTCGACTTTCGTGGTGATTATAGCATCGGGCTGCTCCTTGGCTACGGTCTCGATGTCCATGCCGCCTTGGCTTGAGGCAACGATTACAGGTGATTGCGAGGCGCGGTCCATGAGGATTGCGAGGTAGAACTCGCGGCGGGCGAATTTGCGTTCGACGATGTACACACTGTTGCAGATGCGGCCACGCTCGCCAGTTTGCTTGGTGATGAGCTTGTGACCAATCATTTGATCGGCGAGGATGCCGGCTTCTCGTGGGCTGTCATATTGTTAGTCGCCTTGTCCTCCGTCGTTTCACTTCGAGACGCACGAGTAAACGATTCTGACACCCCCCTTGAAGCCATTGTCGAAGTGACCCTTGCCTCTGCCACCAGCGAGGACCTGAGCCTTGATGACCATGTCATCGCCACCTGCAATGATCAGTGATTTGGCCTTATCGTGTCGGCCTATATCACGCACCAATGCTCTTCGCTACCTCCTCGGCCTCCTTCCCGCTGTGAGCCACTGCTCCCTTTGGTACACCAATGCCATACTGCACTATGTTAGCATGCGCCTGCGGCAGTCGTGGCTCTCAAGATTGCTCGTACTTGGTCAAGTAGTTGTGCGGATCGGTACTCGTGGATGGAGAGGTTGCGCCGTTGCGGGAGGGTAGCTTGTCGGATAGGAGCATTCTGCTATGATCAGCTATATTCATGTGCTATATTGGGCGGAGATCTCTACCACTGTTTGCTTGAACGCGGAGGCGAGCTGCCTGCTACGCGCGAGCTTGTACATGACGGCGACTAGTCCGTTGTGTGTATGTCAGAAGAGTCGCACTGACATTGATTTGTTCTCGAAGCAGCTCAAGCTTCAAGCTTCGGAGGTCATTCGGCGTCTTTTGCGGGAACAGCCGGCGAACTCGTGCAAGTCTAATATTGATTGTGATGTAGACTTGCACACAACTCGTACTGAAACACGCACGAGATGAAGGCGAAAGCGCCGGAGACCGATGGCGTGCTAGAGGCCTTCACTGCCAGGCAGGCAGTTGGATCCGCAGCTCAGCAACGCTTGCTAGAGTCCAAGTTTGGCGATGCTCCCGCGCTCGCTTCATACGATGCAGCAGAAGAAGACAATGAGACGAAGATCTTCCTAGCGAGCTTAGGCGATGTCACTGGACTACACAGCGCCAAAGATGTGCATGACCCGGACCTCCCTGATGGTCTAATGAGCGGCAAGCCAGTGAATACTGATGACCAGCTACTCGAGCGTTTACTCGGGAAGAGAGTTGCGGGAGAGCATAAGAAGAGGCAGGCGAAGACTAAGAGTGAGAAAGGTGCCGCGGAGTCTGCAGCACCTGTCGCAAACCCTGTCGTGAAGCGGAAGGCTGAGGTCGTGGCGGAGGAGAGTGAGGATGAGGAGCAAGGGCGAGGATCGTCATTCAGGATGAAGAAGCTGGCGCGGTCAGTGGTGAAGCCAGATGTGACTGAAATTGAGGCCGAGGTCGAACTTCCGAGCGCTGTTGTAATGGGTGCTGAGGAAGCCACTCCAGCTCCAGGCAAGCAAGTCAGAGAGATCGCCAAACCTCGCAAGGCTCAACCGGCAAGCTACCTGGACGAGCTACTCGCGAAGAAGGGCAAGACGAAAGGTAAAGGGTCCGACAACGGCTGAACATACATGTACAAGTCTCTACACCAAACTACTCCCGGACGATCAAGCTGGCCATACCCATGCCCGTACCGATGCACATGCTCACCACACCAAGCTGCTGGCCCCGCCTCTCCATTTCAGGGAGCAGAGTCGCCAGCTGCCTCGCGCCAGTAGCTCCAAGCGGATGGCCAAGCGCAATCGCACCACCTTTGGGGTTCACCTTCTCCTCATCGATCCCCAGCTTCCGCACGCAGTATATCGCTTGACTGGCGAATGCCTCGTTGATCTCCCAGATCCCGATCTCGGATGCCGACACGCCAGTGAACTCGAGTAGCTTCGGGATGGCGACCGCAGGCCCGATGCCCATCTCATCTGGCTTGCAGCCCACGACCTGCGTACCCGCCCACTTGCCGATGATGGTTTTCTCGAGCCCGAGCGCAGTCGCAGTACTCCGCCGCATCATCAATGCCGCAGCCGCGCCATCGCTCACCTGGCTACTGTTTCCCGCTGTCGAGCCACCATCAGGCTTGAACGCAGGCTTCATCTTCGCCAGACTTTCTGGAGTGCTGGTGGGCCGTATGCCATCATCCTCAGATATCGTAACCTTCTCTGTCACATCCGGCTTCTCAGGATCTAACACCGTCTTCGTAGTGACCGGTACAATCTCGCCCTTGAACAACCCATCTTGTCTCGCCTTTGCAGCTTTCTGGTGTGACCGCGCGGCGAAAGCATCCTGATCTGCCCGATTGACACCATATCGCTCCGCGACATTCTCAGCCGTGATCCCCATACTCATGATACAATCCCTCGCATTTTGGTTCGGACTCTCCTTCAGTCCCTCCCAAAGCTGTGTTGGTATAGCCCTGCTCCCGTAATTCCTCGTCATGCTCTCCATCCCGCCTCCAATACCGACATCTATCGTCCCCGTTGCGATCGCGTGTGCCACTCCAGTGATCGCCGAAAGGCCAGACGAACAAGCTCTGTTCACGGTCTGGAATGCTGCTGTGTCTGGGATTCCGGCATGGAGTGATGCCATGCGGCCTGCCTTGCTCCCTCCCAGTTCTGACAGCACTGTACCGATGTGGACATCCTGGATCGCGGAAGGGTCGAGGTTTGGAGTTGCTGCTAGGGTCGCGCGAAGGACTGTAGCAAGGAGCTCGTGATCGTATGTGTCTTTTAGGCCGCCTTTCTTTACGCGTGTGACGGGTGTACGCAGTGCGGAGAGGAAGACGACATCATTGGGGGACTTTTGGAGGATTGCGCGGGTACCCTTTTGGAGGGCGGACATATTGTAGCGAGAGCTTAGGTCTATGGGGGTCCTGGGATATCTGCTCGGTGGCCGAGAAGGGACAGGCGGGCGATGTAGCTGACTTGAGAGAGAACACGAGAAGGAGAGGAAAAGGAACTAGGAAACTACCTCTTGCCAGTCAATGCTCCCGATACGTTGTCGCCCACGTCACCGTGCGCGCAAGATGCTGGTGTTGGATCTGCGGAGCGAGGTCGGTTGGAGTGGACTCGGCAAGCTACTTCGGGAGATTGTTCTTCCCTCGCTAGCGCGTCTGCCCGAAGGACTTCACCTCAGCTCCAGTCCATACTTCCACGATTATTGCACCTACCAACGAAACATATTCAGTAGTCAGATATGAGTTACACTCTTGCCTTGAGCAGTCCGGCGGCGGCATCTGCGTATCTGTTTGCTGGCGTCGGTCGCCCTGCAGCCTGGCCAATACTTGGGCACGCTTATATGTACATGTAACCGGCCGCGCTCACGACATCGTGGACTGGTCGAGTATCAGGTATTGTAAGTCAGTGCGACAAGATTCATTCTATACAGAGCAACGACACAACGAAACGATCTACTTCTGGATCTCCTCACTTCTTCTCAGGATCCGCCTGCCACACGCTCGGCCGACGCGTGCGTCCCCGATACAAGACATTCGTAACAACGAAGATCTCTCTCGCCATCTGCTGGAATTGAGCCCTGAGGGCAGGCGCACAGGCGCTGAACCTGTCTGGATGGAAGCTTCTTCTCACTCTGCTCAGCTGGTCGACTGACAGTCTGTCCAGCGCAGCGCGGACATTGCACTCACATGCCTGCAGCGACCTGCCACTGGACGCGCACGCCATGCTCGAGCACCGGCCAGTGACTGGTGGAGCGGGAAACGCCGTGAGCTGACTGTAGTCAACCAGCGCACGTTGAGCGTACGTATACCAGCGCTGGACCGGATCCGAGACAGGGACAGGCGTGTCCTGGTGTCCGGCGTTCGCGCGGTAGATCCCAGCGGCGAAGTTGGCTCTCCTTGCCTCGCGTTCACGTCTCCTGGCGTCCGCGCCAGGATCGCGAGGGGGAGGCGGCGGAGGGGGAGGGGGAGAGGGAGGAGAAGGCGGATCGCCACCTTGATGATCTCCCCACGCTTTCTTCCCGGCTTCAGCTCGTCTGTCCTGCAGCTCCTCCCAGGTTGCTCCAAATTCCGCCTGAAATGCCGCGTCTTTTCCCCTGTCCTCCTGTTGAGCCCGCGCAGCTGCCGCCTCATAAGCCTGCTTTCCCCTCCGGGACTGCTCCTGGAACTTCTCCCATACGGCCGCACGATGAGCTCGATCAGCCTCAGCCCCCTGAGCTCTCACTTCATCCTCATCATCAACACTCATTTCCTCAGCCTCATCACCACTCATCTCGTCGGCCTCATCGCCACTCATCTCCTCCCCCTCTTCACCACTGCTCACTTCGAGCTCATCAACACTCAATTTCCCCTGGTCTAAGGCAATTTTCAACTTTGCCAAGTACTCCTTCAATTGACGCTCCCTCTCGGGTCCCTCCCTCTCGTATCTCTCCCAATTAGCATCAATCTCCCTCTGCGCAAGTTCCCGATCCGCCGCGCTCTCCTCAAATTCTTCCTCACGCTGCTCAATCGGCTCGTTCTGCATGCCCAGCTCGTGCGCTCTCCTTTCCTCCCCGCGCTGCGCCCACCGCTCGGCCTCCAGGTAAGGCTGATACCACCTCTCGAATCTCTCATTAGCCCAAGCACACTTCCTACCCAGTTCCAGCACCCTCTGATCCGCATCTTCGACCTCACGCACCGATGCCTTCAGCGCCACCTCCGCGCGCCACATCGTGACTTCGGTCTGCATAAGACCCGGAATCCAGTGCCTGGCATTCCAGCGCGCGATATCCTCGCCCATGGTCACGTACTCCCTCTCCTCGCGCATCTCTATCTCGACATGAGCTCCGGACCATACGCGGACAGCTTCTTCATACTCTTCTAAAGCCTTGTCGTACTTGGCCTGGGCGTCTGCGAGGGCGGCATCGGCTTCGTCGTTGAGATCCCAATAGGCTTCGGCTTCGTTGTAGGCGTCTCTGAGGGGCGCTGGAACTGGCAAGATCCTGGGTATGAGGTCTTGCCCGCTTGGGTTCGCCACGGTCGGGTCTGACATTGTTGCGGTGTCTGCGCTAACGTGCGATTCGGTCTACTTGGGGAAGAAGTGTGTAGATTGGCAGGGCGGCTTCGAAGTATGAATGGACGAGCTTGTGGCCATTTGCAGCCATACAATTGTCGAGAGCTCTTTGTGAGTCCATCCTGCTTTGTCCGGTATCGAGTATTGTGTCTGTACGCATTCGGCGGTCGAATTTCTTCACGAAGTCTCTTTGTTCGTGGACGTGGAAATTGACTCTAGGCCAAGACGAGCGCATAGAGTGACCATGAGTCGAGGCATCAAGCGCCAGTCAATCGGACTTCGCACAGCATATGTGTCTAAAAGCTTGCATATATGGCCAAGCAGCCGGAGCTCCAAGAGTGGTGTCAATACCCTATCTTCCAATCTCATTACACTATACAGTCATCGCTAGACCCAAGCATTTCTCATTCATATCGCTCTCACCGTTCCCAGCCAAAGAAAGCCTACCCTCTCAGCCCAGCAATACCCAACCCAACACCCTCACCAACCCTCCCTCGCCTCTTCACAGGCCGCTCCTCCTCGTCAGCCCCAGCCCTCACAATCCCAGGTTTTCTCACCTGACCAAACAGCTTCGTCTGCCGTACATTACTCGTCTTCGTGCCCTGTCTCCCCGTCGTGCCATCATCTACGTTCATGTCACGCTGCTGCATCTCCTGACTTGGTCTCAGCATTTGTGATGCCACACGAGTAGCTTGAGACTCGGTGATGGCGTCTGGTTCGAGGATCTCGGTTTCGGCTTCTGAATCGTCGTTGTCGGAGGCCGAGACTGTGCCTTCGGATTGCGGGCCAGTGGTGTGCGGGATGATTGGTTGCTGAGCGTAGAGTGTTCTGTGGACTGGTGCTGTGGCTGGGACTTTCATGGATTGCTGGCGGCCGCTGGGCGTTTGAAAGAGAGGTGGTTGCTTTGTCGCGCGGCTTGGCGTCGCCGGTAGGCTGGACATGGAGTACACGTTGCGAGTGTGGCTGCCACGCTTAACGGTGGAGCGTCCAGTCGATGCCTCCTGGCTGGCCATCTCGGATGCTTGTAGTAGGGCAGCGAATGGCTGAGCTTGGTCAACTGGCCGACGAGGCGTGCTGTAGACCGAGCGAGGGGTGGCAGTCACCTGCCTGCTGTCTGTCCCGAGGCGATGACGGGTCTGATGCTCGCGATTCTCGCGGATACGGTCGCGCATTAGAATCACCCTGTCGGAAAGACTGGCGATCTCGTCTTCCTGCCGTGCCACAGTCTTGGCCTGAACGCGCTGCTCGGACTCGAGGTGAGTATTGCGTTCGTTCAAGTGCTGGATCTGAAGGCACATGCGCTGATACAAGTCCTTTTGCACCGGAATCGTGCCATCCTGTGGGCGAGCCGGCTGTGCACTGCCAACAGCTCTCCTCGTCTGTTCCGCAACCTGGATGACTTTGCTCTCGTACTCGGCCATGCGGGCCTCCACTCCCATGCGTTCGACCGCAGCTGCAGTCTCCTGTGCTAGCATCTGGTACTGCAACTGATAGTGTGCAGCAGACATCTTGGCTGCCTGGTACGCCGCTTGCAGCTCGGACACCTTTGTCTTGAGCTCCTCGGCGGATGCACCCTCGATCTGCTCGTTTGTCATGGTGCGTGCGGTTCCATTGCCAAGTCGAGCATTGCTCGCTTGACTCGACACATCGACAGTGGGCGGCGGAGTGGAGATATGCGAGTATGTCGGCGTCGGGGTGCGAGACTTGGCATGGATGTTGGTTGGAACCTGGGTTGATGGGGGCGGTGTCAAGCCTCCATGTGTCGCAGTATTGACGCGATCGGCTTGCACCTGTGCTATTGTGGACACATCGTCGTTCCCCGGCAGGACTGCATGGCTAGGTTGCGGTGTGATGAGTGCATCTGCTGCGGTCCAGGCCATATCGGTGAGTGAGCCCTGGAAATTCATGTTGCTGGCGCTGGATCGGCCTTGCGTGTGGGAGCAATTTGGTACAGTCCGCAAGTTTACGCGACCACGATAGCGAGTAATATGGATGTAGCGAGGCGCGAGGTGTCTGCCTGTGAGGTCGCAAAGCAAGGGCCGAATGGTTGCGACAAGGTGGGGGTTGGCAACATGCACAGACGTCAAATTGGTGGCTGGTTGTTACTCGGCAACCATGGAAAGCGCGACACGTGCATTCGCGCCTGTCATGCAAGCGATTACGGCAAGGCCCGAACCCTACGCGCGTGCCGACAGCAACGCCGATGTTGGGGGGTCGAAGTAGGTACATACTGGGACATGCACCGAGCGTTTCCGATTGATCGACGCGGCTGTGAGCGTCTGAGCGCAATCAGTCAACTAGGTCCGGCGTCAAGCTCTGACTCTACGCACAATGGACCAAGGCCGAGAAGGGACCAAGGTCTCTTCACTCCCTCGCCCGGCTACGAGACTACCGACCAGACTGCCGGCTTTGACAAGGAAGTCGGTGATTCCTCCGGTAATGTCGACTGACGATGTCTCGACGACTAACAGTCGTACATCCGCAAATGCTCCGCCTGGTACCTTGAGATCGCTGGCCAAGCCATCGAATTCTATTCGATCATCGACAAAAACCGAACCTCAGGCTGCGGCTGTGACAAGCCGATCCGCTCGGCCACTGTCTATGCTTGCACCTCGAGCAGCAACCGGACCAACGTCGAAATTGCAAATGCCTTCACGACGGCCACCGCCTGCTACTACCCACGAGGTCGAAGAACATGCAGACCAGCTAGGCTCTCTAAATGGCTTTCGAGCAGCTTCTCGACAAGGTTTCAGCGAGCATGAGTCCGAGGAGTATCTCGAGCCAAGCCCAGCACCGCCAACGCCACGGCAGAGAAAGCCATCGAGGCCTTCTTTGTCGGATCGCACCATCGAGAGCCTTCAAACACTACCGACGACACCGAAAGAACGACGACGGTCGAGCTTCTTCTCCATCGAAAGTCCAATGGGTCCTCCGCCGCGTCCGGGCTCTGCCATGAGCCGTACTAGCGGGAACAGTAGCAGACCAAGTACGAGTGACGGAAGGGCTGTCAAGCCTCCTGCTGCATCGACTTTGAGGAAAGCGCCCGCCAGTGCCAAGTCAGCTTCTCGAACTTCGATAAGTGGTTTCGGCTTCACGCCAAATGGCGGGCGACGAGCCGTCAGTGGCTCACTGCAATTGTCGCAAGCACCGCCGATGCCACGTACCGGACCCTCCTCACCATCGAAGCCTGTATTACAGAAAAGCAAGACGTTATCGGCTCGTCCAGCGAAGCCTAGGCCTGGTCTTGGCAATGTGTTCGCACCCCCTGAGAAATCATCGCGGCCACTGCCATCTCGAACAGTAAGGAAACAGCCGGCAGTGCACTCGGACGAGGTAAGCAGTAAGTCTGCAGATGCTGCAAAGTCGTCTGCCGCACTTCGACAACACATTGCAGCCGCGAAGGCAGCAGCGCGGAGGCACGCAGATCCATCCCTGCAGGATGGTGTCGGAGGGGCGAGTAATGACTTTCATGGCGCACGAGATTCCGAACTTGAGTTGAATCCTTTCAATGCGCCGAAGGATGAAAAGCATATGCTCCGTAATCGTATCAACGGAGCACGCATGACGGGCAAGCTCAACATAGCGGCAATGAGTCTCAAGACTATTCCTGACGAAGTGATGCACATGTTCGATCCCAAGAGCATGGAAGATGCAAAGGTCAATTGGGCTGAAGTCGTGGACTTGACCAAGCTCATTGCAGCCGACAACGACCTGGAAGAGATCGAGGCTAGCGTGTTTCCTGACATTTCTCCTGACGCACTCAATATGAGTGATGACGATGAAGCGCAAGGCCACCAATTCGATGGCTTAGAGATGCTGGATCTTCATGGCAATGCCCTCTCCACGGTGCCGTTAGGTCTCCGTCGACTGGAGCGGCTTACATCACTCAACCTTACGCACAACAAGCTTGATCACGGAGTATTCCACATCATTTGCGAGATTGCGACACTGAAAGACCTAAAACTTGGCCATAATAACCTTGCTGGCCATCTGTCAGTCTCCCTGGGGTCACTGAAGTCGCTTGAGGTGCTGGATCTCCAGTCAAATCGTATTCTCGAACTACCGGAGTCACTCGGAGAGCTCAAGAGCTTACGAGTCCTGAACATTGCTGGCAATCAACTGACTACACTGCCGATGGAGTTACTGCATGATCTGCCTCTCGTTGATCTGGAGGCAAGCAGCAACGCCCTTATAGGTAGCCTCTTCCCACTGGGAGGTACCAGCGCGCATGCCTCTCTGCGATCATTGAATGTCGCCAAT
The DNA here is from genome assembly GCA_002077065.1 of Cryoendolithus antarcticus. NCBI lineage: Eukaryota > Fungi > Ascomycota > Dothideomycetes > Cladosporiales > Cladosporiaceae > Cryoendolithus > Cryoendolithus antarcticus. The sequence continues at coordinate 403,946 of NAJO01000031.1, read as the reverse complement.
AACTCCCTGGCGGCCTTGACATTCGCAGAAGCCGTCCACTTGCCACAGTTGAGAAGCCTCGACCTTACCAATAACCATCTCACGGCACTTCCACAGGTGCAGGACTGGACAGAGCTCACAACACTCAATGCTGGTGACAACAAGATCTCGGAGCTCCCAGTCGGCTTCACGCAACTCGAGAAGTTGCGGAATGTCAATCTCAGCAACAACGATCTGCGGGTGATCCCTCCAGAAGTGGCGAGGATGGAAAATTTGACAACGCTGATACTGTCTGCGAACCCGCTGCGGGACAGGAAATACCTGACTATGGCAGCTGCAGACATCAAGCGGGACTTGCAAGCTCGTCTGGAGCCCGAGGTATTGACTGAACACGCACTCGCCACGCCAAGCGACAATTCCGCCAACGGCTATGTACAGTCAGAAGAACGCGGATCTGTCTTCGACAGGGCACTGAAGCCAAACGGATTACTCGATCTCAGTAATCACGGTCTTGATATGAGTGTCAATGACGAGCTTCGCGAGTTTCTCGAGAGAAATCCTTCTATCCGTCAGATTTCATTGCAAGGCAATAAAATTACACGCATCCCACCTGCGCTCTCCGCCGCCAATAGCTCACGGGTTGTGGACCTATCCCACAATCCGCTAGACGTTTGTGTTCTCTCTGCAACCTTCGAGTTGCCCAATCTCACCGAACTTCGACTCCGGTCCAACCGTCTCAGCACTTTGGCACACGTACTTGAGCATCTCCAGGCTCCATCCCTACAAAGTCTGGATATCAGTGCCAATCATCTCCACGGTCCCTTGCCTAGTCTTCGGGAATACTTTCCGTCTCTCACGACTTTGCTAGCCAGCGACAACAAATTTGACTCCGTCTCCGCCGACGCACTTAGAGGGTTACATACGGTCAACCTGGCTTCTAATAGCCTCAGCCAGCTCCCCGCGGAGATCGGAATGTTGTGGGATGAGGGTCTGAAGAATCTCGAAGTGGGGAGTAATTTGTTCAGGGTACCCGGTTATCTGGTGCTGCAGAAGGGTACGGAGGCTACGTTGCGGTGGCTCAGAGATAGAGTGCCGGTCGCGCCTAGGATCGGTGGCGAGAGTGACTTGGATTGAGCAGATCGTCAATTATACATGGCAAGTCTGATGTCGGCAACGTCCAGTAACCTTCCCAAGCATGCCTACGACTATCTCATGCTCATATCGCAATACTCGCGTGAGTCAAACATCGTCATGTCGTCCCAGGGAGGCTGCTACGAGTGAACCTGCTTTATCTCATCAGATGAACACTGTATATGTCTATCTTGTAAAGCTGTCGAGCGCATCAATGTTCCTCAGACCCTTGTCTCGATCTCTCATCAGGCGCCACATAGCACACAGCCTCCATCTCCACTCCCTCCCCCTTGCCCTCTCCAAAGATTGCCGTGCCAAATTCCGTCCATCCCAATTTCTCATACAACCTCATTGCCACCTGATCCTTGATCAAAGCAAACAGAACCACGCTGCCACCCCTTCTTCGTCCCTCATCAACCACAGCTCTGATCAGACCCTGCGCGATTCCCTGACCTTGGGCTGCTGGGTCCACGAAAAGTCGCTGAAGCACAAAGACCGGCTCGGGTCTGTTTCGAGAGCGCCAGAGGTTGACTGCTACGTCTGTGTCCGTTGCAGTTGCAAGTGCGATGTGGCCAACCACACGATGATTCGACGACGGCTGCGATGAGTCTGGACATGGACTGGTGGCGACCCAGCTTACTAGAGTTTGTGGGCCTTGGAGGAAGGGGAGGGATGGACCGTTGACTGGATAGCCGCTATCTTTGTAGACTTTTTGGAGGACTTCGAGACATGCTTCGAGGTCTTCTGATCTGCGAGGGCGGATGGTAATGTTGGCCATTGGTGGTTCGACGCTGTATGAGAGTCTGAGTGTGGTCAACACGCGGAGGACACTCAAGAACCAACACTCTGCGAATTTTCGACGTGTTTCGTTCCTGATATTCGCATTGGAATTGGGTATGAGATGACGATATTGACTTGACAGGCGACGCGCGGTGGGATTGTAGTAGACTGTACCTCTTGTACCTATGGCATGCTAATGTACACCCACACGAACACTAAGAATACCCATGCCGGCGCGTTCGCGTTCGACCGTCTGTGCAGACGGTCGAAAGACACTCGCCTTTTGCTCTCGCGTCCTAGCCTATAGAAGCCGACCCGAAACCCGTAAGTCCTGAATACCATTCATCCCCGTCACAGTCGCAGCGCCCACTCGCCGCCTGCCAAGCTGTAGTCTCAGCCCACATCTAGGCCTTGTTGCGGCCGGAACGCCTGGGCTCGCCAGACTCGGTCTGCGCCTTCTTCGGCTCCTTCTTCTTAGTCGGGCCCTTCGTCTCCTTCTTCTCGCCGTTAGCAGCACCAGTCGCAGCCTTCGCAGGCCTGCCCTTCTTCTTGGGCGCAGCCTTCTCCTCGCCCTCCTTGTCGTCCTTAGCAGCATCAGCCTTCGCGCCCTTGGCAGCGCCGCCCTTCTTCGCCTTCTTGGCACCCTTGCCCTCCTCTTTCTCCTCTTCCTTCTCACCCTCATCCTCGGCTTTGCGCTTCTCGCCAGCTGAGGCTTCGCCATTAGCGCCCTCGTCTTTCTTCTCGGCGCCGCCTTTTGAGGAGGAACCCTTCGCCTCGACTTCGAGCTCCGAGGCGCGCTTGACTACATCGTTCCCTGAGCGCTCGACGTGCACGGCTGGGTTGTCAGGGGAAGCCTTCTTCTTGATCTCGTTGCCTTTCTTGGACGTGATCGAGATCTCGCCCTCCTTGGCAACTTCGGCCGCTGTGCCGCCAGGTTGGCCGGATCCCCACGACCAGGAGACTGAGGTGAGCGAAACCGGTTAGCAGGAGACTTGGATAGGAGAGCACTTGCGAAGAAGATGGGAGTGTTCAGAAGGTCATTGGATCGAAAGGGGCCAGCCAGCGCGTAATGTTTGCTACGCGCAAGTGGTCAAGTGGAGATATGCGCGCTCGTCGCGTTCTTCTGCGACCATTCGCATTGCCGGTGAACGAGTCGCGAACACGTCCGAGTCTGATGACAATTGTAGCATCGTATGCGCTCATCGACGCAATGAGCTGAACAACACGCGTCCCTGCAGTGCTTCGAATGCGCGCGCATGTAGCCTTCCCTCCTCTTCCCAACGCTGCCGCCAATAGAGGAATGAATAGCTTCAGATCACATACCTTTATCGCCCTCCTTGATTTCAGACATCCTGTCTATAGCTTTCGTGATTGGCCTTTTGGGGTCTTGGCGTCGACGATGCGATTGGAAGTGCGCGAATTCGGCGCAATGAATTTGATGAAGCTATAACAGTCGCGTACTGAAGGAGATGCGGTATATGTACGTGGCAATGGTGTGAAGTTGCTGTGTTGTGGACGCAAGGGGAGAAGGGAGTTGGCAAAGCGCAAGGTGATGTTGCGAGGTCGCGCAGGGCAGGGAAGCTCTGGCGCTCTGACGCTGACGCCAGATTGTGTGGAGACGGGAAGGGAAGGGGCTGGGGAGTTGACGATCGCGCTACCGGATGTTGTTGTTATTATTGTCACGTGTGTGGCTTACTCTTCGATGTCCTCATGGTCGTAGAAAGTCAATAAAGGGGATGTTACACGAGGGCGCATCATGCAGCGGCGCCTACTCGTCAGAACTGAGGCCGCTTATCACTGAGCTTCGGAACTGGCTGGCTTGTCATTCTGCACAGCGTCCTGGAATCCACCACACCGAAAGAGGGACTCCGCTGGTTAGTACGCTGGTGCTGTAGCCATCAATATCGCACTGGACTAGCTGCGAGCGGCACCCGCGGGCACCCAGTGTCCTGTGAAGCTCAATCACGATTGCCTTTGCATCGCCTGTCAGTTCGTGGAGCGAGGCTATTGTCTTCGAATCTGGGTCCTTGTTCGGTCTGGAGTGATTCCCACAGTACGACTGGATAAAGAGCAGGTAAGTCACATCACTCCTCTTTGACCTCACTTCGTTCTTTGACCACGGTCTCGTACGCTTCTTGAGGAGGGACGACCCTACCCTGTTCGCGTGCAAGCAACCGAGGCCCGCGCACACCCAAGCAATCGAAACGATACTGTGGTAGTGAAGCAGTAGTCTCATGGCTGTATCGTAGACCGTCCTCTTTTGTACGGAGCTTCGATCAGCGGCGGTCTTGAAGGCACGACGATGACCGAGGAGGGAAGTTATACCCGAAGCTATCGACTCCACTCCACTCCATCCACTCCAATGCTCTATGTGACTCAATCCGATAGCGACTGTTTCTCGCCTGCATGTCACGAAGACAAGTATGGTCATATCATTTTGATCTTTGTCTGGTTACTTTACTTATCCGACAGTTTCCGCTCCTGACTCTTTTGTCGACTTTGAGCAATCATCATGGAATTCGTGTTGGTATCGTTCGCATGCGCTGCTTTCGCAGGCTGTCTATACCTTCTCATACGCTTTCTTTCCGTTGCATTTCCCCATGCTCGTCTCTCCAGAGGATTCCTCCAAGATGTCAAGACGCCGCTACCCGAGAAAGCCTCACTCATCGATCCCTACTCAGTCATCGTGCCACTCCTAGACTTCGATTGGAGATCCACGCCACCCGTCAAGATCCGACCATTCAAGCCGATGTATCACCTCACAATGGGTAAATCCCTCATGCTGACATCTTTCGCCCCGAATCAGCGAGCTGACAACTGATGGCAGCCTTGGAGAACATGCCGCTTTCGGAACTCATCGAAATTGACAATACGTTCCTGGACCGCTTAGCTCTGAGACGGCAGATCACGACCCAGAATCCCCAAGAGACAGTAGCCTGTAATCGTATCGCCACCCCCGCCGCGAGAGAACTCTACAGCTGGATGCTCGGGACCTACTTGCCCACCCGCTTCCCAACAATGTACGAAGTCCGAGACGGTAGTCTATACAGCAAAGCCACGAACGAGACCCTACCTCTCCGATCAGGCTCTGGAATGAGCGCTTTGACAGCCCTAACAGCGAACGTGGACACCGACTTCCTGATCCTCCTACCTCGAACGACGCCTGAAGGCGCTGAGATCTATCACCTGGAAGCTTTCGCGACTTGCTTTCCCAGCGGCTTCTCCACATTCTCGAAACTCGGTCTACCCTTGGCAGACATTCATGGTCCCGTGCCGGGCTACAAAGACAAGTTGGAGAAGTCCATGGATCGATTCTTCGCTAGACTAGAGAAGGGCAGGTGTGTAAAGCGGACGAATTGGCAGGTAACGACGAATAATGTACTGTTTGCTACTGTGGGGAACCATATGCATGTGTCTAGTCTGGAGGAAGCGGAGTCTGATATTGAGCTGCAGCGGCTGAGAGATGAGGTGGTGATCGATGACTGTAGGCTGAGATGCGAGAGGCAGACTTTGCATCGACTGCCGGAGACCGGAGCACTAGTGTTTGCGTTCAAGACCTACCTGTATACTTTGCAGGAAGTAAAGGATGAGGGCTTGGGAGAGGTCTTGGCCGAGGCAATTGATGGGCTGGGAAAGGGGAGTGTGGCCGGGATGGACGTGTACAAACGGGGGGTGGTATGGGGAGAGAAGGTGAAGAAGTTCCTGAGGAGCTGAAATCAGTAAGTGGCTGAGGATCTGTTATCAAGTCAAGTGGAGATGGTCATTGTGGTGTAGCTATCTACCCTGTCACGTACGTACACCATGATCATTTCATCAATCGCCCCCATGTCCTACCGAGTCTAAGACACTCGCCAGCTGCGGGCCTGCCACAGTCATCTGGCTGTCGAAAGCACACAGGATCCGGTCGTTGGCCGAATAAAACCGCCTCTCATATTGACAAGAACCGAAAAACATCTACAAATCTGATAGCCCGGTATGAGACTGTCAGCCGTCCTGGATCGCCAAGTCAGCACTACCGTCGTCCGACGCCCAGAGTCATCGGCCGTCTCCATGCGCTTGCCAGCCTGCCCGCCCCAAGATAATCCAGCAGCGCGCAGATCTGAGCCTTCTTCGATCCGACGACTGGAACGTTGTACTCGAGCAGAATCCGTTCGAGACGTAGCTCGTCCACGGTCAGCAGGTCGCCAACTATAACAGGCATTCGGAGGTACACCGGATAGCGGCCTTGTGGTGTGAGCTTCGGGTGGAGCTCGGCGTATGGGGTGAGCGTGGTGATCGTGGCATTGGCCAACTGGACCTGGATGTTGCGACTGGAAAATATATCAGCATGTGTAAGGCACTGATCATAGCATACTGGTGAGACGGACGTGTGAATATGATCAGCATTCGTCAATACGGATGGACTGTTGTAGATAGCGCAGTCGAGAGGCGATTGTACGCCATAACTTGAGCGGTGAAGATCATCGCGATCTAGGGAGAAGTAGTCACCGTGCCGTCGATCAACTGTGATGGGCGCAGTCCGTGTGCCGATGAGCGCATGGCGAGGATCGTGGTCGTGTACGCGTGGATATATCGCGGACCGAAAGACGCTCGAATCCATATATCTTGGCTCGTAGTCCCGTGATCGCGACATGACAGAGGGCTTGTGGCGTATGCAACTCGTTCATGCAGGATGCGGCGGGGATCTGCCATCTTGCCCGAGCCCGGTAAGGTATTTATGTGACTTTCACGTGGCGAAGGCTGAGATGAGGCCTCTCCTGTGCGACATCGTGTATGAGTGAGCCAGCTAAAAGGATGTTCCTAGTTCGCGTTGTGTTACCGCGGGACCAGAAGCCGTGTCAAATACACTGTTACGCAGTTTTGATGCAGCCAACCGGATCCCTTCTTGGGTCTCCGATTTACGTCCTCGCGACGGCGTGAGCGTCATTGTAGGTGCGCTAGATCTTGAGGTGCAAGTTGCCTTGCATGCGGTGTCGCGACCACGTAGCGAACAATGCTACTCAATGATCATACCGTGATGGCCAAATGTAGATGGCGCCGACAACGTTTGCATTTCGTAGCATTAACGGCAGCGCGCCTTGCTGACGATGCCATGTAAGCCAAACAATCGCTCGCCAGACTTGATTGTGATAACATTGCCGGATGACCCATCGACAGCATCCCCGTGACACAGCATGCAGCTATACACGCGTGTATCTCCGAAGCATTTTATGCACATAGAAGATCTCCAGGTCCGCGTGGTTTCAGCATGGCACACCGCTCAATTCAGTAAGCGGACGTCCAAGGAAACGGCTGCCTGCCTCGGGGAAACAGGAGCTGCAGCAACCTGTCACACCAGTTTGCCTGCGCGATCCCAATTCCAGCCCATCACGCATCCTGGACGTGCCGATGCCGAGTAGTACACCACTCACGCCTAATCATATCAGCATACTCGCTCGGGCCCGAGTCCCCGCTCACTCATCCACTCCATCCCAGGCACCTCTGCCCATGGATCCCGTAGATCGCCGCTTTACCTGCGCCGACGTGGTAGCACCCACATGACCCAAGTCGACCGATTTCGGCTTAGTAGCGAGACTGAACCGCCGTTTGATTCCGTTGGGTCGCTCCTTGAGACTCGGGGCTCGCGGGCGTTGGCGACCTCTTGCACGACCGCCGATGTAGGGGAATTCGTAAGTTGCCGCGCGCCAGGAGTAGAGTAGTAGATCGTAGAGCATGACGAGGAGCCACGGACCACCGATGAGAAGTGCGAGCAGAAGCTGTGAGGATGTTAGAATATTGGATCGATATATAAATTGATGTTTTGGGTTGATGAGGTCGTACGAAGGCACGGATGATCCAGGTTTCGATGGTGACGAGGCTTTCGGGGAGGATTGAGAAGAGACCCATAATTCGATTATTGGGCTTCTAACATGCGTGACGGATGGTCGAGACTCGTAACTAGAGAGTTCACGCCATTATGGTTGTTGTTGTGACCGTTGCTGATGGAAAGACGTTGAGAGATACGATGAGGTGACTGCGCCTCGGCGTGGCAGGCAACGTTGATGCGGTGCTGCGGAGCGACTTCCAGCAGCGTAAGTTGCATAACTGTCGACATTGCGATTATTGACTATATACATGGCACTATGCACGGCAGAGGTGACATTTGAAACTGTCGAGTATCACGGGATCGTATTTGAGATTCGTGAGGACGTTGCATCTGTACAGGGGTATCATAGCCACGCATAGCCCGGGTCGGCGCCCTGCAGTCACCGCTGATATACTTGGAAGTACGCGAACGTCCTGCCACTGATACACCATGCCATACCATACCGGACCGATTGCGCTCATGTCGGATAAGGCTGACTGAGTCGCTCTTCCATCAGCTTCATCAATACAGGCGGTACTGACTCGTCTGTTGCTCGGATTGTAAGGCGGTACATCTACAATGATCAGTCAGTTTAGGTTCCACGTCGCAGGCATTGCATGGACTCACCCCATTGTCCGCATTCGGTTCCAGCCGCAACAAACACCCAAACTTCCCACCCGTAGTATGCAGAACCGTCGCTCCAACAAAGTTCCTCGGGTTCGGATCCACGCCATCCAAAATCCCCCATTTGAAACCCTGCAGCAACTTCCTCGTAGCACTGCCACTAACATCGAACGCCTTAAAGATCTTCTGCGCCTCCCTCGGCGCACCTCCGATTTGTTTCCAGCGCTTGAAGAAGTCGTCTGAAGACAACACGGCACCTTCCATGTACTTGTGCGGCACTAGGGGTAATTGCAAGGTGAGAGCTTGTAGCGAGCCGGCGATGTAGGATATCCGTATCGTGGGAGGGTGAACAAAGATGGCTTTTGCTTCGAACATGATCATTTGGCTTGTTTGGGAGCCAGGTTGCACTGTTGTGTCGGGGAGGCCTTTAATATCTGCTTTGAGAGTTTCGGAGGAGCGATTATCGAGGGTTGTGGTGAAGGACTGTACTGGGGCGGAGGATTTGTTGGCGAAGTAGAGTATCAGGCATCCGACTTCGCTGCGGTATTCAGAGCGGAGACCGACTTGAATTTGTACGTCTTCGTAGAGCACGCCCTCAGCCTGGAGCAGCAGTCGGTTGTAGCCTGGTTCCCAGTCTGGTGAGAGATGCGATGCGGACGCGAGATTAGGCGCACTACTGCTTGCGAAATCGAGACCGAGTAGCTCATCTGCAGGGGACTTGACCGCTCCGGATGATGTGTGGGTATCATTCGGTCCATTCGTCACAGGCGCGCCAGTCATTGCACCATTGACATGTGCTGTGAGGCTGCTAGAGAAGTTGCGCTTTAGCGTGCCAGTGCGACCCAGCGAAGGCCCACTATCTTTGCCAGCCATGCCAGATCTCTTGTCCAGTCGTGACAGCAATGCCGAAGCGCGCTCGGGGAAAGCGGGCATCTCATCACAGACTGTACGCAGGAGGTCATCAGTTGGCATAGTCGCCAGTGCGAGGTATTCGCACGCTCGTTGCTGCAGTTCCGAGTCTAGCGTATGGCTGTATGTTCGGAATGTAGTTAAGAGTTGTGGCTTAATTTCAGGAAACAAGTTGACGAACTTGACAAACGCCGACAAGATCATTGCTCGTGTCGTGGGCGAGCACGCGTTGAACTTGTTCTGCAACGCCATGTATTGCTCGATCGGACTGCAGCCCTCGTGATCTGCGATCAGATGGCCGAACTCGCCGAGTATGTAGCTGCCGATCTTGACCAACGTCTCGTGGCAGTGCTCAGCTTTGCAGTACTGCAGTATGTTCTGCGCAGCGTAGATCTGCAGCTCCTCGTTGTTTGTGACGATCTGAATCACTCGTTGCCACACCTCATCGCTGACATGATCACCCGCCATTGCGATGAGTCGCATCGATATGTCGACATACCACTTGACGTCAGTAGCGTACTTCTCTGTCAGGATGGCAATCTTCAGCACCATCTCTTCTCGTATTGCATAGTCAGCCGTTTGCAGATACTTCAGCAGCTCATGAACGATCTTCTGCGAGTTCGTCGAGTCGCACATACTGTACAGCAGATCGAGACCCTGCCGCCGCACTGTGATGTCGCGATCCTTCAATGATCCGATGATCAGATCCTGGTGCTTCTTGATCGGGTCCAGTGTCTCCGTTCGCACAGCAAGATGCGTCATTGCCTCAAGCCCCAGATACCGCACATTCGTCTCCCTCGACCCAATGAACTTCCCTAGCTTCGACGAGATCTGCACCATCAAGTCTCTCTCAGTGTCCAGATGTATGATCAGATTGATAGCCTCGAAGAGCACTGCATTCTGAGCGTTGTTCTGCTGCACGTTCTTCGGCATCTCCATCGCGTTGTCCAGTATCCGCTGGAGCGACTCTCGCATCAGATCTCGGACGTGTGTGTCTTCGGACGGATTGAAGTACTGCATCAGTCGTAGCAGCTTACATTGTAGCCACGGACAAGGGACCTTGTAGTAGACGTAGTCCCCTGAGTACTCCTGATCAATCACAATCTTCCTTAGTCTCTGCGCAGCCTTCACATACGCTCCCTTGAAAGTCTCCGGATCGTCCTGCGACAGCGCCATGATCAGCGAAGTCACCGACAGCGCCACACCCATGTCCGGATCGTCCATGATCGCAATAATCCGCTCCGCCCACTCCGGCTGCACAATGCTCGGTACCTTCCTGTACAGCCTCAACATCGTCAACGCCGCCTTCTTCTTGACAAAAGGCTTCGACGTCGGACTGATCAACAGCCTATGCACATCCGAGCACAACGCTTCCGCCATCTCCTTACTCCCCACATTCGCAATAGCATGCAACGCCAGACAATTATTCAACTCATTATGATCCGCCAAATCCTTCCGTATACTATTGACAACCAAATGCAGCAACTCATGGCTCTCATGCAAGAACAACGTAACAGCCAAATACCCAATCTGCTTCTCCGAGTACTTACTCGCGCTTATCAAATTCACCGCTTCCAGGTGTCCGAAATCGACGTTCCAGCCCAAGATGTAGATGTAGAGTAGCTTGCAGACGTACTTTTTCTTGTCGTAGCCGGAGAGGTTGCCGCCTTTGAATTTCTGCCGGATGTTGGCGAGCTCTTTGTTGATGCGCTTTTCTTCGAGTTCGCGGGCGCGGGCGTTGCGCAGGTCGGCTATGAAGGATACGAGGCCGCGCATGGTGTTCTCTTTGCCGGAGCTGCCCATGCCCCGGTTGAACATTGCGGCTGCGACTTGCGCCATGATGATGGGTCAGCCAGCGCGGCTGGTGGTGCTGGTTGCCCAGCTGTCAAGTTTTCCAGTAGTCGCTTGAGTGAGGTATCTGCGGTGCAATTCTCGGTCTAGGCGTTGGTGGTGATTGGGGTTGTGGCAGATTGCCAATGTCGGAGGGGACAGTGGAAGTAGCGGGACTGGAGGGGTCCGATGGTGAGGTCTGGGTGAGACGCGATCAAAGCCTCCTGCGATCTTGGCCGGGTGCTTGTATACGTATGACAGCAGGATGGACCTTAAGAGTGCAGCGTTGCAATACCCATTGATCGTCTCATTACCAAGCTAGGTCTGAAGCCCGAGCGTCCGATGCGGTGCTGAAGTGCTCGATCGTGCTACATCGCTTGCACTTTCATCACGACGACCATATCACACTCACACTGGTACGATAAATTCGTTTACAATATGATGTCCATTGATATAGACTGCCTGAGCTACAGTTGGGAGTCCGTTCCTCCGCCGTCGGCGCGCGACTAGCCCTCATCATTCAATCCCCGAACGCCGACCTGGAGGGCATGATTTCGTACAGCTCATCATCACCCCTCCCATGCTTTAGCATCTAAGCCGCCTTCGTCGTGAAGTCGGTCTCGAGCTCGGAGCTTCCAGCCGCAGTGCCAGAGCAATTGCACGAGTCTGACGCCATCATTAGCCCATGCTCCCTCATCCCATCAAGTCCGCCAGATTACTCACCACTCGACCGCTTCCCACAAGCGCAAGTCTCCCCATCAACCTTCGTGTTCTCCTTGTTCGAGCGGCTGCAAGTACACTCGCCAGCTGGGCGTTGATCTAGTAGAGCATCAGTGACAATTACCATACATATCCAGCCTTAAGGCATCGATGATAATATACTCACTGCACGAGCACCTCGCCCCCTCAGTCACATTCTCCGTCTGCGCCTTCTCGCAATTGCAATGCATCGCCGCCTGCTTCCCGCACGAGCACTTTGCCTCCTTAGCACAGATACAGCCGCCCTCGCGACCGCAGCAGGTGGATGGAACAGCAGCAGTGGCGGAAGACATGGTGGTTTGATGGAAGTTGATGGGTGGTGATGTTGGTGATTGATTGAAGTTGATGTTGTGCTTAGAAGAAGTGGAGGAGGTGCGACGTTTGCTGTACTTATCTGAAGACGCGGATCTGATATGTATTGTGGCCTTTGTCGCTACTTTTATCGAAGAAGATCTGGTGGTGCATGTGATTAGGAAGGCACGAGCTGACGTTTGACAAACCTTGTTGCGCTGCACCCCCACCTCACTTCACTTTTGACAGGCGAGACTTCGGAGTAGAGGGCTCTTTTACTGTATATCTGGTAGCTATATGGGAATCAGTGTGGGCTTCAATTGCCAGTAACATGAGGACAGGAATGAAGATCACTGCCGACGCTCTCGATACGGGTCTTTATGTGAAAGCGAATAACTGCGCTGCACCCAGGCAGCATGAAATGGAGAGCAAAACCGACTGATGAGGTACTTTACATGGCATGTCTATGTATATCACGCCGCCGCCACGGCATTGGCTTTAGCTTCAAGTGAAGCCATCGCCCCCATCCGGGACACAGTCGAGATGATCCTCTCTGTCACGCCGTTGCGTCACTGACCACACTGCGTATGCCATTGACCTCCTCGACCATGCGCCGTGTGTCGGCGAACGACAAGATCCACTATCCACGTGATGGCGCTTGATCATCTCCAGAAGAGGCTCCGTGAATGGCGTGTGTAGGCTTTACGCTAGGAAGCGTCGACTCTGCCTCCGATATCGGACACTGTCGATATCTACAAGTCGAGCCATCGGAGCGAAGGTGTGCCTTTGGGCCCAGATACCGACGGCCTTGCTTGTATCGCGGAGTGCGCCAAGTCACCGCCGGTGCGCTGACGTCGGCTAGTCCTACAGCGACTTCTTGGGCCCGTGAGGACGTGCTGAAGAACAACACTTTGTTGGTGTAAAGCAGGTAACACGTTGCGGTCGCCATGCTAGATCCAACCATGTGGAAGTCTCGCGCCCAGGCCACTCACTCCTCCATCTCATTCTCGTCGTCCTCCTCCTCAGGCCCATCATACCCATCATCCTCCCACAACTGCTCCCCATCCTCATCCACAAGATCCTCACCATCCTCGCCCTCCTCTGGCTCAGGCTCCCCTCGCGCCTTCCTTTCCTTCCTCTTCTTCTCAACATTAGCCTTCTGCTCCGCCTTGCGCATCTCCTTCTCCTGTTTCCGCTTGGCATGCACCGCATCCATCTGCTTCAGCTCCTCCTTGCTCTTGTGGATGTACTCGTGCCACATCACTTTCCCTGCGCAAAGCCCTTCTTCCACCTTGGTGAGACGCAGGCGCATACGAGGGCCGAGCTCATGCATTTTGATGCCTTTTCGTTGGACGTGCTTTGTTGCTGGGTCCCGGCGGTCGGTTGGGGCGGCTTCGCGGGTTTTCTTGAGCTGGGCGCGGGATTGGACCTTCTTGGTCTCTTCTGCGAGCACTTCGACTTCGGCATCTGTTTCTGGCTCAGACTCGGACCCACTGGTGAAGCCGTCCGCTGCGTGTGGGTCGAGTAGGTAGTCTGCCACATCTTCCAGCTTGCCTAGGTTTGGTAAACCGCTTCGTTTTCGCTTTTCGTTCGCATGAACGATGCGCTCAGCTGCATCCAGCTTCCGAAGTGCTTTGGGTACCGACTTGGCTGTCCGAGTCTCGATCGCGTAGTGTCGTAAGTTGAGGACATAGCTAGGATTCTCGGCGTCTGAGGGTGTGGAGACACGGTCGAGAAGTAATGTGCGCTTGATCGATCGAAGGGGAGTAGCAGCCGGGTTGATGGGAGGGAAGAGGGACTGGAAGATTGTCGTCGTGAGAGACTCGAGATGCTTGGGAATATTTTTGCTAGACTTTGCAGTATCATCATCTGCTTTCGCGGCGGGCGTACTGAAGTTATTCATGACCAGCAGGGGTGACGACAGATACTCATTGCCCCCACTCTTGGGCCGCTTCATGCTCTTGTAGATATCCTTGCACAGGCTGTACTTCTCTACCCTGAAGCAAAGCGTCGGTCCTCGAGGTGTCACGGCGAGTCGCATCTGCACATTGCCCGTCTCGCTTCGGCTGAACAGGAGCAGGTGTGAGACGCCCAAGGGTCCAGCCATGGTGGTGTAGTCGCGAAGCTTGTTGCTTCTTCGCTCCTTGAGTCTCGTGGCTGTGGCAGGCTCCATCATCGATCGTACATCGTGGACTAGCTGCGATATCGAAGGTCCTACATCTGATGCGCCAATGCGGATGACCATCGACTTTGGCGTCCGTTCGCCGGGTTTCGATGGAACATTGCCGGGAAGAGGTTGTCGTCCGCCGACCGCGAGATGTGTGCGTTTCTTGACTCGTTTTTTGGCCATCTTGAATATTCGATCTGAGGGCACAGATGTGGTGGACTACTTCCGTCGGGTCCCAGAAATTTTGAAGTCGCAGAGCTTCGAAGCAGTCGGGTTAGATCCGCCTCCGCAGATCAGATAAGCTTAGATTAGCCCGCATAATCGATCGGCTCCACTGTAGATTTTCTTGGAGATGTAGGAAAGCCAGCACTGACTGATCATTCGTATCGCATATTACGATGCCGGCATTCAAGAAGAGAAAGCTGTCCAATGACGCGATTGCTCCTATCGCAGCCGAGAAGAAGGCGAGACAGACAGGAGCAGTCAAGCAGGATGCGCCAGCGCCATCAGCATTGAAGAGGTCTGCCAAGGTGTCAAAGGCAGTGCAAGCAGAGCCCGCCGAAGAGACCGAGGACGATGAGGAGGAGGACGATGACGGCAATGCAGACGGGGCGAGGGACCAAGCGAAAGTGATAAACGAAGCAGAGGATACTACCACGGACGATGCACCAACGAAGTCCTTCGCCGACCTGGGCGTGCTGGAGTCGCTATGCGAAGCTTGCGTTGCACTAGGCTACGCCGCCCCCACCGCAATCCAGTCCGAATCAATACCCCTCGCCCTCTCAGGCAAAGACATCATCGGCTTAGCCGAGACCGGCTCCGGCAAAACCGCCGCCTTCGCCCTCCCAATCCTGCAAGCCCTGTTGAACAACCCCCAACCGATGTTCGGCCTCGTTATGGCTCCCACACGCGAACTCGCCTACCAAATCTCGCAGCAATTCGAAGCCCTCGGCTCCCTCATAAACGTCAAGTGCGCCGTGCTGGTAGGTGGTATGGACATGGTGCCGCAGGCCATAGCGCTTGGGAAACGCCCGCACATCATCGTCGCCACGCCCGGTCGCCTGCTTGATCACTTGGAGAACACCAAAGGCTTCTCATTACGAGCGCTGAAGTGCCTCGTAATGGACGAAGCCGACCGCCTGCTAGATCTAGACTTCGGGCCCATCCTCGAGAAAATCCTCAAGACTCTCCCCTTCACGCGGCAGACCCTCCTCTTCTCCGCAACAATGAATAGTAAACTCGACAACCTCACACGCGCCGCCTTACGCTCTCCAGTCAGGGTGAACATCTCGACTTCCTCTTACCAAACGGTCAAGAACCTGCTGCAGCACTACCTCTTCATCCCACATAAGCACAAGGACATCTACCTCCTCTCGCTGCTCCACACATTCACAGGCCAGACATGCATCCTCTTCACGCGGACTGTGAACGAGACACAGCGGCTGTCTTACCTCCTGCGCTCGCTGGGTTTGAGCGCTATCCCGCTGCATGGCCAACTCTCGCAATCCTCCCGACTGGGCGCGCTCGCGAAATTTCGCTCCCACTCGCGGGATATTCTGGTAGCCACGGATGTTGCTGCTAGGGGTCTGGATATCCCATCAGTAGACTTAGTGCTGAACTACGACCTCCCACCCGACTCGAAAACGTACGTCCACCGCGTTGGTCGCACAGCGCGAGCCGGCAAGAGCGGCGTGGCGATCAGTATCGTAACGCAATACGACGTTGAAGTCTTCCAGCGGATTGAGAAAGCTCTTGGAAGGAAGCTAGAAGAGTGGCGCGTAGAGAGGGAAGAAGTCATGGTCTTCGCTGAGCGCGTAGGTGAGGCGCAGCGGGTGGCTGTGGGAGAGATGAAAGCCTTCCATGAGAAGCGGAAAGGAGGGAAGGGCGGGGATCGAGGGAAGGGGATTAGTGGTGGACGAGGGAAACGGGGAAATATGGACAAGGACGAAGGGTGAGACGTATGTGTGTGATGAAATGTCAAAGTCAACGTACGCTTCTGGATTGGTTCATTGTGAATGTAGGGTATCTTTGCCAATTTCGTAAGCAATGGTCTATCGTACAAGCCGACTGTGCCTCCCTCGCTGGTGCAGCAATCCAACCCTTTCGCTCATAGCGGCGCCACAAAGAGCGCCCTCACGCTAGAAAATGGCAGGAAATTGAATCACGGGCCAAGGACAGGCTTCACGCATTGGGTGGAGCGTCTTCATGCTCGTCCCCCGGCTCATTCCCCTTATCACTGTCCGGCGATGGTCTCGCCACCCCATGCTTCGGCGCCAAGATCTGTGCAAAATGCAGCGAACTGGCCAGGTCGCCGATAGCCCTTTGCCGTTCGTTCCCACTGGCGACTCGTTCCTTGAGCACAATTGTGCCAAGTGCATTACCACTCTTCGATGCACACAGTTTAGCGCGCGGAGAGACAGAAAATGCAAAAGGCGATTCGTGCTGTGAGACCGCAAAGCGCCGTCTTCTCCGCGGTGCACGAGTCGTAGGCGTGGCCTCCCGGGAAGCCAGTACAGAATCGGTGGCCAGGGACGTAAGATCGGGGAGAGAGTGAGATCTAGGGAGTCTTCAATCACGCATTAGCGATCTGACTCGTGGTATGGTAATGGAAGATAGGGTATCGGGT
The DNA here is from genome assembly GCA_002077065.1 of Cryoendolithus antarcticus. Classification (NCBI taxonomy): domain Eukaryota; kingdom Fungi; phylum Ascomycota; class Dothideomycetes; order Cladosporiales; family Cladosporiaceae; genus Cryoendolithus; species Cryoendolithus antarcticus. The sequence goes on along the minus strand of NAJO01000031.1, from coordinate 387,005 downwards.
GATTACAACTCCTCATCTTCATCCTCAATCCCAGCCGCCTGCACAAAAGGTCCGAACGATCCGAAAGTCCCTGGTTTGCCAGTACCGTGCTGCGGTTTGGGCGGTGGATCGTTGGTGCTAGGTCCGAGAGGAGCGAACTCAAGGCTTCCGAGCCCAGAGACACTACCTCTGTGGCGCTTGAAGGGGGATGCGACGGATTCGAGCAGCTCTGAGGAAGTTTTGTTGAGTTCCGAGGGCGGAGTGCCGGCGTTGGCGGATGTGGAGTTTAGGGATTGCGGTGTGCCGCCTGCTGAGGGGGAGTCGGTTGTGGAGAGATGTGGTGACTTGCGCGTGAGGGACTCGGCAGAGAGGGGCTCGGCGGAGTGTTGGCGTTTGAGCTGGGAGAGATGTCAGTGAGATTCACGTGTCGACGTAGACACCTGGGCCTCTTTGGATCACTGCAACGTGGGTAGTGCTGCTACCAGTCTGGCTGCAATCGTGAAGGATTCCGGTGCGGCACCCATGAGGGATTGCAACTCGGAGCAAAGAGCAACGAGACGCATCCATCTCAGACGGCAGCCACGTGCGAATCTCGCTGACACGAGTGTAGTGGCATAAGTATTGTAATGTGGCAAACTTTTGGAGAAACGAAGAGGGACTGGGGACTCACCTTTATCTTCTGCACCCCCTCCGCAATCTCCCCCTGCCTCCTCGCATCCTCCGGCGACAACAAAGATCCATTGGCGTTCTTAACATCAACGTCCTCGTTACCATTGGGTTTCTGCTCGTCGTCGTCCTCCTCATTATCGCTGTCCATGGCATCAGGACTCGCCACGTCAATCTTACCTTTGCGCTTGCCACCAGCAGGATCGCGATACCCCGAGAAGCCGACCGTGCCAAACTTGTTCAGCGGGTTGAGCTTGGAAAAGTCAGGGCCAGAGGACTTCCTCTTGGATGTCGTTGATGTCTGCTCTGTTTCTGGTGTAGGGAGGATGCCCATCTTCTGCAGTTGTTGCTTCCCCCGGTAGAAGAATGTGAATACCGCGTAAGGCTGGTCTGGAGGATCTATGCCTGTGACAGTCTGCGTGCTTATGCTCTTCGGGTCCAGGGTCTTGGGTTTTGCGAAGGAGGTCGTGTGGTCCACATCTTCGTCCGCTGTATCGCCGTTCCCGTTCTGCCCACTACCCTCGTCATCGTCATGTGCGTCGAATTGTGGTGAGTACTCTCCGCGCTTGATCTCGCCGCTAGCTAGCACACGGAAGAGGGCAATCTTGATCTGTCCTGCGGCCTCAGGTTCGGGCGGCTCGTCGTCCGAGTCTGAAGGTGAGAGATCCCCATTCCCCTCCTGCCCATTTGTACCCTCATCATGATCCTCCTCCATCTTGACCTTCACATCCCCATCCTCCTCCTTGATCATCGCAGCTCCAATCTCCTCCTTCTTCACCCCGCCATTCAACCTCCCCTTTCTCTTCCGTTCCAACCTCTCCTGCCGCCTCCTAACCTTCGCAGCCTTGTCCCTCCCACCCTCCAGATCCAGCCCATTCAGCCACCTCTCCAGTCCCACTTCTCTAAAGAGGAACTCCCGCTCAGCCAAGCCCCCTCCGTCAGCCTCAGGCACACTGACCCACCTAGAGTTCACCCACGTCTCCTCTCCCCTCCTCAGCAACGTCGCAACCTCCTCCTTCGGCCGCCCATCAAAGTAGATATACGCCGCAACTGTCTCATTCGGGTTCAGCGTCCTAGGCATATACGGCGCAATGACCGGCGTGTACTGTCCCCTCATCCCATCCCTCACCGGCAGCGCGCCCACAATCCTCGGCCGCGGGTACGGCTCTTCTGGTGTGGGAGAGGGCGTGGAGTAGGGCACAGCAAGGCCTGGAGTGAGGAGGGTTATAGAGATAGCGAAGTTTGGTTGCTCGGGGTTGCCGGTGGTGCTTTGAGGGGGCACACGCGCGGGGGGCACGGCGATGTAGGAGGATATGCGGGATTGGCGGTTTTGCTTTTGTAGGGCGAATTCGTCGAGCTGGCCGTCGCTGTGGATGCTCACTGCTAGGCCTTTGAAGCAGGGCATCCTGGCGGTGGAGGTTGGGGGTGTGTCGCTATGGATGTGGGTAATGATTTGTGGGTGTAAGGGGGACGTTTGGCGAACCAGATGGAGAGGGAGCCCGTCTGATCCAGGGAGGTATCGTGTGTCGTGTGGGGTTCGTGAGTCGTGCTTCACGTGTCTGTTGTAGTGAGGTCCGATCTGAGGGAAAGCTGACTACAGGGGTACCCTCGAGTGCCTGCCGGACGGTTGGAGCTTCTCCCACGTCACTCTTCTTATAGTAGCGGCCTCAGTCCATCGCGTGATGTTTGCAAGAGACTCAACACTTGAGACTCTTGTTCACATGCGACGCGAGCGTGTGTGGTCATGACCGGCCTTCACCGCAGCTGATCGTCTGCCTCAGAGCCTCAGCCTTGGCAATGGCGTAGCGCTAAGGTAACCTTTTGTTCCGATGCTTCACTATCGCACAATGCACATATAAGCGCTTCACAGCGAGAATGGAAGCGGGGCTGATTGGACCATGGATAAAGTCACGCGCAGACTGTTTGCTACACCGACTCACAGCGCGCTGGCAGGAGTGACATGAGATATGCAGTTGATGCCGGTCACCCAGCCTTCTTCCTCTTCTCCTACTTCTCCTCCGTCAAAGCCTTCCTTGCTTTCCGAGGAGGAGAGTAGAACCATGGCCAAACGCAACCTCCTCCTCTGCCTCGACGCCTTCGGCACCCTCTACACCCCCAAAGCCCCCATAGCAACCCAATACAGCGAAGTGGCCAAATCCCTCGGTCTCTCAGGATTCAGCGAAGCAGACCTGACCAACTCCTTCCGAGCAGCCTTCAAACACGAGTCCAAGCTCAATCCAAACTATGGTCGTGCCACCAACCTCGGATCCGAGAAATGGTGGACGAGCATCATCCACGGTACTTTCTCGCCTTATTTGAGAGAGGGTGAATCGATGCCGAAGAATCTGGCGCCGAAGTTGATTGAGAGGTTCAATTCGAAGGACGGGTTTACGATGTATGATAATGTGCTGCCGTTGCTACGGAGGGTGCGTGAGCATGGGAGAGAGGGTGGCGCGAGGGTGGTTGTGGGTGTTATTACTAACTCCGATGATCGGACGCCGGATATTTTGAAGTCTTTAGGTCTGAAGGTAAACCCACTGCGTTTCGATCAGTCTGACTCTGAGATGCCAGCGGGCCGAGAAGACTTCGACATCGACTTCACAGTCATGTCCTACGATGTCGGGCACGAGAAGCCTGATCGACGCTGCTTTGAAGCCGCCGAAGAACTGCTTTGGACCACGATGCAGCGCTCGTCTGCATCCGAAGAAGCGTTCGATCCGGAGACCTGGCACAAGATCTATGTCGGCGACGAGTACGCAAAAGACGTCCAGGGCGCACTTGGCGCGGGTTGGCATGCCGTTCTCATCGACCGGGAGGCTGAGAGAATTCCGAAAGATGTCAAGTGGATGGATGCGGCCCCCACCGGCTCGCTAGTCGATGTTCTCGCAGAGGTGGGAGCAGTTGGATTCAGCAGCTTAGCGAAGCTCACTCAGTGGCTGCCGCTGCGTCCCTGAAGATCGCGTGAGCATTGCCGCGATGCACCATATTAACCAGTTGGCGGTTGGCACATCATCGGAGCTTCGTCTCATTTGCGATGTGCAATACTCATCTGCTCCTTTGCGAATACCCGCACGAGCAATCAAGGTGGCGGTCGCAAGGAATGAGCTCGTCACTGTCGACTCAGCCGTCTGCAGCGCGTCGCAGCGCCAGAATCTTCCCAAGCTTCAACTCATTCTTCCCACCCCACCCCGCAACCCCGTGCTCAACATCCGGCCGCACCTGCACATACCACCCCCAGATCCGCTTCTCCAGCTCCTGCGGCGTGATAGCAACAAGCCAAGACTGGAACAGTATCTCGATAGTCTGCAACAGCATGCCGAGATTCTGTGCTTTCTCCGCAGCCTTCGCGACTGCAGTCGGCTTCTTGCCTGAAGCAGTCGAAGGCGGTGAGTCGAAGGATTTGAAGAGGTAGGCGCGCGCGGACTGAGGCGTGTGGATGGGTATATTGGCTGTTGTGGCGCTTTGGGCTTTGAGGACGTTGATGGTTTCGGTTTTGGACTTTTTGAGCGCTTCGAGGTCGAGACCCCAGAGGGCTGGTTCCTCTTGCTGAGCTTCATCTACTTCGTCCTCTTGTTTCACCGCGGCTGGATCGTCCTCAGTCTTCACACCTGCCTCGCTCTCCACCGGCTGATCTGTCTTGGCCTCGTAACCCCACCGTCTCAAGACTCTGATCCTCTTCCCCATAACCTCAACCTCAGCCAACCCCTCACCCCAGCCCTCAGCTTCTGCACTATCCTTCTCGATACCCAGACTCACAGCTCTAGCTCTGCTCGTCAAACTGACATAGGCCTGCGCCAGACTTAGACGACTGGACAGAGGCTGCTCGGGCATGGTGTACTTCAGCAGCGTGACGGTCATAGCCAGCACAAGCGGCGCGCGATTCGTGAACAAGACCTTCTCCTGCAGCTCCTCCTCTGCCGCAGCCCCATCAGGCAGAGCCAGACCCGCTTCAAGCTCCTCCGGCGTCTGCTCCGCCTTGACCTCAAACAGCGAGGCCTCGCCCCTCTTCCTCTTCTTACTCGGCGACTCAGCTCCATGTGCATCTTCCCCAGCAGCCCGTTTCTTCACGACGCGCTTTGCAGCTGCGAGGAGCTGTTTCCTCTGCTTCTCGTCTTCTATGATCGGCAGAAGGTCTGCTGGTTTGGCCTTTGCGATCTGCTCTGGGGTTGAGAGGGAGGACTTTTGGAGGAGGGGGATCTTGGAGAGGGCTAGGGAGAGGGGGAGCTTGGCTTCTTGGATGAGGAAGCGGAGGAGATCTTGGAGGGCGGAGGAGGCGGACATGATAGCGGTGTTCGATCACCAAATCAACAAAGACCGGTTTGATTTATGCAAGACCATGAGCTGATATGGGTACGCGACGGGAGACGCATTGGTGATGTCATTTGACAGTGTGGTTGATGCAAGCACTTTAGAAGCGCACGGCGCAAGAGAGCATGCTCCTCTGCGTCTCCCGACTTAAATTTCGATCTCGCCTGCACATCGATGTCGAAGAAGAACGCATGTGTACAGTGGACAAATGTAGCGTGGCTCTCTGTCGCACCTGCGTGCTGTAGCAGCAGGATCGACCCCACCTCGGTCGAAAGCGCGACATCGCGTTGCAATAGCTACATGTAGATGACTCAAGGCATCCCTTGGGGTGTATGGTGAGGGTCTCATCTTTTTCTCAACTTGCATTTTCGCATAGAGCCACGGAGGTGACAGTGTGTGTGTCGTGAGGCGATGCCATACATTGTTCTCTGAACCGACCCAGATCTCTTGCTTTCTAAAGCTAAGGCAGACGAATTCACTGGACTTGGTCATATGATTGCGCATTCGTAGTCGACTGGCAGTAGTGATAGCCAGATCTCTGGACCATCAACGAAGGGACTCTTCCGAGTGGAACGGGGTCACACTGTCAAGATGGGGCAATTCTACGAGGAGATTCCGAAAGTGTGTCACTAGCCTGACTATGTTCTCTCGACAGTCACTGACCATCCGTAGTCCATGATCCCATGGATCAAAGCACAAAAGATGTTCTGGGTAGCCAGCGCCCCCTTATCAGGCAAGGGTCACGTCAACGTCTCGCCCAAGGGCGGCGATGATTACTTCGGAGTCCTGGACACCAAGACTTTCTGGTACCACGAATTAACAGGCAGCGGCAATGAAACTGTTTCTCACATCTATGAGCCTGGCAACAACCGTGTCACCATTTTGATGAACGCCTTCGAAGGGCCACCGCGGATCATGCGATTGTTTGGGCACGGTCGAGTGCTAGAGGCATCGACGCCAGCGTTCGAGGCATTCGTCAAGGAGCACAAGATCGACTGCATTCCGGGGACGAGATCGATTATTCTAATCGACATCCATCAGGTGGGGACGAGCTGTGGGTTCAGTGTACCGTACTATGACTTCAAGGAGCATCGCCCCATTCTGAACGACTTCTTCAAGAAGAAAGCTGAGAAGGAAGCGGCTGGCAACAAGGCTGAGAGTCTGCCTAAGTGAGTCGACCAGTCGCCGCAGTTGATGTCCGCAAGTCACTGACTACAGCGCAGGTACTGGGCATCGAAGAACGCATGGAGTATGGACGGCTTACCCGGGACTCATAATGCGCAGAAGACGATGAAGTCAGATGGCATTACCCCATTGAAGAAAATGGTCGGTCCACTGGCGCCGACAGCCTATGGAGGTCCCGGAACAAGACACGCATTTCGAGACATGCTGCTGGCAGCTGTCATGGGAGCTCTCTTCGCTGTCCTAGCACTTCAGTATGGTGGCAGAATGCTGGACCGGGACGTTCTCGTGAAGGCAGAGCGTGCTATTATCTCGCCACTAGCGACGTTGTGGTAGTGTAGCGATGTACGACATGCCCTTGCCGACGCTTCATCGAGGTCGTGAGAGACTCACGCTTTGAGGGGTAGGTCTCGCAGTCATTCCTTCATTTGTCCCCAGTGAAGCCCGCGGTAGCAGAGCAGCAGTGCGGCCGTCGGGATGTCGATCTGGCGAGGCAGCCAGCGGACAGACCGCACTCACAGACCGCACCGGACGGTACCTGCAGCCAAGACATGGCACATGGCACGCCTCGTGCCGTCGCGTCGTCTGAATCTTGCTACGCTCGTTGAGTAGCCCAGCAGCCGGAGACGGCAAGGAATGCGATCTTCCAGAGCCGCTGTCATCACTGGGCGCGGGGGCAAATCCGCGAAAAGCACACAGCGCTGGACCCATCGATCGGCTTCGCCCACCCTTGTCGCGCCACCGCGAAATGCACTCAGTCTTGGTATGTGCCTGCCAAACCCCCCAATTGGCGGGCTGGAGTTGCGCTCTTTATGCTTGAATTAGCAGTGGGGCGGACCCTTACTTTATAGAACCGCAGAAGTCGCGCTTAGTGGGGTATAATAGCTCTGTGCAACTCCCGCTCTTCGATCAACATTCGACATCAACAAGCACTTCAACCTTCGACGACACGAACAGGATCACCTCAAAACACCAAACAAAACCAACAACCTTCACACACAATCACAATGGGTGGCTGCGGAGTACGATCAGTCCTTCTCCATGACTTCACTTCATCCGCGTTGCTGACTTCGCTTCAACAGAACTCTGGCTGCTCTTGCGCCGACTGTGGGTGCGCTCCGGGAACTTGCACTTGCGTATGTGCTTGTCGTTTAGTCAATTGGCTCGCAACGTACTGACAATCCAGCAGAAATAGATCAACCGACCGACCGAAGCTCTTCTTCGACGACCAGACTGCATGACTATGGTGCTTGGAATCGGAACTGCACTTACTCGGGACGAGTAGTTTGATGGGCATGATGGACATCTCGAGGAGATCGGTTTGCTACATGCAGAGGTCGTGAACACAAAGGCGATGCGGTGTGTATACTCAGAATGAACGACCATCGCCTCTACTCTCTTGCTACAATCACCACACGTATCTGTGCTTCTTGTTGCGATCCTCGGCTCTGCCGCCACTCGTCTCCTCGAACTCCTCTACCTCCGGCACTCCCTCGCGATCCATCTTGCGGTTCTCCCAGATCAGCCAGCAGCTGAGCACCCCGCTCAGCACTGCCACCATGAGACAAAACGCAGCCGAGATCCACATGCCTTTTCTGTAGTACGGCTTTTCGGAGATGGGGAAGAGGTTCGTGCCTACATCTGTCAGCTGTATCGTTCAGTGTCCACAAGCGTTGATACTTACCAAGTAAAGGTCCGCACTGCCCAACAGTAGCCAACACAGTGTAGGCACCTGCCCTCCTTGACTCCGTGGAGTGAATATTTGCAACCCAGGCCAGCAGTAACGCTACACTAGCAAAGATCTCGACGCTCAGGAATATCGAGAAGTACCTCGGGCCTGCCCCTTTGCACGTCGCATTGATGATGAAGCCTATCGCCCCGAGGGTGGCTGCAAGAGCGCAGAAAGGTCCGCGCATCTGCAAGCGGTCGGAGAGATAGCAGAAGGTTATGATCGTAAAGAAGCAGAGGATGTACGGCGGTGCTGAGAGGCCTTGCGATTGGATCGTGGTAAAGGCTCCGAGCTCAGAGATAATGGTGGGAACGAAGAGAGGGAGTGATGCGTATGAGACGTTTACTCCGAAGTACATAAGGGCTGGCAGCCAACTCTTCGGGTCTGCACAGATGGATTAGCGGAGAGGACTTGGGTCGAAGTAGGGCAAGGAGACTTACCTCTGATGCCTTCCCACATCTCCTTGAGACGAATGCCCGTCTGCTGGTCAACGTCGATACGCTGGTTCCGCGCAGTCATGTGCAGCGCGATCTCCTTCTCACGCGCAGAGAGGAATGGCGCTTCCATGATACTGTCTGGCAGATAGAACCACACCAGGATCGCGAAGAGGCATGTCGGTGCCCCCTCGATGATGAACAAGATCCGCCACGGCGCAACGCTGCCTCTGATTTGACTGATGCCGTACGCAAGAGCGCCGCCATAGGCGTTCGCCATTGCCGCGCCAGAGATGAAGACACCTTGTCGGAAGCCTATCTTGTCTCTTGGGTAGAAGTAGCTGAGGTACAGCGGCACTCCAGGACCGAAACAGGCCTGCAAATGCAGCGTCAGTACCATACGACGCGCTGGGGAATATTACTCACCTCAGCGATACCAAGAAAACCTCGACATGCGATCAAGCCACCCCAATTGAATGCCGTTGCTTGAATAGTAGCAATGAAGCCCCAAAACAACACGCAGAAGGCGCACCACTTGTGAGGGCTGAACTGCTTCCAACCCATGCATAGCCATTGCGAGCATATGTAGAAGATATAAAACACAGTGCCGAGCAGATTGTAGCGATTGCCCGACAGATCGATGTCCTTCACCATGCCGGCGAGTCGAGCATTGCCTACGTTGCGTTGATGTCAGTGAATGTGCGACACAGACCCAGCTTCTCGAGCTACTTGCCGAGATTAGAGCGGTCGAGAATGGCTAAGGAGTACAGGACGAAGACCAAAGGTAACAAACGGCGGTCCAGCTTGCGGATTACGGCGGCTTCTTCGCTGCGCGTAGGCGCAACGAACGTGCTTGCGTTTCCTTTCTCCATGGCGGTGACATGTTCGATCCTGGTTGGCGAGTCCGAGCCGGGAGACGAGTCTTTCTCCATGTCTGCGAGCGGTGCTATAGAGCGTGCACGTCGAGGGCTACACTGCTGTGCGCGACGCCGGGCGTGGCTTGCGAGGAAAGCTGATCCAGAAGTGAGAGACGTGGTTCAGGGTCAAGAAATGATGGAAGGCGTAGTCATAAGGTACGACAGACCAGCAGAGATGACGAAGAGCGTTGCAACAAAGTATCATAGCTGAACCTACCTTCGCATAGGGCGCTGCCCGCATGGTACGCACGCACACACATAATTCCGACGGCTGATGCTACCCAGATCCATGCCGTGCGACTGCGTACTGGCGCTCGTGTCGGATGGGATACGATCTGCAAGAGGGGAACCTTGGCTAAGGTAGGTACCTCCAAGCCAAGCTTCCATTTGCCGCTAGGGTGCGGGACGGGCTTGCAGGCTTACCTCATGCTTGCGCCTATATTGCAATCAAACGTGCGTTGCGCTCAGGCCTAGATGATACGGTCAGGGTGCATGGTGGTGGTGTGGTGAAAGGGGACGTCGAGGTCACAGTGGATGGTTGCGTGAGCATGCAGTGTCGGCGTCGGATCTGTGTCTGTCTCGCCGATGGTGGACAGTCAGCAAGTATTCATTTACTTTTCAATCGTTGCGTGGGAGACCTTCGCGATGTGGTACGGTAGCGTCCACGATAATATAGAGTGGTGACGATAATACGGGATCACACTCCGCGACTATACTGAATTCAGGCTACATTTGACGATCTATGCACACGTTGACAGCCACAGAGGATACGAGGGTCCCCTGATGCTTGCCTGTGCTACCTTACAGCACTCCTCCCAGCCCTGAAGCCAGCTCCAACAACCCACACCACGCCACGGAGCCCCAAGCCTACAACAGCCAGCATCCCTCTAGCTACTCCAGGCAGCTCACCGCTGCCCTCATTAATCTCCACAACCTTAGTGCGCCTGTACCACCTGCCTTTCTTGATTAATTTTGTTGTCCTGGTCGATAGCTTCCGTCTCAGCTTCCCAGGCGTGCCAGGAACGACCGTAGGCGTCTTCGGTGGGGGCTCGAAAGTCAGAGTGTCCTTGACAACAAAGTCGTTCTCGAGCACTGCTGCGGCAACGACCGCACTGATAGCCGTGTCGATCATGTAGGGCTCATCGAGAGCCATCAAGCCTGGCGTGTCGATCGTGCATGTATCGCTAGCGAAATCGAGAGAGAGCAGGACTAGATTCTCGGCAGCAATCGCAGCCTCGGTAGCCGAAGGATGGTGAAGTGAGATTTTCGCCTTCGGATCACGAGGTGCAGAAGGAGATGTTGACTTGTTGACCGTGATGATGAGCGGACCGAGCATAGGATGCTGTAGAATGTACGAGGCTGTCAGGATGCTGAAGCTGTCTCGTCGGCGGGTCAGGCGGCTGAGCTGACACGTGTAGCGAAGATGAGCGTCTGCTACAGCATCCTTGGCCAGGCGTGATGCTTCCTCGGATATACCAGTCGGGTCGAAGTGTGCAATCTCGCATGCTGTTGGCGTGTTCGCAACAAAGTGGATGGCGTCCACAGCTGCTTGATGCGGAAATACAGAAGTCAGCGGCTCGTCGCTAATGGTAGGTGGCGTAGTGGGAAGATGGAGCTGAGCGACAGGCGACGCAATGTCCGTTTCGGGGCAAGCTTTCTGCACGGAGACTTGCTTGTGGGCAGGTGTCTTTCCAACGGATGGAGCGTCTGTTGCGGTCATGGAGTACAGGGAGTGTCCTTCAATACCGAGAACGAGCGGCATCGAGCTACCAGCAGGTTGTGCCAGATCGAGGCAGACTTTACGTCCGGCAGGCGGGGATGTTGTCGTAGAAGCGTACCATATTGCAAACGCATCGGGCTTGCTCGCTCGGGGTAGCTTTTGCGTGAAATCGGGCAATACGACAGCAGAGTCTGTCCAGGTTGTTGTAGTAGTAGTCATGGCTTTCCCGCCCGTCTGCGGTATTCGAGCTGACACTGGAGCCGCGTGTATCGCATTCGCTGGGGGTGGGAAGTACTGTTGTTGCGCGAGGGGTCGATCGTGATTGTACTGAGGGAAGATCGAGCGATTCGGAGGTGGCGACGGAATGCGCACTGCAGGTCGTGCGGATGCATCGCTTTTGCTGCGCTTGGGCCCGCTTGAATGTGGATACTCCGGCTTCAACAACTCTGCTGGAGCGAAGTGCTGTTTGCTCGGTAGTGGCGATAACTGATCGTCGTCGACGTGCGGTTCTTGGACTGGGACAGCCGCTCTGGGTAAGACTTCGACTTGAGCAGGCCGTCTTGCTGGCGCCACCGGTGTACCGATCCTCGGCGGTGATGATAGACTGAAGCTAGTGTTGATCGGTAGCGGCGAAAGTTGGTCTTCCTCAATCATGGCCTCAGGATTGGCTTGCAACTGCGCGAAGCTAGGTGCGCTTGATCGTCGCCGAGTCCGAAGCTGTCGTTGTGGCGAGCCTTTGTTGCTCATCGGGATGATTTCTGACGTAGGAATCCTCGGGCTGCCGATGTGTTTGACCTGCGCATTTGCAGGCTGTACTCGGGCTGCTCTACCAGACTGCATAGTGACGGACTATGCGACACCTCTGAGACCATTTGCCTGGGCCAACGACGGCTCTGGGGTTTTCGGCTTTTTGAGACTTGACTTTCGTGGCATACCTTCAGCAAATGTTAGCCATGTGATACTATCGCTGGTGGCAGAAGTGCATACCATGTGACGAAGGAGACGGAAACAGCTGCAATGGGGCAGGAGTGGTAGAAGTCATGGTACCAGACCAAGCGATGCAATGAGAAGTGTATAAACAGCTAGATAGAAGCACGAAAGAAACCGCAAGAGACCGCAGAAAATACGCAATGGAAGACCTAGCGCATCTCAAGGACGGCCGCGGGACTCAGCTTGGTATTATACTGTTCAAAGATCGCATCGCCGTCGGGACCAAGCGCTGGGTCTAGAGGTACTCATGCACGATGTCGATAGCCTGAACGGCTTTCCAAGACCGCTTCGCGCCGTGCCATGTCAAGTCGGCACGTACATGCATTCCACAGTCACGCTGCGGTCTCAGATGGTGGCGAATCGTAGACTGCGCTGCTTGGACGCAGTGTCAATGGCAGAGCGGATGTAGGCGTGTTGTATGGATTGGCTCGTGCGTGACTGTAAGCGCCCGACTGCTTTAGGTGATCCTACGCGCCGTGGGTTGTGACAGCAGTCATGTCCATGGGAGACGGTCTGGTATGAGACAACCTGGCAGTCGTAGCGAGCTTGAGTCGATGGGTCCTGAGATTCGCTTGTTCTTCATCGTGGAGTGCGTTGGAATGATGTCGTCGGTGGTAAACTCGCATCTTCACGCGTTCCCTTGTCCTCGGTACCATCTTTGCTCGAGGGAGGTTCAACTCACGACTAGATCTTCGTCGAGAATACGGCGGATCAGGAGTATTGCTGCATAGAACACTTGTCCCTCGTGGAGATGTACGCTTCTAATAAAGACTTCGAAGGGAGTGAACTTGTTCTCCGTAGGCTGTCGGATGTGTGCTTAGTCATTCTTATCGATAGCAAGCCTGTGCAGGTGGGGCACCATGCGGCATGTTGAGCTGCTACACGAGGCCTTTCGCTGGACCTCACCTTTTCACTACACATATCGCAGCCTGAGCAGGCACTCGACTAGACCACTTGTCCGTTTCATATTACTCATCTGGAAGAGTCTCCCACCCCTATCATTCAACATATCTTGCTGCAACACTCGTTCATTCCCAACCTGGATTGATCACGCGATTCCACGACTGCTCGTGTGACACACCCCAGACGACTGCCATCATGTTCGGCTTCATTGCAGATATCCTCACGTGAGCTCCATTGGAATCCGTCTTGCGAACACATTGACTGACGGTGCCCAGCTCCGTGACATCGATCCTCTTCCCCGTTTTCGCCTCCTACAAAGCCCTCCGGACTGGGGACCCAGCTCAACTAACCCCATGGCTCATGTACTGGACGACCCTATCCCTCTTCCTCCTAGTCGAATCGCAACTCTACTTCATCCTCTACTGGATCCCCTTCTACGCCTGGATGCGCCTTGGCATGCATCTCTACCTAGTCCTTCCCGGAAAGCAAGGCTCAGTCTTCCTCTACAGGGAGTACATTCACCCTTTCCTCGAGCAACACGAACGCACCATCGACCAGACGATCAGCTCCAGCCACGCCAAAGCTAAAGCCGCAGGATTGGATGCCGTCAAGCGAGCGATTGAGTATGTTCGTGTGCAATTTTTGGGTCAAGCGCCGAGCGCACCGACCCCACCAACGAGTCGCAATGTCTCCTACTCCTCCGCCTTGTTGAACCGCTTCGCCATGCCCGCCGCCCGCTCCACAGCTTCAGCGGGCTACGCGGCCCCCGCAGCAGCCCTGACAGACCTTCTCGGAAACCTGATGTCGCAGTCCACCTCCCCGACGTCCACATCCCGTGACGCCCGCGCTCAAGACCTAGTCCGCTCTGATACTCTGATCCCATCCAATCTCTCCGGCACCGAGCGCTCAGACTACGTCCGCACCCAGCGCGACCACTTGCAGACCCTCCTCCGCGCATTTGATCAGGAAGACGGCGGCCCCTTACCCTCTCCAAACTCTACGCAGCCGCCTTCTTACACTTCCTCTCTGCCATCGCCAAGTCAGAGACCTAGTAGCAGGAAGCCTTACCTCTCGACTGAGGACAACATGCATAAGTCGCGCTCCGAGTCGGAATTCGAAGACCTGGCGTATGAGAGTATGCCTGATCCGGAGCAATTCAGACCTTCGCCGCAGGTTGGTGGGAGGGAGAGTAGCGGGAGGAAGAGGGAGAGTGGAGGTGCTGCGCAGGGGCAGAGTCAGGCTGGGTGGTCGAAGTATATCTGGGGGGATTATGGGGAGAGGGACAGCGCTGTGGGGAGAGATGGGAGGCGGAAGGGAGAGTAGATTCACCTGCTGCAGTTCGCTGGGTCGGAGATGACCGGACCGGTTGGCTACGACTTGTACGCTTGCTCACACATATATAAAGTTGCTCACGCGCACGTACACACGAATATCGATGATGAACTTCATTCAATTATCCTCTCGAACGCACTACCCCAGCCCCTCTGCCAAACCCTCCCCAATCTCCCTTTCCCATTCCCTTTCCCTAAACCTCACAGGCGTATGCACATCCTCCTCCGGCCCATCCCGGCTCCTCCCACTGCCCACACTAGTCACAGCACTAACCTCATCGCCACCCGCACCTTTCTCCTTACCCTCCAGCGTCCCCGTACGCTTCCTCGGGCTGCCGCCAAACCAGCCGCGCTTCTTCGCCAGCGCGCTCGCGGAGTCCATGTCAACGCCCGAGGATGAGCCGGGTGGAGTATTGGTGCTGGAAGTGGAAGGGGGAGGCACTTCAACGAGCTCGGCATCACGAATCCATTTTCGCCGGCGCGTGTACCGGCCCCAGCCGTCAGTTTTGCGCCCGTCGCGCCATTTGGTGTCGTAGTACGTCCAGCCGCTTTCGTCGCCGCCGCCTCCGCCGCCGATGCGCTTAGCGCTTTTCTCGGCTTCTGTGGCTGCGCCTTCGATGCGCCAGGACGAAGGCTCGACCCACTGCCAGCGCGTTGTTGAGGTTTCTGTGGAAGGTAGGGCGAAGGATTGCGGCGAGGATATTGGGTTTAGATGTTCGTCTGTCCAGGCTTGGCGTTCATAGGCCAGGAGGTTTGCTGTCCAGCCAAGGCCGAGCCAGCGGCGTTGGTTCTCGAAGAGGGTGAAGGTGAAGCGGACGCCGGGCTTTGCTGTGATCTGAGGGCCTTGAGATTTGGTGCGGGGTGGGAGAGGTGGAGCTGAGGTTGATTTCACCGGAGGGCCGGCAAACTGCAGGCCAGTGATCAGCATCGTGATCGCTCTGACCGTGCGGCTACGCCACAGTATCGTCCGCGTCACACGGGCGGGGCGAGAATGCCAAGAGAGCGACAAGGTGCCAAGAGCGAGGAGCACGCGGCGAGAGGTGAGGGTATAGAGAGGTGGGAGTGTCAAGAAAACCCACACCGGGGTAAATACGAGGATGCGAATGAAGAGAGTTGTCAGCGCTGGCCGTGTTGTTGCTGCCGTGGCTGTCGTTTGAGTGCTAAGAAAGTCCGTGAGTCGTAGGAAGGGGTCCAGTAAGATGTTGCAACGGTCGGTGAAGCTCTGCATCGTCTCAAGGATTTCATCAAGACTTTTGCGCTGTTCAGTCTCATCATCGCTACGTTTCCGCTTGCCCTTTCGCTTGTCACCACTCCAGATCGTGCTTGACAGTGGGCTGTATCGCCTTGTGTACATGCCCAAGATCAGAACAAGCATGAGGACAAGCGGTCCACCATAACGGAGTACCACATCACTGTACAAGACAGTGAACCAGAAGCCTGCAACGAGCAGGAAGCTCTCCCATGGGTCTCCAGTGGCCCAGCTTAGTAGTCCGGCAAAGTGGTTCAGTGGGAGAATGAAAGGATGGCTGTATGCCAGCGCTCTTGTCACTTGTGGTGGGGTCGCCAGTAAGAGAGGCGATTTCTGGTGTATCAATACACTGGACTGAGATCTGCTATGGCCGTTGCCGTACTTGTTCGGAGCGAAGGCGGCTACGGTGACTGCAGGCTCGGTCCTCTTGGCCACGTCGCCATCTCCAGCCGGCGACCCATGCTCGCCGTACTTGTCGGTCATGGAGCTTGTCCAAGGCGTATCTGTGCGAGCGTTCTTCGTCAGTCTTCTCCATCTTTCCCTCATCGGCATTGTAGCAACAATGCAATTTTATAGCGGGAAGCCTGGAGGGGGGAGACGTACCAAAAGCAGCCATCAACTCGCCATGCTTGCTCTGCCACTACTGCTTCACCAACAGTCACTAGGCCAGAGTCAAGGCAGCACACAACATTTTGCAATGTGCGAGGCGACATGGTCAGGCCGTAATTCTGTGTTTCAACAGAGCCGCGGTCACATGTCGTTGCCGCGGGGTGTCTTTTCTCGAGGTTTCTGCGGGAGATCGCCCGCGCGCTTTTCCCCGAGTCGCCGTGGGCCGAGATATATTCTGTGATGGACACGATGGCGTAGTGGTGAGGCCACTGTCCATCCATCTTTCTGTCGCTCGTTGGGCGCGTTATGGTAGGTGACTCTGTTTAGATCAATTGCGTAAGCTTCGGTCAAGGCACTAACACGGGGACAGGCGCACCGTATCATCAGTCAAGTCGTCATTACAGGCGCAAGAGTATTCGGGAGAGCATTCGCGGAAGCATACAAGCAAGCATCAGCATCACAAGTATGTTGCAACAGCACGACTAGCGTGGACAAACGATACAGCAACTGATTAGGACGACACAGAAATACGCAGCATCGATGCGCGACAACCCCACCGCGACCAATACACTCTCCTCCTCCGGCCTGACCCTCGACGAAGCATGCAAGATCCTGAATGTTTCGCCTCCACGAGGCGGACAAGCGAATCTTGAGAGCGTCCACGAGCACTTCAAGCGATTATTCGATCTTAATGATCCCAAAAAGGGCGGCTCATTCTACCTACAGAGTAAAGTGTTGCGGGCACGGGAACGAATAGAGATGGAGGTACGTGAACGCATGGCGGAGGCCGAGAAACAGGCGGAGCTCAGAGAAGGATGGAAGCCGAAGCTGTTTAGGGAGTGATCGAGATGGAAGGAGGATCTACTGGGAATATGCCAAGGGTATGTGCTGACTTCCTTTGCGTTAGGCCCACAAATTGGCAAGAGAAGCGGCTAAACAACCTCCGCCTAGTTGAGTCGTTCTGCTCGGATTACTACACTACGGAGCCATGGCCAAGCCACGCCCGAAGGCAGTTCCGTGAGATCGAGCCCGCATCAGGACGGCCGGCACCGACTTGCCACTGGACGCCACTGTACATATATCATCGACTTTACCACTGCATTAGCGCGGCGTTATCGCATCTCGGCATTTGCAACAATTGAGTAGACGCGATTCGGCTGCCATATCCATGGAGACCACGGGGACTGCGCGCTTGGGCCATTGCTGCTGGCTAGCTCGAGTTCTGCAGCTCCAAAGGTTACTCGGCCATGGTCGAGCATGGACTTGGGAGTGTGGCCACTGCACTGAATGATCCAGCGTGGCCACAAATGTACGATACGAGGATCTAGAAGCAATACATACATATTGCAACACTCACACCCAATGGTCACGTGAAGGCATTATGTCCGCAATACCCGCTGGAGCGGCCGAGGTTCAATGACGTTCACAGCTCGAGCTTCCAATGTCAACTGCACTGCGTTCGACAACACAAGCATCCTACCATTGCATCGACTCCCGAATCATAGGTAGGAGTATCAAAAGTCTTCTTCTTCTTGCTTTCCACTCCCAAGTACCAGGCACCGGATTATTCGTCCAGACAGGCACGCTATCGACCGCTCAATACCCTAGCTGTCCAGCACTCCACAACAATGTCCAACTCACCAACGCGCCCACTCCCAACGCTCTCCCAAGCTGCCGCAAAGTTGGCGGCGGAAGCAGCCGAAGCCAAAGCACGAGAGATGGGCATAGGTGCGCTACCTCATTCCACCTCCACAACACTCTCTTCCGCACCACTAACATTCTCCGAGACTTCAACATCGCCCTCGTAGACTCAACCCTTCACCTCCTCCACTTCACACGCATGCCCACTGCCAAGCTCACCTCCATCAGCATCGCAATCGACAAAGCTTTCACAGCTGCGGGCCACCGTCTGCCAACGTCAAACTACACCAACAGCCCCGCTGCGAAGAACTTTGTGCCTGGAGGGGCGGCGTATGGGATTCATAATAGCAACGGAGGGAGGTTCACGTTGATTGGAGGGGGAATACCGATTGTGGTGGACAAGGTAGTGGTGGGAGCGATTGGGGTTTCGACGGGGACGCCGGCGCAGGATGAGGAGGTTGCGAAGGCTGGGGTGGATGCGGTTGAGCGGTGGGTGAAGCGAGGGGAGGGTGCGAAGTTGTAGTTTGGTTCTGCAACAAATGAAATGAAACGGCGTCTGGAAAGGAGGCGGCTTCAGGGAATGTGCGTGTACGCTAGGATTTGGGGACGCTGCATACACTATGTTTGCTATGCCTTCTTCCGCTGTCTGGCTTTGCTCCTCGTGCCTGCTGCTGGCGATGTACCGGTCGTGATCGCTGCAAGATCATCAGACGCTCCATCAGTGTCCTCCAGATCTTCCTCTTCGGCCTCGAGATCCTCTTCCTTCACTGCTTCCGCTCTCTCGCTCACATGCTCGATAGGTGGAGATGGAGATACAGGCGAGGTAGGCGACACAGGCGACGCCACTACCCTGATCATTTGGCCCACCTCACTCTCAACGCCATTCCTAGCACCACATTCCCTACACCGCCAAATCCCCACGTCCTCCAGTGACTTTGCGCCGGGTGGTGCCTGTCCATTGACGAGTCTGCACTGAAAGCAAATGAGTGCGAAGCGATTCTTCGCCTGACTCTCGTCTTCGCCGACTATGATGTCGAGTATGCGGTCATACCAAGCTGCTGACTGCGCAGAAGAATACGAGGCATTGCCAGGTCGGATCGAGGGAGGCGGACGTTGAGGAGATGTGAATGCATTCGGAGCAAAAGTCTCAGAGGGTGAAGGTGGCTGCGGATTCGCTGCTTGAGCGCTCCGAGGCCTCGCGTCCGGCGGACCTAATTGCTGCTGCGGCGGCGTCTGTCTGCTTGGTATATTCGCCGTCGGCGGCGGCGCAAACCCAGTCCTCTGTCCCTGCTGCAGCTGAGCAGGCAGACTCTGCCGTCCACTGCTAGGCTTCCTCTTCACACCTCCAGGCTGCGGACTCTTGCCCCTCTGCTGCTTTGGCGCACCGCCATACTTCTCCAGCAGCTCTTGCGTGGAGTCGTACTTCGTCGCAGCCTTCAGCTTTCGGATGACTTCCTCCCTCTCGGTCTGCGCTTCCTCCAGCTTACTCTGCGCGTTGCTGAGTCTGTAATTGTACCACAGGTCTAGCAGCTGTCTCAGACCGTATAGAAGCACTGGGCTGCCTAGAACAGCTGAATACTCTGGTGCTCGCCATTCCTGCCAGCCAGTCACCAGTACGAGAATTGCTGTGATTAGGATGTAGGCGAAAGAGCCGTAGATCGTTGTGAGAGCTTTGTACCGACGCTGTCGCGTACGGAGAAGGTCTGATTGCGAGGAGAAGCGGGTTATGCGTGTGCTGAGAGCAGAGAGCTGTTTCTCAAAGCCGGAAGCCGACGATTTGGAGGAGGATGAGAAGGGCCATAGAGAGGGCATCGTGAGAGGGGGGGTCGTGCTAGGTGAAGCAGCCTCTATAGGGAATGGTCTGTAGGTGGAAGATATCAGGGAGGTGTCATCGATGCATCAGTCGTTGCGTCTGAGCGAGAGCATTGTTTGTCGCCCAGCATTGTCACATGCATATTCATGTCTGCGCGTGGGCAGCTGCGGCTGACTAAGCACGGCGTACACGAGGCCATGCCAACACGCCGTTCGACTCGACATATTTCTCTCTCCTTCACATAACGAACATCATCTCGATAAGGAACGAGAGTCGCGGTTGGGTCTCATCGTCCACTGCCTCCCTGTAAGAGCCGAGGGACATTCTCACGCGAACACCACTCCAGCTGGGCTGCCTCGGGAGGCGCGGGTTGCTATATTACTTACTTCCTGACCAAACGATATTCCCTTCAACTTCTTAACGTAGTCTCTACCAACTTCGCATTTCGCGTGCTGCTCACTCAGTGGTTGTTCACAGCTCGCGCAGACGCCATGTGCATCGCTCTACTATCTACAGCTCACCCGGACTACTCGCTCATACTGCTCTCAAACCGCGATGAGTTCTTGTCACGGCCAACAGCCCCGGCTGACTGGTGGAATCAACCCAATACTCACGTACTAGGTGGTCGGGACTTGCAAAGACCAGAGCAAGGTACCTGGCTAGGCATCACTACGGACGGCCGGATCGCTATCTTGACCAACTTTCGTGATGAAGGTCGAGAAGTGACCAAGGACAAGAGCCGAGGCGGCATTGTCACGGCCTACTTGGGGACTCCGCCCGGCAAAGGGGAATCTGCAGATGAGGTATTCTCCAAGGAGCTGATCGGGACCCCTGGAATCAGTGATGTTGGCGGGTTCTCACTTTGCTTCGGTCATGTGCAGGCACTCACCCGCCCGAAGAATCCTGGGCTGTCGATCGCGTCGAATCGGACTTCTTCAGCGGAGGGTCTTGTACACATTCTTCGCTCGCGTGGACAGACACGTGGTCTGAGTAATTCCTACTTCGGTGACACCTCTTGGCCGAAGGTCGTTCATGGCGAGGAGCTACTTCGCAACGCCGTTAAGGACGGCATAGAACGACAAGCATCAGCAGATGAGCTGCTCGAATCACTGTTCGACATTCTTTCTGTGAGTACGCTGCCAGCAAGGCAAGCTCACGAAGACTGGAACACATACACTCGCCAGCTGCGAGATTCGATCTTCGTCCCAGCTTTCGGTGGCGAAGTCACCAAAGACAAGGCAAGTGATGAGCTTGCAGCCGCCAGGCCTGACAGTGCTTACAAGGCTGAAGACGTCAAGCCTATGGAAGGCGCATATGGCACGCAGAAGCAGACTGTGGTGTTGGTAGGCAAAGACGGCAATGTGACGTTTGTGGAGCGTACATTGTATGATGGTGAAGGCAAGCCACTCGGCAAGGAGCAAAGGGACAGGAAGTTCCAATTTCAGATCGATGCATCTGCAAAGGTCTGAGGGCGTGCTCATGCCCTTACGATGTGCGTCCGAAGTATCAAACAGATGCTCCACGCCAGTGAGAGGTCGTGTTTCATTCTCGCGATAGCCGGTATGGATAAACATCCATGCCTCCTCATCCCGACGGCGAGTCTGCGACGATCCGCAATCCGTCATGACTTTGCCGGCAGGAGCTGTATGGCACGAGGAAGACTTCCCAGCTTCGTTCGAGAGGCACTGCCTCAATGACCGGGGTCGTGACTACCAGGATACCTGGCTGCGATCGTGGTTACAACAAACGCCGCACTCACGCTTCTGTCATCTGCATCCTTCGGTTGACAGGGTCATATCCATTCGTCAGGCATATCGCTCATATCGCTAGAGTACGCACAATTCTTAGCTCTCTATCACTCAGTGTCAGCCAACTTAGCATTCATTGCTCGACATTTCGCTCGCATCAAGAACCATCACGTATGAGCGAGTGCGCATCCTCAACAATACCAGCGGTCTCGAACGCTCAGGAACCGGCGTCATCGCTTCAGCGGGCGATCGAACAAGAGCCACGGCCGCTTCAAGCGTACCACTGTCAACGAGAACGATAAAGCAGGCATGAAACAACAACAGGAGGAGTATGAGTATGATGACGTACCACAGGACGAAGACGAGGCACTTCGGTCCGCCTCTAGAACCCCACTGCTACATTCACCTCGTTCAGAACGATACCTGCGGTCTAGCCGACTGAACGGGTCGCCTCGTCCCGACGACAACGAGGAACCAGCAGAGAATACTGGGGTGATCACCCAAGGCGAGCAACAGATCGAGGAGCAATTCAGTCCTTACTTTGCAGAAATCCGGGAGATTGGCTCTCCTCGATCAGCAGGCCCATCTGGATCTGATGAGAATCGAAGACCGACCGGAGGCCGTGGCAACTTGACCGATTTCGACGAGGAGATGATCGAGATGCAGGAGCTGAACTCCGACAAGCCTCCAGTCGACTCCAAAATGGTGTCGAACAATGCCTCTGCAGCTGCTCTTCTGAACAAAGTCGAATCGGCACCGGGAGCAGTCGCGCAGGGAAGGGCACCAGCAGAGGCCACCGCAGCAGAGCAGGATCAAGAGCACGTGAGATCTTATAGTCTCTTCAACCGGTCACCTCCGAACGGTCAGCTCGATCGGGCCAGCGAAGTCGACCAGGTGAGCGACACCACTTCCTACGACAGTGCTGAGCGTCAGGCCGCTGCCGAAGCTGCCGCTGAAAGCATGCTCGCACCATTACCTGGGCAGCGCGCTCCGTGGGAACGGCCTCCTGTCCGCAGACCTGTCGTCCACCCGGCTGTCGCAGACGACCTTGTCGAGGATCCCCTCAACGGAGATGAGCCTGTTGAGAGTCCCTCTGTCGAAGATGAATCTTTGGCAGACCAATCTATCCACGAAGCCGACGCTGAGCGATCCAACGTGTCTTCTGAATTCCAGGCAGTCTTCAACATAATTCGTGCAATTGGTAACGCTGCTATCCGTCCGGACTTCGGCCCAGCACCTGTCGCAGACGATCCTGCAGCAGAGCAGCTCATTGCCCCAAATTCTGTCCTCGGAGCCGGCTCCGCACCTGCCACCAATTACTTGTCAACACTTGCCCGCCATCACCGCATAAATGCAATTGACTCTCCGTCTGTCGAAAGTGCTGACCCCGAGCCACCCAACATCTTCTCGCCCACCTCAGCAGCTTTGGGGAGGCCCTGGATCATCAGACCTCCTGGTACATCCTCGGTCGCGATCGCCAGACCAGCCCCTGCCGTGACGAGCACAGCGTACGCGGCTTAGCAATCCGCTGAAGCGAGATGAAGGTGGAATGCCGCGGAGGACGCTTTCCAGCGGATGATGGCGGAGGCAGAGCGTCGAGCGATGGCTGCGGTCGACGCGAAGAGGCAGAAGAAGGAGGCGAAAGCGGCTAGAAAGGCGGCGAAGGCTGCTGAGAAGGCACGCAGGAGGGCTCAAAGGAGGGCTGAGGGGCGTAGCTTCTAGCGGAGGCTCGGAAAGGGATGCTTCTATTTCTGGTGGGATGATCATGGATGGTAGGCGGGGGTGCACATTGGGGTTGCTGGGACATTCGTTGGTTTCAGACCTGGGAGTCTTCGTATGCAATGAAGTTCGTGTAATGCAGTCGTCTTTGAAGAGACATCTGACTCTCTGCTCGTGTTTAGATGAACTGAACTTTCCAAGGTTGGACACTTTCGAGCTCTGCTGGTCATGGAGTGGAGCGCAGTCCGTGTAGGATATGGCTTGGCAATTCGATCGTACCTTACATGCACGTACAATCATACATCAAACTCCCCACCTGTCCCACCGTACATCCCCTTACGTATCACCACTATGCCCGAATCCCGCTCCACCCAGCCCTTAGTCTGGATTGACTGCGAGATGACCGGTCTAGATACCGACAAAGACACCATCATGTCTCTCTGCTGCATAATCACGGACTATGAGCTCAATCTCCTCGATGGCAAGGGTTACGAGGCAGTCATACACCACACTCGTGACCAGCTAGATGCTATGGGCGAATGGTGTACCTCCCACCACGGCGACTCCGGCCTCACCCAAGCCTGCCTAGACTCCACCGTCACTTCAGAGCAAGCCGCCAAAGAGTTGCTAGCATACATCCAAACCCACGTCCCTGACCGGCGACGGTCTCTACTGGCAGGGAATACAGTGCACGCGGACCAGAGGTTCCTGGCAAAGGAGCCTTGGAAGCCTGTGGTGGGGTGGTTGCATCATAGAATCTTTGATGTGAGTGCTATGAAGGAGGCTGCGAAGCGATGGGCGAGTGTGGAGGTGCTGAAGCAGAGTCCGCGGAAGGAGGGTGCGCATGAGGCGAGGAAGGATATTGAGGAGAGCATTGCGGAGGCGAGGTATTATCGGGAGGTGTTCTTTGCGCCGAAGTGAAGGCAGCGGAATGTGCCAGCCTCGAAACCACACGCATATGTGGTTGTGCAATGGTTCAACGGACGGACGAACGACCCTGCGACGATTTCGGGAACTATCGTACACGAACGGGACTATATGCACACGACGCCGACTAATCATTGGACCGGCATGCATCAGGACCGCACGACAGCGACTGGCTCATCTTAGCACCGGACCACCGGCCTCGATGTCCTTCATCGGCAGATGCGCCAGCGGATCCTTGTGATCAAACGCATACGATGCCCGCTCGCTCCGCGACATCTTGGTAATGTCGTGTTGGGTGCCGCCGAGCTTAGGCTTGTCGCCGCGACCATAGCATTTCCCATGATGCGATTCGAACTCCTTGAACTGCAGCAGGCGTCAGTGCAGGTGCCTTGTTCGTCCATCCTGGACTTGATTGACATACCTTGGCTTTCCACTCCCATCTATCGACCTTGGCGTCGCCTTTAAGCAGCCCAATGTCTTCGTCCTCAAGCCCCTCCATCAGCTTCGCGGCGCCCGGAAACGGGGCAGTACTCAAGTCGATAGACCTCTGCTTCGCGTACGCTACAGCAGTCTGCCACTACCCGGGATCTCCCTCCATCTCGAGAACGTTGTCCTGGTACTTCGCCCAGTCGACGAAGATGGCCATGACTAGGGTCAAGTCACGGAACTCAGAGTCCGGCTTCAGCTCTGCGCGGCGATCGATCTCGTTCAACACAGTCAGGAACGTATAACCCACAAGCTCGACACGCTTGGTTGTGCCTTCACCATCGTCATCGTCTGGTCACGGTCAGCCAAAGCTTACTAGCGGGAGGCACTTTACGCACAAATTCGATCATCCCGCTGTAGTCGTAGCCAATGCATTAGTCCGGCCATGATAGCCCACATGATCTTCAGATTTGGCTGCTTCCTGCGCCACTCTTTGTTGAAGTCGACGATCTACCTACATTAGCATTGTAATTCAAGGCGAATCTGAACGAGATCATTACCAGATTCTGATCAGCTCATTCAGTCCCCACGCCCACTAGTCATTGTAGATGTACATGCCGTACAAGTCAGGATTGCAGTAGTCCGCACGATCCATGTATTCGCAGCAGATCTTCCAGCTCTGCCACATGGTGGTCCACTTCCATCCTGGGTGATCTGATGCGGGCTGCTTGAACATCTTGACTTTGGACTTGGTTGAACTTTTGGTCGAGTCCCTATCGCTGGACTGGGGTGTATCGGCTGTTTCGGCTGCACTAGGCTCAGCGTCCTGGTTGCTGTAATCGCTACTCTCATCGTCGTCGGCATCGTGGTCATCTTCGTCTTCCCACTCGTCATCCGAGTCTTTGCCCCACGGCATGGGCTCGATGCAAATGTACAAATCATCAGGTGGATCTGGCTCTTGAGTGGCCTACACGCTCTATAAGCATCTCATATTCGCACTGGGTGAAGCGTCCTACCTTCTTGCCCTTCCTGTGACTACTCGAGACTTCACTGTCCTCACGATCATGCTCATGTGCTTCAGTGGCAGCATGACTGCCATCACTTCCGCGCGTTGCTCTACTAGCAGGCTCACTACCACTGTCCTCACTCGGGCGAGTGCGTGCACGTTTAAATCTTGACGGCATATTACCTAGCGAAGTCCCGAATCTGCAGGAGTCGGTTCCTGCGATTCACTGCATACGTAGAGTATCAAAAGGCGGGAAAGGAACTCCCCCGGACCGCGCGATAAGTCATCCCAACGCCATCGCGATGTTGATCGACGTCGACGTCATCGTCGATCGAATCGTCGACCATCGCGACCAAGACGCGGTGGCTCGTGATCTCGAAGTCTGTTCTGTGCACTGGGCATCAAGTCTGAATATTTTTCGCGTTCGCTTTGAACACGATCACACGCCCTCTCTACTGCCACTTCGCCCACACGAATGCTGCCTCGCCCTTCTCCTTTGCGTCTACAGCACCCTCGAAGTCCTCGAGGAACATCCACTTCACTTTTTTTGCTGTGCCTTTCTCATACCAGTTGTTCAGCGCGTTCGGGTAAAAGTCGATTTGCGCTGGATCGACAATGCTATCGTCGTGCGCAGTAAGCAATAGTACTTTATCATTGCAATCGAACTCGCCAAGGCCGTCGATCGTCCAGTCTGCAACCTTCTTATCGTGCGCGAAGCTTTCAGTCACGTAGTAGAACGGCTTCGTTGAGATATTATGCGGATGAATCTCCTCCAACAGATGCCCGGGACACATCGGCGCGCGACGCTTGAAGGGCGATGGGTTTAGCTCCTTCGGTATAGGTAGATACTCCGTCGGTCTGAACTCGCCACCATGATGTGATGCGTCGCCGCCCATGAATACGAAGGTCTGTGGCGAAGTTGTCGTCCGCGCAAATCCACAGATGTGGCCTATGGTGTGACCTGGCGTGTCGAGAAGATAGAAGCTTCCATCGCCGAAGTAGTCGAACGCATTGAAGCGGCCGATTTTGAACAGCTTTGCGGTGAAGTCGATCTCACGCACTTCACGGCCTTCGTAGTCTGTTGGCATCAGCGTCGAGCCTGGGTTCGAAGGCGGCATGTGAGCTACCTTGAAGCCGGGACCGACGACTAGCTCGGTCGATGAGGGAAAAAGGCTCGGGTCACCAGTGTGGTCCCAGTGGTGGTGACTCCAGATGATCGCGTCAATTGCACCATCGTCAACGGCGACACCATGGTCTGACAGTATGGTGGATACGTCTTTCTCGACGTAGATGCCCCAGCCTAGCTTCCGCCATTGAGGGTACGAGGGCAAGCGCTGCCAGTCGTGGCGAACTGCGAGGTCGAAGAGGATCATCTTCCCGGAAGGGTGCTCGATGAGGAACGAGAAAGCAGGACCCGTGAGAAATTCTTTTCCAGTGTAACCTGGCTGAAGGAATGGGCCCATTGGAAGCTTCACTCGAGTCGTGCTATCGATGCACGATACCTTGACAGCAACTTCAGACTGTGGTATCTGTAAGTCCGGTGCCTCTCGAGGGACCGCAAGGTACTCGTTCGCCATGACAGTGGGGTCTATATTATCGTTTTCAATGTGTACGGTCAATTGACATGGACTGATGAGAGATCAACGTTGCCAAATTGTTGATACCATGCTTGCTTAGGTGAGTTACAGTGACGCATGGTGTAGCTGCTTAGCTCGCAAGGGCGGACTCAATGCTATTGTAAGCTAGATCCACATGCCCATCGCAGTGATTTCGACATCGCGCTAGCCCACAAGCGTATCATGGTCGTTCCTCTAGCTGACATGCTGAACTACGGCGAAGCTGCGATCATCGAATGGCCTTGTTCAAGTTCATGTTGAACAAGCAAAGCTCGACGGAAGGCCGGCTCTGCACGAGGTCCGAGCCCTGCGCCCAATGCTAGCGTCAGAGTGTCGGTACCCAATTACATTGGTGATGTTGATGGCATCCGGCTCTCGAGAGATCCGAATGCACGAGATGTGATAAATACGGCGAGTCGGCTGCTCCCAGTCTGTTCACTTGATCACCTCCTCTTCGACCACACTTCCCCGCCTTCCCCACCCCTCTGGTCTCCTTCGCAAGAACGCCCCAACGGCACCCAAGTAGCCCTCGTGCCTCAAGAAGAACGCTTGCTTACTTCCCTTACTCCAGAACTTGATAGCGTACGACAGGGTATGTATGGTCTGCTGATGTCCGCGAATGAATGAGCCGCCGAAGTATATGCGCTGTAAGTTGTGCTTCTCCGATTGCAAGTAGGCGATCTGGCCGATGTTGTTACTGATTGCGTAAAGCAGACTCCGTGATATATCTTCGGGCTTGAACATGCGCCCGCTGTCGCCTGTGATCGTCGCGGCCGGCATAGCGGTATCGCCGTTAATCGATCCATTTGTCTCGGGCACCGGTGGCTTCTTGCCATAGCCACCCTTATTCACCCAGGTCCCTCCGTCCTCAGCCGTGCGCTCAGCTTCTCGCTTCCGCTTCAGCACCTTGCCGAAACTACTAGCGATGGTGCGTTCGCTAAGGCCAATCTTTTCGTAGCCTGTTCCCTCGCCATAAATGTCGCCGACCAGTAAGTCGACAGCACTATTGTCGCCTTTATCGGCCAAGGCAAGCATATTATCGAACGATGTCACTCCTGTCAAAAGTGAAAGGATCCCCCATAAGGTCCCGCCACCGAGTGAGGTTCCGCCAATCCGCTGATACTTTGATGGGCCCTCCACCTTGACCATACTCACGCCACTTCCGATGTTGACGAGCAGGTAAGGGTACACATCCGATCGTGCGGGCTGGTAGTGCATCACGTTTTCCTGGTCTTCATCGTGATACGTGAACACTTCATCCGGTATCTCAGTGATGAAGAAGTCGAGACCGCGGATCAGACACTCCATCTCGTCTTCCCGGCTCAAATCAACGCCAAGTCGGGATTTGATCAAGTCGTAAAACTTGTAGGCGCCGCCACCAGTGGCAAAGACCGAAAGCTTGGGCTCAGGCTTCAGAGTTCCGTTGATCCCATTGGTCCCGTTGAGATCGTTCGTGGCTTTGTGTTTCGACTGCAGCCATCGCAGATACTCGATGCAGTCGTCGATCTTCTCCGTCTCGAACGACAGAAAGTGCAATCGACCTCCAGAAGCAGCATCACCATTCTCCCGCGAGAAGTAGACCACCTTGGCCAGTGATCCGCCAATGTCTGCAGCCACATGACTAACGACTGAAGTGTGATTTGGGAGTCGAATGTCACGCTTGTGGTGCTGGTGAGTCTGCTCATGGTCGTCCGCGTCGTGGCTTGGACTGCTACCACTACTTGATCCGTCTCCGTCGTAGTCGTGATCGATGATGTAGGCTCCCGTAACGTTGATCTTGATTGATCCTGGTTGCGCTATGGCTGATTGCATATCGACCACTGAGCTCGATACTCGTCGTCGTTTGCCGGGTCGCTCCGGGCGGTCGATTGTCGCATCCATGGTCGATGAGTTCGGTGAGCACGAGCCTGCAGATCTATACTCGAGCCCCTTCACACCTGGGTTGATCACCTTTTTTCAACATCAGACCATATTACCAAAGCACGAGCATTTCCCCAATCCGGTAGGCCGACTCGATATTGACCACGCGAGCAAGACCGGATGTCTTGGAAACTAGATAGCGGGCGACATGCGTGCACTGTTACCCCAGATTCAAGCAATGCGAGGTATCAGCCATGCAAAATAAGCAGCTCGTTGAAATGAAGCTCGGATATATGTGAAGCTGATGTGAGGAAATCCACCGAGGTCGAACGGCAGTCACTGTGGACCCTGCACCTGTCATCACGCAACACCTTGACCATCAGCCAAAACTTATCCCCGCCATAATCTCAGTGATTTTACACATCTCTTCACCGGCGGGATGGGAAATGACGGTGGATCTATTCCTACGCGCCGCGAGCTCGTCAAGGAAGCTGCCAAGAACCCGACGACCGCACAGCTGAAGGAGACTCAGCAAGAGCAGCAGCTCTGGGCTTGGACATATGATCCGATAACCCGGAAGCGACTTGCAGCGCCTGTGGTCGCAGATGCCACTGGACGGCTCTATAATAAGGACACGATACTGGAGCTACTGGTCGGTGGGCAAGCGGAGAAGGGGACAAATGGTGTAGTCACTTCGCTGCGAGATGTAGTGGAGGTGAAGTTCGAGGAGGATGGGGAGGGGGGTTGGAAGTGTCCTGTCACTGGAGCTAAGCTTGGACCTGGAACCAAGGCGGCCTATGTTGTCCCTTGCGGGCATGCATTCTCTGGAGTGGCGATCAAGGAGGTTGCGGGAGAGAGGTGTGTGACTTGCGATGAGGCGTATGCGGCGGAGGATGTGATCCCGATCCTGTCTACCGCAGAGGCGGACATTACAAGACTGGCATCGAGGCGGCAAGCGCTCAAGGAGAAGGGCCTGACGCACTCGATAAAGAAAGCGTCAGGCGGGGAGAAGTCAAAGAAGAGGAAGAAGCGCGAGGCGTCGCCGGAAACGCCAAGTCAGGCTACGATCAGCGAATCAGGCGCTCCCGACGAAGCTATCAAGGCGGCCAACGAGACTGCGCAACCCAAGCCCGTCGAGCACTCGCGCATCAATAATGCAGCTACAGCAACCCTGACCGCCAAAGTTATGCGAGAGCAAGAGGTTGCCAAGAAGCGCCGACTGGACAACAAGAATGTAGCCAGTCTCTTTTCTAATCGTGACGCAGAGGCTCATCACGGCAAGAGTGCAGACTTCATGACGAGGGGTAATAGTGTGCCCGCCGCTGGAGGCAAAAGATGAACGAATCAAGGCTAAGGTGCACCCGAATGCTCATCACGCCAAGTACTAAACTGGCCACGAAGCTCTCAAGGCTGTGTCAGATATTATGGCCCTGGACCCAGGATCTCCCAGGGAGTATCAGTCAGCGCAGCTGATCTGGTCCTGCTTGACGGTCCCGTGCACTGACGCAGGCCATACATCACACCAGAAAGATGCCTCGATTTCTGCGATTGCTACGCATCACGTGATCTGCGCCGAAGCCGGTAGTTGCGGGGGTCAGTCAGCACTTGATAACAGAACCGTCCAACCGTATTCAACCAGGGCCAGAAGCCGACCAAGCACCCAAGGCCCAAGCTGACTCACGATCTTGGCAGCGGTTGGGCGTCATTGTTGCCTCTGCCGCGACGGGAAGCCATTGGGCACGTGATGACGAGTGTAACACGCGATACGAGAAACGAAGTAAGATAGAACTGTATCTGTAGCCAAACGCCTTTTGAACACTCGGTGATTTCCTTCTCAGTCGTGCCAAACCCCACGTAGACCATGCATTCGCTGTTGACAGGGGCCAAATCGTAACAGCCTGCTTTATGTGAGGCCGCTACACAATTACAAGGCTGAGGTGGACCGTGCGCCAGGTCATATATACACAAACACTCGCCGTCCCTCGCGTGCTCTTCTTCTCTCGTCACCGCGGCAGTCAACCATCAAAGTCCACCCTGGACTTTCTTGCCACGCGCGTCGATCGACCCACCACCACCACCACCTCCACGCTCATTTCCACCACACCCGCCATCGCTCGCTTGGAAACCGCATCCCCCGAAGAATCACGCCAACATACTTGACTTCAAGATGTTCAAACGGTCCTTTGCAGCGTCAAAGGACAGGGCGGGCAAGGCGAAGAAGATTTCGAAGCGTTCCTTCCGCGACGATGCCACTAAGCAGCGCCTGCGCGACGCTCTGAACAACCAGACACCCGAGACATCGCCTTCTATTGGAGGCGCGTCGCCTAAGCTCAATAGCGCTATCGTCACGATCGCTGTTGGCAAGGATCAACGTTTGTTCGCGGCGCACGAAGATGTGCTCTCTCGCTCGCCGTGGCTTGCCTCGGCTTGCAGGGAGCAATTCTTCGCTTCACCCGGTCAACGACGGGTTCAGCTGCCCGACGAGCTTCCCGAGGTTTTCAGCGCCGTGCTCGAGTATCTCTACAAGGGCGACTACTATCCACGCCTCTTGCTCGACAAGAAGCGCAATACATGGTCGCTTGAGGACGACTCAGCCGCTGCAGGCAATCTGGCAGCCAGCACCTCTCCCCTCACGGATACCGGAGCCGCCAAATTCACGGGCTTCAACGATTCCGCCACCCTCTACCACCCAGGCGTAGGCGACTTCCTCCTCCGAGACACAGTCATCTACTGCACGGCTCTTCGTCTCGGCTTGGCCGACTTGCAGCGCCTTGCTCTTCGCAAGCAGGGCCTGCAGACTGGCATTGACGTGGCGACGATCCTGCGTAGTGCGCGTTATGCTTATGCGAACACGCCGGCTAGTGACTCTCGCCTGCGCGCACATTACCTTGCTCTCATCATCCGCAGTCGCAAGACGTTCAAGCGCAGCGGTACTATGCAGATGGAGATGGAGCAAGGTGACACGCAGTTGTTCTTTGACTTGTTTGTGGCGATGTGCAACCACATCGACGACGTTGTGGAGATAGGGTATGTTATCTTCTCACACTGTTCAAACTTCGAAGTCTCTCGTCAATCTATCTGCTTGTCGTTCACTTAATCCGGCTTCCCCTCCACACCCTCGTTCATGGTGCAGAATCCAGAGAGATCTTGGGCTGACAGCGATTGTCTGTCTAGCAACACCCGCTCTCCCAACCTCAAGACGTGAAAGCACTCGCTACTACAAGACAATGCACCTCTCCCTACAACACAAACGCCACTCCTTTCTCGACTCCCCTCCCTCGCAGCGGATGCTCAACCAGCCCGCCAATTTGCCACTCAGACTGTCCAGAGCCCTCCTGCGCTCTTGATCATTTCCGGCGTTCGGAATACCACTCACTGCTCCTAAATTGGAAGACAACTATCTCTTTACCAGACTGCTAACGAAGCTGCTCGATGAGTCCATCCAGCTGCGAGGAACACGAGGGGAAGACTTGGAGAGCCGAATGTGCGTTGTGTTATGGACGGAGTCTAAGACTGAACGATTGTGTATCAGATCTCGCTCCGTCGACTCGATGCTTAGCGCTCTGGGTCTACTTCACTGTGGATCTAGAGGCTGGGATATCAAGCCATCAGCTTGCGACTGCCTTCGCTTGAGCTTTTCTTGATTGATTGCAGTACCTTACTTTCTCAGACTGTCGATCTTCGCCCGCTCTAGTGGGTGGAGGCTCAATGTTCCGCGCAATCGCTCTGCACCGGACCCCAGGCTGGGCGAGGTGACTGGGCGGTTGACGCGGTGCAAGGAGAAGACATTTACTCGGCTCGACGATTTGGGGGACAGGCGGATGAGATGATGGGGATGTGTGGGAGTAGAGGTGTAATCTAGCGAGGAGAGTATGGAAGTACGTCGGCCACAAGCTCGCTGTGTCATTCATTCATTTTGATATGGTTCCATTGTACATGACCCGGAGGGTGCGTCACCTCACAATTTTGCATAGACAGTCCCCACACTCCCTCCATTCTCGACAAGCACACTCTTTCCCCTTGTCCAAGCCTCCAGCCCTTTCCTTCCATTCTCGACCCCAACACCACTCATCTTCCACCCACCCACAGGCATCTCAGCCGGACTCTCGCCCCACGTATTGATCCAGCAGATCCCTGCCTCGATCCTCGCCATCACGCTATGCGCAAGATTGATGTTCTTGGTGAAGACGCCAGCCGCTAGGCCCATGGTCGTGTTGTTTGCTCTCGCAATCAAGGTGTCGAGGTACTTCGGAGACGAGGTGGAGTACGGCAGGATAGTCATCACGGGGCCGAAGATCTCTTCGCGGGTTATTCGCATGCTGTCTGTGCAGTTCGTGAAGATTGTGGGTTTGATCCAGTTGCCTGCTGGGTCTGTGCCTGAAGGCAGAGTCGGTGCGCCGAGACCACCGTAAAGCAGCTTGGCGCAGTCGGTCTCGATACCGTGGCGGATGTAGGAACCTACTTTATCGAAATGAGGACGCGATACTAGGGGGCCAAAGTTCGTTGATGGGTC
This sequence comes from Cryoendolithus antarcticus, assembly GCA_002077065.1. NCBI lineage: Eukaryota > Fungi > Ascomycota > Dothideomycetes > Cladosporiales > Cladosporiaceae > Cryoendolithus > Cryoendolithus antarcticus. The sequence continues at coordinate 353,719 of NAJO01000031.1, read as the reverse complement.
CATGACAGGTCCTCCTCGGACTAAGGGCATCTTGGCTAGTAGTCGCTTCTCGAATGCGGCAAGCAGTGTGTCTGGAACGAATATTCGTGTGCCATTTGTGCAGACTTGCCCGGTGGAGAAGAAGTTCGCCATCATTGCACCATCTACAGCTGAATCTAGATCTGCGTCTGGCAGAATGATGCAAGGCGATTTGCCACCAAGCTCCATCGTGACATACTTCATGCCTGCTGCCGCAGATGCGGCGACCCTGGAGCCAGTGGAGACTTGGCCAGTGAATGAAACTTTGGCTATTCCTGGATGAGAAGTGAGCATCGCTCCTACATCGCCAGCACCTTGCACGACGTTGAAGACGCCTGGTGGGACACCGGCTTCTGTGTAGATCTCGGCCAATTGCAGGGCGTGTAGTGGTGTGAACTCCGAAGGCTTGTAGACCATGCAATTGCCTGCTGCGAGACATGGTGCAGACTTCCAGAGCGCGATCTGGATAGGATAATTCCAGGCGCCTATGCCTGCGCAAACTCCCAAAGGTGACTTTGTGGTGTACACCCAGGCGTCTGGCCGGAGCTGAGTTGTCTCACCGTCCAAACCTCCAGAAGCAATCAGATGAGCGTAATACTCCAGAACATCTACGCCCGTGATCACATCGACTGTGCTGGTCTCTGAAAATGGCTTGCCTGTATCGCGGGTCTCGAGAGTAGCAAGTTCATCGTTCCGGGCACGGAGTATCGATGCTGCCTTCAGCAAAATGCGAGATCTCTCCACTGGCGAGGTCGCAGACCACTGAGAGAATGCTGTCCGGCCAGCTTTGACAGCAAGATCCACGGCTTCACGATCGGCTGTGCAGACAGATGTGATAGGTTGGTTGGTCGAAGGGTCGATGGACTGGAACGTCTTTGTTGTCGTGTGACGCTTGCCAACTATGTAAAGAGGCTGCTGCTCCATCTGCTGGCCTTGCGTGCCCATGACTGCTGTGTCGAGTCTCCAAGGCTATCTCGACAAGCTACTGCTATCGTTTCGTGCTGAGAGTGTACTCATACGAAACGTTGAAAGGATGCGCCTTGGCCGCGACTAAACGATGTGGACGGCAGATAGAATCGAAGCCCAACCTCTAGATTCAAGGCATTCTAGTGAGGAAAACAATGTGTACTGGTAATTCCGTGATCAACATTGGCGAGTAGTCAATTCGCCTCTCCAGAGGTCCACGAGCTCTCGGCTGGACTGTCCCTTCTGAGGAGAACAGTTCGGCACCGGAGCTCGATTGCCAAGATAAACTCTATCTCAGGGTGCCTCCCTTCTGTCACGAGTCCACATTATTCGAAGATCATGTGTTTCTTGACTGTAGCGATGGCGTTTCACCTCGAGCAACAGCACGGAGTCGCAAGTCCTGTGATGCGTGCCGTTGTCGTTGACCTTGTCGCAGTTGGGTAAAGCTTCTAGAAGCAGAGAAGACGGACCTCGTGGCGCTAGTAAAATCGGCGTCCGGCAGCTACCGATATCACGACAGGGCTGAAGATTTTGCACGACAAGAAGGGCGCGGAAGAGTCGCCGACATCACTCCATCGACATTTTCACCGCACCCTGGAAGACTTCGGTATCTATTGGTGGCGGAGATTCCTCGCAGGATTCCGCTTGGTCCGGGCACGAGACTGATGGATCGCTCAGCGTCGGCACATACAATGCCTACGTCTGGGCGATCGAGTGGGGAGCTTTGCCTTGCAGATCGATTACCGCGAAGTATTTCCTCGAGCTCGAAGGCGTCTATTTGACTTCACTTCTCTTTCTACTGTCGAAGCCTTTCCTCTCTCCCTCTATTGTTGTTCATATCTTGATCTTGTTTTGCACTAGAGCAACTATCACTCGGTTGGGTATTACTGGTAGATCACTTACCATTCGCTCAAGATGACCACCAAACAGCTCTCGCCGAGCGACGTGGACAGCTTTGACTTTGTCATAGTCGGTGGTGGTACAGCAGGATGCGTGATCGCGTCCCGCCTGTCCGACTACTTGCCGAACAAGAAGGTCTTGCTCATCGAGGCCGGACCGTCGGACTTCATGGATGATCGCGTGCTCCTTCTGAAAGACTGGCTGAACTTACTCGGAGGCGAGCTTGACTACGACTATCCGACGACTGAACAGCCTATGGGCAACTCGAACATCCGGCACTCGAGGGCGAAAGTCTTGGGAGGCTGCAGTAGCCACAACACACTCATCTCCTTCCGTCCTTTCGAGTACGACTGCCAACGGTGGGAGGCGCAAGGATGTAAAGGGTGGACTTTCAAGACGTTCATGCGCGTGTTGGATAACCTGCGCAACACTGTACAGCCGGTACACAAGAATCACCGCAACCAGCTGTGCCTTGACTGGGTGAAGAGCTGCAGTTCGGCATTGGACATCCCCTTCGTGGAGGATTACAACCAAGAGATCAAGCAGAAGGGCGCGCTGAAGCCATGTGTGGGCTTCTTCAATGTCTCGTACAACCCAGATGATGGGCGACGGTCAAGTGCAAGCGTGGCGTACATTCACCCAATCCTGCGAGGGGAGGAGAAACGACCGAATCTTACCATTCTGACGAATACATGGGTGTCCCGCCTCAACTTGTCCGGCAAGACAGTCACAGGCGTGGACATTACTCTCGAATCCGGCGAGCACCTCACATTGCGCTCCAAGTGCGAAACGATTCTCTGCGCGGGCGCAGTAGACACGCCCCGTCTCATGCTCCTTTCTGGTCTCGGTCCAGCAGCTCAACTTCGATCGCTCAATATTCCCGTCCTTTACGATCTTCCAGGTGTAGGCGAGAATCTGCTCGACCATCCCGAAAGTATCATCATGTGGGAGCTGAATAAGCCCGTGCCCACAGGCCAAACTACAATGGACTCTGACGCTGGTATTTTCCTGCGCCGTGAGGTACCAAATGCTGCTGGCTCTGATGGCAACATTGCAGACATCATGATGCACTGCTACCAAATCCCATTCTCGATGAACACGAGTCGCCTTGGCTACGACACACCCGTCGATGCGTTCTGCATGACACCCAACATCCCGCGACCACGCTCCAAGGGAAAGCTCTACCTGGTGAGCGCTGATCCGAGTGTCAAGCCTGCGTTGGACTTCCGCTACTTCACCGATCCCGAGGGATATGACGCGGCCACCATTGTCGCTGGTCTGAAAGCGGCACGAGAGATCGCAAAGCAGGCGCCGTTCTCCTCGTGGCTGAAGCGCGAGATCGCGCCAGGACCGGGCATCACGACGGACGAAGCGTTGTCAGAGTACGGCAGGAAGGTTGCACACACAGTCTACCATCCAGCCGGCACGACGAAGATGGGTGATGTGAGCAAAGACAGTATGGCAGTCGTAGACTCGAATCTGAAGATTCGGGGACTGAACGGGGTGAGGATTGCCGATGCGGGCGTGTTCCCGGAGATGCCGACCATCAATCCGATGTTGACGGTGCTTGGTATTGGCGAGCGATGCGCCGAGATGATAGCAGAGCAATGGGGGTGGCGAGGAATGGCTGGTGCGAAGTTGTAGGGTGCTGACGCGCATGTCGTGGTTGGAAACGCGCAGCAGTCCACAGATATTGTATATACGCGAACGTGCTACTGCTGTGCTGGCTCTTCATATCAGAATTGCAAGCACTCTGCTAAACGTGCCTCGACTTTACGCCACGCGCTGTTGGATCACTCGCCGGCGGGACTGCTGCATCTAGTGGCATTGCGCGAGGTGCATCGGATCTAGAGTCGGCCCGGCGGTTGCACAGCTACAGCCCTTGGACTTCAGCTTGCACTCCTCGAATGATCGCGCCATTGATTTGATATGTATTAATTGCAACACCCCACAGCTGTTCGTAGGCATATGCGGCGAATGCGGCTACATGGCGATGATAACAGCGCTGAAGCATCGCTTAGACCTCAGCTCGCTTGCGCTGTGAGTCCGATTTGGTAGCCAGTATCGTATCGTAAGAATCTTCTCGTTCGCGCCCTAGATATGTAGGCAATGCGGTGAGTCAGAATAGTCGGAGTCGCAGGTAGGAGTAAAGGCTGCAAGACGCGCAAGACGCGAAGAGTCAATGCGGTAAGTTATGAGCTTGGTTTCGGTTGTGGCAAGAAAGCGAACCTTACTGACCATGCTAATCGGCGGACTAGGCGAAGCCAGATTGCGCGAGGTGCGTCAAGGCGGGCTACTCATGTGCAGGTGGGATTTGCCTGTATGCTGCAGCCAGTTCTGCCGTACGTGACTGACACGCGTGAAAGGGTATCGCAGAGAGCTCGACGTGCGTATTGCCACACCAAACGAAGCTGGGCAACTGAGTGTGCCTGTTCCTGCAAACCATAAACGACGCGTATCGAAGAAACATGGCACTATACACGGCGGAGATTGCCACATCGACCTTGTGGCACCGCCACGCACACAGCAAAGGAGCCCGAGAACTTCGAGTCAAGGGCATGGCAGTGATTTCGCAACGCAGGATTCTTGTGTAATCGTCGTACCACCCTATATGAGCCTAGTGGCGTTCAAGGGTGCCATGTCCCTCGCCTTGCTACTCGACCACTCCGTCTGGTCGTCCTTTGGCTACCCTTGGCTGCAGGAGTCAGCGACTGGCCACTTAGGTTGTCTTGCCAAAGTTGCCTGTGCTGCACTCTCGAGATGTGCGTTCGGCAGGCGGCATGGCCAGCGTCATATTGAGCTCGAAGGTGTCGTTAGCTATGGCCGGGTGCTGCGTGAGGTACACTTACAGCTAGCGACGTCCAAGTCTGTTGACGCTCTGCTTGTCCCGATGCTACTCATGTCATATACGGCCAACTCCCAGCAGTCGCAGTAAGAATTCGACATGCACCTGGAAGGCATGGTAGCACTGCTGCAAACTACTGGTCCGGAGCCGTATCAAGATTCTCGTTTGGCTAAAGCGTTCTCGTCATGCCGATGTATGCTGATTCTCACTGGCATTATTTCGCGAAACCGTACTTTCCTTGAGGAAGACGTGTGACTGCATAAGGCGTGGACGTCAGAAGAGGTCCCCAACGGGCAGAACCGACTTGTTGATATTCTCGCTGCCATACCGGGCACACTAGAAGACATGACCCCACTGGAAGCTCAGCTCAGCAAGCGAACCGGGCTAAGACAATCTCTTCAACGGCGCATTCAACACAGCCTTGGAGAACTAGAAGTTTGGCGACGGCGGTGGGATGCTGCATTTCCGAAGCCCACGAAGGATGTGCCTCGCACTAAAACTCATGCTTTCACACGGGATGAGCTTCCTCCTGAAGCGGAGAGCTTTCTTTTCTACGAGAGCTTTGAACGTTCGGCTGAATTCTCTCTCCACAGCGCAATCCTCATCTGTCTTCATAGTCTGTCAAAGTCCCTTGTCGTGCCCGACTTGGCTTCTTGGGAAGTACGGGAGGCAAGGTGGCATGAGATGCTGATTTCGGATAATCGGAACCCCCTACCCGACATTCCCATGATAGCGCGCAGTCTGGGTCTTCGCGCTGTCGCCATACAGATCGTGCGCACCTTTGAGTACCAACTGCAGCACATTCAGCATCATCAAGAGCGCGCTCTGTTCTGGCTCTTCCCATCGGGTCTCGCTGGCCTGATCCTCATTGAGGAACCTCTATGGATGTCTACGATATCTGCGCCGAGCTTCACAGGGCGATCGGGGGTACGGGCAAGCTCCTGATACGGTTGTCCCGGAAGCAGCTGTGTCGGCTGTGTGCTGGTCACGAAACCCGGACCTTACATCCAATGATGCCGTTGGCAGCGCGCATTGTTTCTGGTATGCCGCGCAGGGAGGGTGGAAGAAGGCAGAGAGGATCTGGTCGATACATCCATGAGGCTGATATCGTCCTAGTCCCCTCCGGCGTCTGCGCCGCAGAGGATGTTCATATCGGTCTGGTTGTATCGGCGGAGCACTTTGTTAGCAAACGAGTGAGCGGTGAATCAGTGCCTACTTCGACGGAGGAACGAGAGATGTCTCTCAATGCACCCTTTATCAGTAGCGCTCCATCGCGAGTGCGCGTCGCAGAAGCATGTAATCAGTACGGGCTGTTGGCGAAATGAGATCCAATGTCATAAATCGACAGCACGATTGCACACATGCACTTCTTTGCTGCCACCCCTCGACAGCTGCACTACGAATCTGCGTTGTTACTCCTGCAAGTGTTCGGACTCCATCACTGTGGGATGCTCAGGCCGAATGGAGGCGAATGCGCCATTATCTCCTTACCCATGATTTTTAAGATGTCCTGGAATGCAGGCGACCGTGGTTTGATGCTATGACAAATGAATAAGCACATATGGCGGTGCATGGTCTTCCAGCCAGCAGATCATGTCGCGCCACCGTGTATGACATGCTCAGCTCGAGCAATGCTTCCGTATCTAATCAGAGCTGAAGTCGCGACGCATGATCCGAGTGTATACCATGCACTGACAGATAAGCCACTCCCTACACACACCTTGGCGTCGCCTGCGTTGATCAAGTAACATCGTCCACAACTTTGCACAGGGCACAGCCTTGGAAGCTGAGCTGTCAGCACTTCGGCGGACAGCACTTGAGTAGTCTCATTCCACGAGATGGATATCTCGCGCAATCCTTCGACCGGCGCAATAGGTCGCTGCTATGTCGTGCAGAGTGAGACGAGGTTAAGGCCAGATGCAAGGACCCTCAACTCAAAGTGATGCAAGCAGCTCAAACCACATCATGTCGACTATAAGAGTCCGCGAAGTATCCGCCTTCTATTCCGTCTTCATCAACCCAGCTTCATTTTTCTTTAGCACTTCTAGGATAGCCGCCTGCTCGATCGCGAAGCACCAGCTTTTCTACGTACATGTCCTCCCTCAACACCATGGCCATCGCCACCGCCGTCCTCTGCGCTCTCGGCGTCGATGCAGCAGCTTGCCCACCCGGAGCCGGCTACGGCCAGAGCGGCACCAATAATACCACCCCAGCTCTGACACAGCCCTACTACCCAGCCAACGCCCACTGCGTCGAGTACACAGTTCCCATCAGCATCTCCTACGACCGCGTCAACTTCAACTTCAGCCAGTGGCCCGACAATTCCGCCCTCGAGCAATCGTTGGTAGACTTCACGACCCGTCCTACTGCTGGCTTCCCTAGCATCGTGAACGGGACTGTGCATGAGACAGCGGATTGTACCGTTGCTGCGTCGTTCTGCACGCCTCGCAAGCCAGATGGGAAGGAGATGACTGTTATTCTGGCTACCCATGGCATTGGACCCGGGAGAGCTCACTGGAACTCAGCTTATAGTCCTGATCAGTATAATTTCGTGCAATACGCTGTTGAGGCTGGGTATTCGGTGTTCTTCTATGATCGTGTTGGGTGTGGAGAGTCGTCGAAGTATGGCATCCATCTTCCTCTCTCTTTGGGAACTGTATTGACTGCCATGACAGGGCGTCCGGCTACGTGACTCAGCTCAGCACTGGCGTGGCTGTCCTCCAGCAACTCGCCGCAGCTGTCCGCACTGGCCAGTATACCAGCACTGTTGAAAAGCCCTCCAAGCTCGTCCTCATGGGCTTCTCGTTCGGAAGCTACATCACCCATAACACCATCGCCGCGAGTCCCGACATCGCCGATGTTGTGGTGCTGACTACTTTCGGCGCGAATCTCGCTGCGGGCGTCAATGGCAATGGTCTGCTGCGCTCGTTTGTGCCGCGAGTTGCAGCTCTGTCGAATGCTCAGAGGTTCGGCCTGCTGGATACTGGCTACTTGACCTGGGTGGATAAGTACGCGCTGGTCGAGAAGTAAGCTTAGAAGCTCATTACCCTCTCCACAGCGACTGCATTAGCTGACTGAGCTTCACAGCTATTTTAAATATCCCTACTACGACACCAACGCGGTAGCCTACGTCGAGTCGACCAAGGAAGCCTTCAGCATCGGCGAATTTCTTACCTTTGCCACTGTCCCCGACACCTCGAGCTTCACTGGCGCCGCGCTGGCCATAACGGCCGAGACCGACTACATCGTTTGCGATGGCTACTGTCCAGGCGTTTTCGACGAGCCGGCCAAGACTTACTACAAGAACGCGAAGCCGTTCGTCGCATATTTGCAGCCGGAGGCTAGTCATCATCGGAACTTCCATCGGAACGCAACGGGAGCATATGAAGTGATTACGAGCTTCCTCGACAGAACTTTGTGATCGTGTGAGGGGAACTATGGTAGCGTAACCCAAGTGGTGCCGAGCGCGGCCGTGGAGATGTGAGCGGTAGCGGCAGCTATGATCTTGACATTTAGTCACTCCTTTGTTTGCTTTTAGGGTCGCGCGTGACAAAGTTGCGCGCGATTGTCCGTGATATAGAACATAGAACATACTGCACATAGGCATCCCCGTATGTCTCAGACGATTGGTGATGCTCTTCCTGGTGCGATTGCGGCAGCGATGACATGCATGTGATACTGCACTCAAGAGCCGCTGGACTTGCTTGGACACGTCGCAAAGTGCTGCAGCGCTCTATCGCGGGCACTGTGGAGCGACATGGCTGTTGTGAAGGTCTTGACAAAGGAATGGTAAACTTATGGATGAGGTCCTCGAGCGTTGACGCAGACTGGGCGAAGTTACGATTTGCCGGGAGCGGTCCGTGTTCAAGCCGGAAGCCGGAACTCGTTCCGAGAGGCAACACAACTTTAAATCAGGTAAGAACGACACAGCCGAGTCGTCAAGGCAAGTCCGCAGCGAATGCCGCACATGGCTGACTCGACTTCGCCCTGTATCACTTGTAATACCATCTCTCACTTGGTTTGCTTCTGTGCGACAACGTGAGTATCGCGATCTAAATCGATCTCACTTGACCCGTCTCATTAACTTTCTCTTCTTCTACCTGCACTCTCACGTTCTGCACCGGCTCACACTTTCCTTGAAGCCGGAGAGCAATCAGCCACCATGGCTAGCAATAAGCGCATCATGAAGGTCAGCACCTGAGCAATATCGCTGATAAGCGCTGGCATCACTGACGCTCTCGTAGGAGTTGGCCGAATGCACCAGCACTCCACCGCCCGGCTGCACCATCAGACTTCCCAATGAGAGCGACTACCTCAATTGGGAGATCGCTATGACCGGTCCCTCGGAAACCGTCTACGCTGTAAGATAGCCTTATCTCGGTGGAAGTTGGAGCCACTTCAGCTGACAAGATCTAGGGCGGCACGTTCCTTCTCGCTCTCACGCTACCCAAAGACTACCCCTTCAAGCCACCTTCAATCTCTTTCAAAACGAAGATCTACCACCCAAACGTCTCGAACGATGAGCGCGGCGCCATGTGCCTCGGGATGCTGCGGCCGGATGAGTGGAAGCCACCAAATAAGATCAAGGAGGTGCTGGGGTTAGTGAGGGGTGTGTTGGCTGCGCCGCAGCCCGATGATGCGGTGGAAGCAGGAATTGCGGAGCAGTACAGGCAGAGGAAGCCAGAGTGGGAGAAGGTTGCGCGGGAGTGGGTTGGACGGTATGCGAAGGGTTGAGGGCATGTATGAGTCGGTGCGAGAGTGTAGGTGTACATGGCATGGGTGGGAGATGACGGTGTACATATGTACTTGCACATGCCACTAGCGATGCGTACGGCGTCTGGGTAGAACACATAGCTACACACAGATGCAATTACTTGAGCATGGCTTCCTACAACGTGCAGGTACCGATGAACATGCCAACGGTGTGAAAGCTTAGGCCCGTCAGAGCAGACTGAGGATGTGCGAATGTGAGAAAACATGCACTTCACCACGAATCAAGTGTGAAAGCTCGATTACTTCTCCATTCGAAGTATCTGATTCTATCGAGACTCGATCTAATCCCAGAGTTCGGCGAAACTCAGCTCCGGATGCCGACAGCCGCGCGCTTACTCCCAGCGGGCATGTCCGTTCCTGGAACCCGGTCATATCACATGTCGCTTAACACGAGCTTGTAATTGCGTGCAAACGGGCGGAAATGAGTCTGCCAACTACCTGCCGCTGACAAGGCACAGGGCTGCTTCTTGCGCATCGGGACCGCGAGATTTATACAGACTGTCTGTCGAACACATACCGGGCGAGGAGGGCTGAAGAGAGCGTGATGGAGCGCTTGCCGGACGAACCATTGAAAGCGGCACGGTGGTGATCCACAAACAACGACAGTGGGTCACGAGAGCAATCGCGCAAGAACGACCTCGAAAAAGGCTGCGCGCCCTTCGTCGAAGCGCTGCCTGAAGCCATGTCGACTACCACTCCACCGCTGCCACAGCCCCATCTACCCCTGCGGAAGGCGTCCGCGCAATGGCGACGTGCACCCAGGCCAATCTTCACGGCGGAACACGACCCCATGCCACACGTACGAGGCTTCAACCCAAGGACTGCCGATCCGGTAACAAAGTTGGATCCCTTCAGTGCCAGCTCGGAGCATGCATATGCTGCGCGGCCGGAAAGGGCGAAGATGGTGTTCAAGGTGCCTGCAATGAAAGCTGGGTATGAGAGAGAGGTGCCTCCGTTACCAACTAGGGAGGAAGGAAGCTCGTCATCATCCCCCTTGCCTTCGCCGCGATCGCCGCCTGGAGGGAAGGCACCGAAGAGCTCGAAGTCGTTTACTGGAGGGCTAAAGAGCCTCAGACGCAGGGTGTCCAGCAAAAGCATACAGAAGACGCTAAGTGGACCTGGCACGCCTGGCATTACCAACGAGGATCTGGGCACGGAGGGCGTAAGGCAGTCACTACGCTCCGCATTGACGAGCAATTCGAGTCTGGCGAATGTCAGCAGCAATACGACAGATCGGGAGAGCTATCGTACTGGCGCGAGTTCGCAGAGCGAGTATACTGCACAGTCTCGGGATACCACCCTCATGCGTGAAAGCCTGGATGTTGAGCAGGTCATTCGCATGTACGAGAATGGCTTCGAGGAGAGCAGGAAGCCAAGCCTGGAAGAAGAGGCTGCAGACGATGAGCTCGTAGTTCCAGAACCCGCGCCAATGAGCCGGAGAGCGTCTGCTGAGGAGGCGCGCTTGGAGACGAAACTGGCATGGGATAGAAAGAGGGCGCACAGAAGGAGTCAGAGCGCTAGTCTACTGGATCGCTTTAAGGCACCGCCACCAGAGCCTCCCTCTGAATCATCCAAAGTTGTCGACAAGATCGTCACTACTACATTCCACGCTCTGCATCTCGTCAACAGCCGAGACGATGCGCCTGAGACTCCCCTGCGTACGAATGGTCTCTGGCTGCCAGCACTAGCTTCATCACCAGGAAATCGCAGTCCCAGCTCACCGATGACTGCTTCTGGGCCGGTCCCTCGCGATCGATATGGCTTCAAGAAGGCGTCGCACTACATCACGCTCGACCAGTACGACGCCTGGAATACTGGCTACACGGATCATCTGACGCGCCGACGGAAGAAGTGGGATGTACTGATGCGCTCGTATGGTCTGACGACACATAATCCGATTCGCTTTCCCATCAAAAGTGAGAAGGTCAAACGCTACGTTCGCAAAGGTATCCCACCCGAGTGGCGCGGCTCAGCCTGGTTCTACTACGCCGGCGGACCTGGCCTAATGAAGGAGAACCCTGGCCAATACCAAAGACTACTCGCCCAGGTGGAGACTAAGCTCTCCGAGACGGACAGAGAACACATCGAGCGCGATCTCCATCGCACCTTCCCAGACAACATCCGCTTCAAGCCTGACTCCTCCGGCGACTTCAACACCCGCAGCGAACACCTCTCGAACGAAAAGAAACGCCGTCCACCTCCCGAAGAAACCCCTCTCATCGCCTCCCTCCGCCGCCTCCTCCAAGTCTTCGCCCTCCACAACCCCAGTATAGGCTACTGCCAATCCCTAAACTTCATCGCCGCGCTACTCCTCCTCTTCCTAAACGCCGACGAAGAGAAAGCTTTCATCCTCCTGAATCAGATCACCACTCTCCACCTCCCCGGCACCCACGGCCTGACCCTCTCGGGGGCCAACACCGATATAGCAGTCCTCATGTCGTTGGTGAAAGACTACTTGCCAGCAGTCTGGACGAAACTCACCAACCGCTCGCCCGAAGATCGCCGTAATACTGCTGGTCCGGACGCGGCGTTGCCTACGATCAGCTTGGCAACTACGGCATGGTTCATGGCGCTGTTCATCAATACTCTACCCATCGAGTCCGTGCTGCGGACGTGGGATCTGCTCTTCTTTGAAGGCTCGAAATCGCTCTTCCGCATCGCGCTGCACATCTTCTCGCTTTCTCTGCCTATCATCGAGCCGCTGCAAGATTCCATGGAGGTCTTTGGCGCGGTGCAGGGGTTTCCGAGGGGCTTGACGGACGTCAATGGCTTGATCGAGGGTGCTATGAGGCGCAAAGGAGGGTTTGGAGGAGTGAGTCAGGAGTTGATTGATTTGCGGAGACGGGAGTTGCGGGATGGACCGAAGTTGGAGCGGATCGATACTGCGAGTAAGGTGAATGGGAAGTGGAAGGGACGGTGGAGGGGGAGGACTGTGAGGGGGTGATGCGTGGTATTCGAGATGGCGTGTCAAGGAAGATCGGCGAAAGCTTGACATTATGGCAGGTCACCTTCACGAAGTATGGGTATAGGACGGCGAAGTGAGAGTTTCTTAGAGTTGGAGCCGGCATTGGGAGAGCAAGCATATAGATCCCCGACAGCGCCGTTCATGAAGCTTGAATTTCCTGCATGGAGAATCGCTGCATTATCCCGTCCCTCGGGTCTCAAAAACGCAATGTAGCGCTGCGTTGCTGTGCATGTACGCAGATCCGTGCGACTTCGGCGCATCAATGCCTTTGCAAGTCTGCAGTCCCGTGAGAAATCTCCATGTTTGGATACACCCGTCTTATGCTTTTTGGTTAGACAGTCATACTCGCGAGCTTGCGATTTTGGTGCATCGCATTGTTCGCACTACCAGCCCACCCACGCAAATGATTTCAATGCCTTCCCGGCACTGATCGCCAGACGCCATCGCTCCCCATGTCACCTCGCTCGGAGCATCGGTCTAGCCCTTTAGACTGCTGCACCATCGACGGTGGCCTAGTATGTCCTCGCCAAATTTCTCAGATACCAATCGACAAGTTTTCGCCCGACCTTCGCCTCGCTGACATGGATCAGATCACCCTCCATAGCGTAATCCAGATCTCCCGAGTTCACCATTTCACCCTCTAGCAACCCACCCTCACCAGAGTGCCTGATCTGCCGTGACCGCTGCTTGTTAACCAGCAGCCAGCCTCGAAGCGTCTCTGAGTCGACCTCCAAGAAACCAGCAAGCTTCGTGAGATCCATGGTCGTGTACAGCTTGAGGTATGACCGGACTGTGGGTGCGAACATGTTCGTCTTCACTTCTTCCATGAAGATCGCGAGGTGGTGTTCCACGGGATCGATGTTCGCGGATGGGTTGTCGAAGTCTGGAGGTGTTGGCGAAATGAAGCGAGGGCACGCGACACGGAAGAGCTCCTCGAAGATTGGCAGCGCTTCAGGGCCACCGCGCTGCATACGCGTGAACTGCTCGCCGTACTTTTCCCGGAGAGCTGTGTGGATCGTGTCGTCTAGACGTGTTGGGTGGAACGCCACGCAGATGGCTACGAGAGCGTACATCTGGTCGTTCTTCTTGGTGATGCTGTCGTACTGCTGGTTCTTTTGGAAGTTCTTCGTCCGGCTGACGTAGACGAGGATGTGGTTGAAATTCCGTAGTGCGTCGGCGTAGCGGTGCATCATCATGTAGCTGAAACCTACGTGGTAGTATGTGCTGAAGTTCGCTGCCATGACGCGGGCGAACATTGCGCGTTTGTTCAGCTCGATGTCGTCGATTGTCTTCAGGGCGAGGCTGAAGTCTCCGAGCAGGCAGTGAACTCGGAGGAGGCCGAGGATGGAGAAGTAGCCTAGCATTTGGTAGAGTGGCCGACCGCCATACTCTCCCTTATAGGCGCCGGGATCCTCGCCGCGTTTCGTTGCTGCGAGTTGTTCGCTGATCTGGGAGCGTTGGATGAGGGAGTACAGGACGTTGAGGACCGAGTAGCAGCCCCATGTTGAGGGGTTCTCTCGGAGTATGGCGACTTCGTCTTCGTTCACTTGGGTGGAGGACTGTTGCAAGGCGACCTTTTGGCGGTATGCGCAGAAGGCGTTGAACTGGTAGATGAACTCGTCGATCACATCCCACGCCCAGAAGTTCTGATAATCTCATCAGCACACAATACCCTACGCTGCACCAGACAAAACACTCACAGATGGCACATCGATATCCACCGGTCCCTCGCTGTTCAGAATGAAGTGGAAAAGGTTGCAGTACTGGTCGTAGCTCGATATCTTCGTCTCTATCGTCGCTTGGTACTCCAGCGGTTGCGCGGCTTGCACTAATTGTGCTTGCAGATCTTGAGGTGCGTTCGCTGACGGTACTCGGTCCAAGTCATAGTCTGCCCCATCCTGATAGGTTACTTGCTCCCGGTATGTGCTGGCAAGCGCTTCCTCCTCTACGTCGGAATCGTCGTTCGGTTCGCGCTGCGCAGGTGGCTGCTGGTATGCCGGTGCTTGGCGGACCGACATGACGGCGAAAGGCCTTCGAGCCTAGGGTTCGGCGGCGGGATAGTCTCAGGAAGGGGTGGGCGGCGTTTTGGTCGGCGGAAATGAGTTGATCTGATGGCCGGTGGTGGTAATCAGGTGCGGTCGAGATCGGCGGATTTTCGAGAGACCCGCCAAGATTTCATTCGTTGCGAGTCATTCACCTACTATTTCGCTCATGCATCTTCAATATATCAATTTACTCTGAACACTCTTCCCTATATCGACAACAGGACTCGCTCTCGCAATGCTGGAAACTACGATCCGATTACTCAGCCGCATAAACTTACGACCGGGTCGCTAGCGAATCTCACACGACCATCGTCCGCCACCTACTCTCACCCACTCAAACGCCAACATGTCCCGTGGAGGCCGCGGCGGGCGAGGCGGCGGCTTTGGAGGCAGCGCAGCCACTCGAATGGCCTCTGGAACTCTTGGGATTCTGATCGACAAGGAGCTCGAAGCCGCGTTTGCTCAGGCCGACGATCCAGAAATTGGACTTTTTCCCGTAAGTGAAGCGAGTCAGGACCTCGTTCAATGCCCTCAACCGCGGGGTCGTTCCGCGATGCGACAGCGTGGCTGCCATTCAAGCTCGACCTCGCGCAGTCGCAACTCCCTTCTCACTACACAAACAGCGCATCGCCCAGCATGTGACGCGCCATGTCGCGCGCCTCACCAGCCGCCGACGATCAGGAACCTGATGAGCTGAATCTCTTCCAGCAATACTTCCCACACCTGGCACCTCCAGCCACCGAGCAGGAGAAAGAGCAAATACGCTTCTACCTTGACCTCCAAGACAACGTGCGCAACGGCTGGCTCGCCAAAGCTATCGAAGGCCTGCAAGCGAAGAATCGACAGCGCGCTGCGGTAACGAAGCAGTTCAACCCATTCGAGGATGTGCAGCAGTATGGGCTCAAGCGGGGCAGAGGCGCTGAGAAGGTCCCCAAGTTTGAGGAGTTTCCGTTCGGTATGCGCGAACCTTGCGATCAGCCTGGGTGTGCGCCGTAACTAACAGACGGGGCGATAGTCAAGGGGCACTTCCCAAAAGAGCTTTGGTGTGTGCTCGACTCTACCGATGACACCGGCGCAGAGCGCAAGCCGAAGCGACTAAAGCTCTCGGCCAAGTCCAATCGCGACAAGCTTGCTGAGCTCGACGAAATTGACGAGGTTCCTGAACTGGATAAAGACGACGAGGACGGCGCCAAGAAGGACGATGACGAAGATGCGCCAGAAGAGCTACAAGATAACGACTTTGACGAGGACGACCCGGAGAACGAGGAGCTAGCTAACGACGACTACAACGCCGAGCAGTACTTCGAGGATGGCGAAAGCGACCATGATGATGGCGGTGGGGACGATGGCGGGGGAGGCGAGATGGATTGAGAGGCGCAACATCCGCGTTCACTGTTTACTGGCGTTTTAGGCGCGGTCGATCGACGATACCCCGGTGCTTTGTGCGAGGCATTCATAGCTGTTAGTACTGCCATGCAGATTATCAGAGCCTTTCATTCCCCTTCTCTAGCATCCATATCCTCTCCACCTCTCCCCTAGCCTCCTCCGCCGTAATCGGCACTCTCCTGCCCTTCCAGACCTCCCGTTCCCTCTCCGCCCACCCCTCCATACTCCTCATTCCCACAACCACAAACCCCAGCTCCTCCCTGCCCACATCAAACACCTCCCACCACTCCACCTCCGGCAGTTTCACGCCCAACTCTCTCGCCGCGAGATATATAGCAGCCACGGCCAGCGCGTTGGGCTGGTGCGTCAGGTAGAGCTTCTGCGGGCTGAAGCGCGCCGAGTTGAGGTGGGCTAATGCGCGGTGGGGGAGCTTGGCTGCGGAGGGTGAGGGGGGTGGGAGCAGGGAGAGGGTTTGAAGGTAGGTTATTAGGAGGGGATGGGGCAGGGAGACGTGGGTTTGGAAGTTCAGGCAGATTAGGAGGAACGATTCCATACTGAAGAGGTGGGCGTGTGTGAGGGGTTGCGAGGTGACAGGTGGGGAGGTTGGAGGCAGCTTGTCTAGGGGATTTGCAAAGTCTGGCCGGGTCGCGGTGAGGTTGTTGAAGACGCTCAGTAGCGACTTGGGGGAGACTGGTGTGGCGGAGGGTTTGGCGGTTACGTAGAGCGCTGCTGCTGCTGCATCCTGTTTGTGTCCCGTTAGCATTACCTTCTCGTTCGTCATCGCGAGGATCTCTAGCGCTTTCAGTTTGACTACGGTATTGAAGGCCAGCGACTGTGTTACTTAGAGGGCTCCCATCAGGAGTCACTAGCCAGGAGCGAGCGTTGTGTGATACTCAGCGATTTGTCCAACACGCGCTCACAACTACAATGAGACCGAGAAACACAGCGAGCCGTTCGATTTCCCTTCGATATGATAACTAGCAGCAGGGAGGCAAAGATCAAAATTCACTTCGATCGTCGCCCAAGAGTTCCAACATTCTCATGACTCACCTTAGCATTCACATCCCACAGACCCTCATCGCCAGGTCCCGTCCAGAACCGCGTCAAGATGACGATAGCTTGTGCTATTATCTCCTGCGGCAGGCGAAGCAGGATTCCGGCTGCTTGGACGAGCCGTGCGGTTTCGTAGTGGACCGAGGATTCCAGTTCCGCGGGAATGCCATCGAGTTGCGAGGCTGAGGTTTCGAGCTGCTGGGGTGTTGCTAGGGGGTTCGTGAGATGGGTGAGGTGGGGTTGGGGAGCCATTGTTGTGAGGTTTGATGGTGGTGGGTTTGGGGTTTCAGTGGGCTGATGACTTCGGATCGGGATCGCTCGCGTTGCGATGGGATGGGCTCATGGGGGTCGGAGTTGTTGAAAGTAACGAGGTCGTAGCTGCCAGTATCCGAGTTCCAATTTTACGAACGTAAACTCGACTTTGATATTGATATACATATATCAGTCTGGAGGTCGTGATGTTCCTCGTTCCTGCATTGGATGTCTTGGCATGTGGCGTTCGAGAGTGGTTGTCTGCAGTTGAAACATCTCCTCCGTCGCACCATCTCCATCACAACTCCATTCTCCACGCACGCGAGATTGCAAGGCCATTGCACCAAGTCATGGCCAGTAGCGGTTCTCCGCTTCAACATGTGCAGAATCGCACTCTATCGCCTACGCCAAGGCGGCGGAACATGGCTCACCTGGGTAGATCACTTTTCTATATACACCACAAACACCACATACCGAGGTGATGGGCCCATTCGGCAACCTCGAACGTAAGGTGAGACGCTGTGAGTGTGACGATGTACGTCAGTCCTATGGGCAAGGCGAACAGTCGGCTCGATCTGTCGCGAGGTAGGTATATCATCTCATTGCTGTCTACTTTCGAAAGCCTCTCTGTTCATCATCGCTGTGCTTTTTTCGTTCTGTGCTGTCCAAGTCGCTCTTTTCTGCTCTGGTAGCACCCACTTTCGTTACATTCAACCCTCTCGAGCACTGGTGGCTCGTGTCCTTACCAGACTTTACAGAAGTACAGATCACGAAGCACAGCATTCTCTCCCAGTATGAAGTCCACCGCTTCTTTGGCTGCGGCCGCGAGCCTCTTCGCTTTGGTCAATGCTCACGGTATGATCTCGAGCCCGAAGCCTCGCGAGGCTGGTCCGGCCATGAAGGCAGCATGTGGCGAGCAGGTCTACAACATGCAATCGGTAGGTAAATCTTGTATCCGCGTGGAGTGCACTGCTGACCAACTTCCAGTCCGATAGCTACGGCAACGTACAAGGCGAGTTGCAGATCGCACACACCCAAACCGACTACGACGCTGCGACTTGTAACATGTGGTTGTGCAAGGGATTTAAGTACGCCGACAACACGGCCAACGTGCAAAAGTACACCGCTGGACAGACCGTCCCGATCACTGTTGACATTCGTGCGCCGCATACTGGTGTCGCGAATGTGAGCATTGTCTCTACCTCGAACAACAAGCTCATCAGCAATGCTCTGATCAGCTGGGACGTCTACGCGTCAAATGCCGCCAGTATCCCAGACAGCCAGAAGCAGTTCAACATCGTCATGCCCGATCTCGGCAGCCAGTGCGCTACAGCTGGCGCGTGTGTGATTCAGTGGTACTGGAACGCTGCCAACATCGACCAGACCTACGAGTCTTGTGTCGATTTCACCATGTCGGGTTCTGGTAACGGCGGTGCCGTATCGTCAGCGCCGGGATCCTCGGCCGCGCCCATCTCCGTTGCTACAACATCTGCTGCCAGTCTGACAGCGGTCACGACCCAGCAGGCCGCTGCATCAACCTGCGCGTGCACGCCAGACAAACACCACCAGCTCCTAGCCCGCCAAGAGAGCGCATGCGTTGCCAGCACAGCGACCTACTTCGGCATCTCGACAGTCTTTGCAACCATCACGGCATCTCCAACAATCACCACGAACGTCGCGGCTGCTAGTGTCAGCACCAAGGAAGTCACAACCACTATCGAGGTAACGCGCACAGAGACTATCACGAAGACCATCACTGTCCAGCCGTCGGCTACTCTGCCACCCTTCCCTGTCGGTAACGCAACTGTCATCGCACCCACTGGCAGCGGTAGTGTAGTCAGTCCAGTGGGCAAGACGGGCGCTCCTCATCCCTACGCGCCCCCTCGTCCCCACGGACCCGACAACGGCACCGTTGTTGCTCCAACAGGCACTGGCGTCGCAGTCAACCCTGTCGGCGGTACTGGCAGGCCAGCCCCACCAAAGCCGTACAGTCCAGCTAAAAGCACCCTACCTGGCCCCAGTGGCGTTGTCGTCCAGCCTGTTGGAGGCACTGGTGCGCCCCCGCCACCAAAGCCATACGGTCCTGGTAACGCGACTTTGCCTGCCGGCCCCACTGGCGTCGCTGTCAACCCGGTCGGTGGTACTGGCATGCCAGTTCCACCCAAGCCGGTCGGTCCTGGGAATGCCACCATGCCTGCTGGTCCCACCGGTGTTGGTGTTGGTCCAGTTGGAGGCACTCGCACCCCTAGCCCGCCCAAGCCATATGGTCCCGGCAATGCTACGCTACCCGTTGATCCCACTGGCGTTGCAGTCAACCCAGTCGGCGGTACCGGTGCTCCTGCGCCACCGAAGCCATATGGACCGGCTAACTCTACGTTGCCCGCACCCATTGGTGTCGCTGTCAATCCGATCGGCGGCAGCAGCATACCCCGTCCCCATAGTTCGTCACGCTCAACAGCAGTGTTGCTAACTGCGACTGGCTCTAGCGCCGTATCGCCTGTCGACAGCGGTACCACGGGC
Source organism: Cryoendolithus antarcticus (assembly GCA_002077065.1). Lineage (NCBI taxonomy): Eukaryota > Fungi > Ascomycota > Dothideomycetes > Cladosporiales > Cladosporiaceae > Cryoendolithus > Cryoendolithus antarcticus. Next base: position 333,996 of record NAJO01000031.1, on the reverse strand, counting down.
ATCGTAAGCATCCTCCCGATTCCGACAACGTCTCGGGGCCCGCCCTTCACCTTCGTGACGCCAAACTCCACTCTCGTCGGTCCCACTGCGCCGGGCACTGCTGTGTCGGTGAACCCGGTCGGTGGCAGCGCTAGCAGCACCTCTGTCCCTATTCTCCCTACTATGTATGGCTCCAGCTCCTCAAGTGCCGGCCCGGTCGTCACGACCACAACCACTATCCCGTTCCCGACGAAGGGAACGAACAGCACCATGCGTCCTACCGGCTCTGGGGTAGTTACAGTCAACCCCGTCGGTACCTCGCTGTCGTCAACAACATCTAGCATCAACGTCACTGCCCCAGCTGTAACATTGGCGCCAGTCTACAGCTCCGCTCTAGCCAACCTCACCTCGGCCATCAACGTGGGCGGCATCACAAACAGTTCCGCAATCATCCCATCTTCAGCAGTGAACCCTATTATCTCCTCCCTGATGGCGAACCTTACGTCTCTTCTCCCCTACAACGCTCTCCCGACCGCGGACGCTCCCACTGCGCTCCCTTCAGGTTATGCCACAATCACCAACGCGCCGACATCTACCGCCGCTACCGCCACGGCAACTGCAACTCCAGCAGCTGGTAGCGACCAGGCGCCCGAGAAGGGTATGACTCTGGCGCAGATTATCAAGTGGCTGGCATGGTTGCTCAAGCAGCTTGCACAGCAATCACAGGGAGGCGAGACAGGGCCAGCAGTTCCAGCGCCTAGCAACACGTTGACTTCTTCGGTCGCTAAGGCCACGGCTACCATGACGAGGAGGGGTAGGTATGTGAGGTAGAGTGTATCTGACGGGGAGACACATTGGAGTCGCCGACTTGACGTTGGAACGTGCGATAATGAGGCTGGCTCCTCGCTTCGCAAGCGTTACTACGTAGAGAGCTTGGATGGGTGTATAACATAGACGAAGGCATGTTCAGGACGCAGTTGATGTCACCCTCTTTCTATCTCCCAGCAACCGAGTAGGTTGTGCAGCTGTGTGGTTGGACAGAGTGTCTACGGTGTATGTGTTCCATAGTCCTTCCTGCCTGCTATATGGATCTACGGTTTATGCCCATGGTGACATGTGCATGGCAGACCCATGAGTAGGGGCAAATTTGGAGTGATGACCGACAAGTCTCAACACAAAGATCAGCCTATGAGATAAGAAGTAAGACCTGAGGGTTTGAAACTTTGTTCAATTTGTACATATGTACCTTCCCATGTCGTCCCGTGCCCCGACGCCTGCTCATAAAACCTCCCAGCCATACCCATGGGCTATGTACCTAAGCCATGCTGATGCTCTCCGGCCGACTTCGTGGCGGTGGCTTGACCGCTTTCTCGTCCATGCGGACAGCCACGTGGCCGTCTAAGTACTTGCTCACACTACCCATGCACGCACTAGCAATGCATGCAAAGACACCGAATGCAATGGTGATGTACCATACCAACTTGAAGCCGTCGTCGAACGCATGGATGCAAGCGGGCTTGACAAACTCCATAGCCTTCGCGGTGTTCAGCCCGAAAGACGGATACTCCCTCGCGAGGGTATCGAAAGGTAGCGCAGAGAGGGTGTTCATTGTAAAGGTGATGTCCGCAACGGTTGTGCCAGTGACCGGCACGTTCGAGAGCCACGCCGGGACCACATATAAGTACGTGCTTTTCGTGACTTGGTTGATGAGCTGGTTGTAGAAGATCGCGAGACCCACGACTTGAGCTTGCGCACGAAGACCGACGGTCAGTGCGGTAACGGAACCGATCAGGTCGTCTGGGGTGATGACGGTGATGATGACCTGATTGGGGACGAGGACACCGCCGACGCCGAAGAGGGCAAATACCAAGGGCGCCCATGCTGTTTTGATGTTGTCCGGGCGGATGAGGACGAGGCATGCGCAGGCAACTGTCTGCATGATGCAGAAGCCCAACATAACGAAGTGTACGTGCTTCTTGAAAAGGCCGAGGAGTACAGCAGAGACCATGGCGCCGCCGAGAATGCAGACACCGATGACAATGCACCTCACGCCCACTTGTGCGTGAGTGGATTGGAAGATAGCGATCGTCTCGATCGGCCAGAATGACACGAGGGGAATGTAATTAATTCCTGCCGCGAAAATGACTGCCAACATGCAGAAGAATGGTCGAGCGTCGTGGATGATACGTCGAGGGAATAGCGGGTATGGTGCGAGGAAGAACTCGTAGAGTCCAGCAGCAATCATCAGGCAGGGTCCCAAGATGATGGGCACGAGCACGTGAGTGCTCTTCCATGGGTGGGAGATGCCTCCCGAGTTCAAGCCGTAGAGGAAGATCAACAGGCCTGCGATGATCAGTCCACCACCGACAAAGTCGATCCGCTTTATCATCTCCCGCTTCGATAGACCGCGAGCGTTGACGCGGGCCGGTGGGTTGTAGCCGAACAGCACAGCTGCGAATCCGATAGCATTCCAGATCCCCAACGCCAATCCGATCCATCGCCAGGTAGCGTCCAACATGTAGTTTGCGTACAGCGTTCCTGGCGCCCAAGGAATGATGGCGCTCAATGCGACGACAGCCCAAATAGCTCGCTTCTCGGTGGGTACGACCTCAGCAATCACAGCGATGGCAATGAGCTCGCAAATGACAGCGCCGAGGCCTAGAAAGACCTGGCCGGCAATGAAGCCAGCTGCATTGGGTGTCGCCGCGCACACGATCGACCCAAGGATTCCACAAACAAAGCCGAAGAGGAAGATCTTTTTGCGACCAAGTAGATCGGATAGCGGACCGACAAATGGTGCCACGGCACCCATGGCAAGGATACCAGCCGTCAACATCCAGATGTACAGTTCCGGGTGGCCTAGGGCTGTGGCAATTGGTGTTGCGACAGTCAGATAAAGGAGTGGGTAGATCTGGGACGCCGCCAATCCGATGGCAGCGCCTGTGACAGTGAGTACGAAGCTAAGGGATATCTGCATGGTGTCAGCTGTGCGATGTAGCCGGTGCGACGTACAACGTGCGCTTTTATATGGGGTATCGGTGTACCTTATTTGGTGCGGTGTGATCAACGCCATCGCCCTCTGTACGCAGTCCATTCTTCTCGTAGTAGTTTGAGTTGCCAGGGACACGGGAGATCGTGCGAATGACCTCAAGTTGGCCATCGCCGTTGATCTTCTCGCCTGTGGGCGAGTAGCGAACGTCGTGATCTGAGCTGTCCGACATGATCGCGAATGGAGGGGCTACCAGATCCTGTCGATGTAGATACCCGATGCTGTGATGCCGTGTCACACAGAAATGTTTTCAGAGATGTGCACAAACATCAAAGGCGACCGTCCAAACCGGGATAGGAAATGGATAGAATGATAGGAGATCTAGTACTTGTATCGACTCCCTGGTAAACCACACTACTCATTACTCTGAGCGTGGACCGTGCCGCCACGCTGGAACCACCACGCGCAGGTGGATTAGGTCAATTCTGTAGTACGACAACGCCGTATGGCAGGTGACAACGCCTCGGTTCTCGGTCTCATCAGACTATTCCTGCTCGAGGTTGCACTGGCTGGCCAATACGCTTGCGATGTGGGACATTGGCGTACAGCTTAAATCGCCAGTCCCCCGCAATTTGCCTCTGGGGTCGTGGCAATCTAACCGCAAGAGTGTCATCCTCCGGGGCCATCGTGTGACACTTGGCAATCCCTCGGCGGGAGATCGACATCGAATGGCAAGCCAAATCCTGGAGGCCGAGGCACGGTTCGCTGGTGATTGGCGACGACACAAAACCTCGAGGTGCCCAGCATTCTTTCCACCAGGCCATCGTGGTTTTGCCGGCAGTCTGACCTGCCTTATCAGCACATCCTGGTCTGTAGTTTGTCTCGCAGCAGGGTCACGCTGTTTGAGACTCGAAGTGCTACGATGCCAAGGAAAGAGCGAAACAGCGCCTGACGTCCGCCGACCGGTGTACCTTGCAGTTTTCGAAGCCGGATTAAGCCGGCGCAGACACATCCTTAGGTCTCACTGTGACATTTCATCTGGTCATCAGCGCGTGAGATGGGATTACCCAGGCTGCGAAGTGTGTCAAGTCCTACGCACCAGATGGAAAGACGTGTGTCGAGTGAACGATCGCGTTCCTGACAGATAGTCTGTTGTCTGATACTGCATCCGTGATTTCTTCATGCAGCAATTTCAATGCCACTAATTTAGCAGCCGAGATCGCGCTACTGACACACAAATAACCTTCTCTCTTCCAGACGCTGCAGTATGCCACAATCACCTGCACCGAGAACGTCGTATTACGTCCACTGCGTCGACCATATGGGGCATCGTTTCGAAGATGCACCTCCCGTAACACGCTTCATGTCGTGCTTCGATGGACTCTCAGATGCTTCCGACACAAGGAGCGCCGCAGGCCGTTGAGATCCCCAGACTTCTATTCCATAGCGTGCGGAGGCAGAAGTGGAGTGGTGAAGTTCGCGGTCCATACAAGGCCTCGGCCTTGTCACGGAACTGAAGCATGTGCTTCGATCGGGCACGACTCGAGAGCAGATCCATACGCAATGCGGTTGCCAGATCTTCCTCGGCGACGCCTATCGAAGAGATACATTTGCCTACTCCGTGCTGCGTGCAAAGAAGCTGTGCAGTAGTTTGAGCAAGCGAAGCCTCGGCCTCCGCATGGAAGTGATAACCACCCAGATGTATATGGTAGCTTATGAAACGATACATGAGACGCATCTGCGAGCTCCGTTTCGGACGTCGAGCTCTATTGCGCAATCTTTCCGTCATTGTCGCGTACTCGGCTCCTCTCTCGTGGCCATGAAAGTAACGCGGTAGCGGTCTGGCTCGATGCTTATACTATGTACTGTGGCTTCGCGGACTCAGCTCCCGCAACCTCGCTATCGAGGCGTTCGAAAGTCCGAGGCAACCTGCTCTGCTGCCACGCATGGCACGGCCCTCTCCGCCGAGAAGAGGATGCCCTCGAGGCAATGAATGATGCACCGAAAGCTCTGCGGCTTCCGATTCACCATCCGTTGTCAAAGAGGAGTGTCGAAGCGCTCCAGCAAAGTATTTCGGCCATGTAGAGGCTCTTCTTACGAACGGAAAGCTATGGTATAATCGACTGACTGTCCGGTCCACTTACTTTGCGATCAGGTACTCTTGATTAAGCCTGCTATCATCAGCACAAACTTCGGTCATGGCGACATACCAGTGGTGTCGCTACGTGCTCATATTTCATACAGCCTAGCGCTGGTATCCTCGACTTCAGCGTACGCAGAACGGCGACCGAGATCAGACAAACTTTGAGGACAGGGAGGTAGCGTAGCAGGTAGCCCGCATCCTATCGCCCGAACTTCTGCACCTCTCACTCTTGCGGAACTCGAGGGCCTTCAGGAAGCAGACATCAGTCATGTGTGGTCTGCTGGAGACCCAGTCTCTATCGCTGAGCTGTTGTGATTTCCCCATATCGGGAAGGACGAAAGGCTTAGTCTGGCACAGTAGGTTTCTACGGCCCAACATGTCTCGTCATATGCGCATTCCCTTCGCTGCGGTAAGGGCATGCGTTAGCATCTTCAATCATGACACCTCTGCCACCCTTCGCTCCCTCCCTCCCTCCCTCTCTCTCTCTCTCTCTCTTTCTCCCTCGTGCGCGCGCGCACAATCTCTATCTTACCATCACATGAGCATGACCAATCGCAGTCCGCCGACGAGAAGAGCACACAAGTAATAATGACCAGCCGTGCAATCTTCGTCCGACTCTATGTGTTCAAGCAGCGTCAGCTTGCTGAGACCTGCACCTTGCGCCTCGGCCTGGTCGCACCTAATCGCAGATTCATCATTTCGGAGCCACTAGTCAACTACGCATACCCAGACTCAACGAAGAACCATCTCCTACGCTTCTCTGATTGCCCCGAGTATTACGCCTCCGATCCAAAGGACACCCAGGGCTTCCACCTACCGAAGTGGACAGAGGAGCAACACGAAATTGCCCACCAAGTCGCTATCCGGCTCAGCGCAACCCGAATACAGAGGCTACGGAGGACCAGAACATAATCGAGCGTGCGCGAGACACGCATCTTTACGGCCACTCCTGATGAACCACACTGCCAATCATGAGATGAAGCACGTGCACGAGCTCTCAACGATCTGGAATGAATACCTAGATCACGGCAATGTCAGGGCAATGCACGGAAATGTCCACGGCGAGAATGTTGAGACAAGACGAAGCAGCTCGGGAAGGGTGTGAGATGCTGCCGCAATATGAAACTTGACACACTCCACTATCTGGACGAGGCTGTTAATGGCATGGTCAACTGTACTGAAGGCGTTGAGGTCTGGCGTGAGAAGACCGAGGAGATCACCGCGCATATCCTACTAGCCCGATTCGACGAGGTCTTTACCGTGAGATGCATAGCTGAACTCCGCTCAGGCAATCACTCGATGGCCTTCGAGAACATCTGGCCTTCGGATGTATCCAACGTCATCCTTGATTACGTGAGCAAGTTCTCCATCTCCGGGGGTTTGTCAAGGCGCACATCAAGCATCGGGAGGTGCGCGCGGCATTGGAGTTGGTGGGTGGTAAGACCGACGTGGGGTACGTCCCGACGCACCCTAGGCGCGGCGCGAAGCCCAAAGGTCACGACTACGTCGACAAGGTAAGGCCGGAGCTGGCACTGAGTCCACTCAGTGGCAGCATTGAGGATGGAGACAAGGGTGGCGAGGAGGATCTCGAAGCTTCAACTTCTGTGGTGGATATGCGCATCGGGAGAGAATGATACCGTGACTTGATGGCCCTGTGAGAGACTGCAGGTGAATGAGAGCGCGGTGGGCTGTTGTAGCACTCTCCATTGACGCTATACAATGACACCGCTATGTCTTCACATTCAGAGGCGCAGGCGAGAATATTAGTCTTTCGAAGAAGAGAATATGACTCCCAGCTCAGCCGAAGAACGTCTTTATGCTGAGCAAAGGCTGATCGGGTGTCTGTCAGACGAGTTTTCTCGTCCCAGCTCTCAGATCGGCGCTTCATGGCACATCGGTACCGGCCGGCATCCAAAAGCGGTGTTTGCAGGCCAGATGATTTAGGTCTCACGTTTGCTGCTTCTATTGCATCAGCGCTCAGCTTGCGGTTGCCTCGTATGTAGTGACCAGGCCTTGTGTAAAGACGAGGATCAGGGTGACTTCGAGGCAGATTGGCGGCTGTATGAGCAAGTGAATCATCAATGTCACGCGGGCAATGGAGCAGACATTCATGACTCCTCGCTGCGGCTCGTGGCGAGCCTTCTCTTCGGCATGCACGGCGCATGTTCGGCAGTCGCATGTGCTCGGTCCCTGCGATCAGAAGTGCCATTCAGATTGTCCAGCAGTGCAGGCATGCTGAATGGCGTTGAAACCGCGGCGGACGTCTGCAGTATCGATGTCGTTGTCGTGTGAAGACGCGTTTAGTCATCAATGCAACAGCACATGTCAAGGAAGTGAGGTCACGAGATCACTCACCGCCCGTCTTGCCGACCGCTCGGGCCGCCGACGCTAACTTTGACATGACTTGCGTTTGTCAAAAAAGTTGCCCTCGGATGCCTCCTCTCTCGGCCTCGAACAAACACCATCAAAACCAGACAAGAGTCGCCACAAATAACGTAAAGCGGTCAAGCATACACCACAACACTACTTCGTCGACAAGATGCCTCAGGCACTCGCTGGGCACTAGAACACCGCTGGAGGAGCCCTGCCCTCGAGGCACTCCTCCAGTACGGTAACCGCTCCGCGAACAATTTCAATCATTGACGACGAATACAATCCTCGACTGCTACCAAGCACTCGCGATCTCGGCGACCGCACCATCACTCGGCCGCGCATCACAGATCATTCATAGAGGCACAGACGAAGGGGAGACTTGAGCCAAACTCTTGCTCGAGTCATTACAGAATCGCAACCTCGCCAACATCGCCCGGAAGGCGATCTCGCGTGGAAGAGCAATCTCAGGAACAGGCAGCAAAATGGCTGGCAGGCGTTTAGGCAGGGTCGACATGTTGCCGAATTCGAATGCACACAATGGCAGTGTAGACATGCGCAAGCATACGACTAACGTGACAGTGAAAACGAAATCAAGTAATGGACATGATGCCATGGTTGAAGGTGGTATGTCCGAGGAACAGGAGTCCTCAGAAGACGACGATGATGATCAAAGTGTCGATGTTGCCTTGAATTGCGAGGACGATATCCATGTCACTGGCGCATGGATGCAAGAAGACTCCGACGATGAGCAAGCGGTCGCCGGTGCAGAGGACGAAGGCAGCATTGACGAAGAGGACTACTCGGGACTCGGTGCCGTTGACGACGACGATAGCCGATCGCTCGTTGATGGCGCGGAGGACGATCTGCTCAAGCAGGCAGAGAAGGATTTGCAGCAAGAATTCGAAGAGAGGGAGGAGTACATTCGCCGTAAGAAGGCCCTTGACGTCGAAGCTACGTGGGTCACCGATAATCTCGTCAAGGCGGACTCGCAAGAACGCATATCTAGCACCGACAGCGATGAAGACGATCCCCTTGGGCTCGACGCTTCGTACAACTGGAACGACGATCCGTTCAACGGCGTCGGTCTGTTCGATCCGCAACACCAGGTTCTTGCTGATGATGCCGATCTGGACTTTTGGGCGATCGCGAATGCTGAGATGATGCAAGAGCCCGACACTCAGGCTGATGCACGTCCTAAACGAGTTCGCTTCCAGGACATCTCGGAGCAGTCTGGCAGCGGAGATGGCGAGAGCTCGGATAGCAGCGAAGATGAGGCTGATGGAGACGATGAGCATTTTCCAGACATCTTCATGGCCCAGGACGACCCAAAGATCCAGCAGTTACTTGCTCACGATACCCAGGATGGTATCCTAAGCGGCCCTGCAAGTGACACAGGTTCTGTGTATGACTTTGAGGACGACGCTGATCGCTTTGCCTTCGAGCTCGAAGAAGATACTGGGTCGTCTGCGTATGACACTGACACTGATTGTGGGTATCGCCGATTGTACACTCCACATGCATTACTGACAATTCCGTGAAGCCGACGACGACAGTGATGATGACATCAACTACGAGACCGAAGACGATGAAGAGATCGTAGCGCCGCGTAAGGAGACGCCGAAGCCCATCAAGTCGGAGGTTTCGGTTACCGCCGGAAGCAGTACGGTCACCCCCGTGAAACAGAACTCAGGCAAGCACTCAGTGCCACTATCGAGGCGCTCTCAGAGTGCGACTGAGACCGGCAAGGCCAGTAAAGGACCACGAATGGGCACTTTCACTTGCGATCCGACGAAGGCTACAGTCGTCTCCGATGCGAATGGCAAGACAACAGTGCTCTACATGCCTTCGAAGCCCGCGGAGAAGCACAAGGCGTTCTGGGACCATGCTCGCAGTGTGGCTCACAGCCGTGACAGCAGCCCACGCGGCTCGACTAGCTTCCCGATGGGCAGCAGCGGCGAGCGCACGCCCCAACGTCCACTAACTGCCGAGTCAACACTTGCCACGATGTTCAATGGCAACATGGATTTTATGCGTTGCGATGATCCCACGGTCCCCTCTGTCAGCGATCTCATGGCCATTACCCAGCCTCTTTTGCCAACTTCCTTCAGTACCAACTTCGGTGTTGGTACTGTGGCACCCACCGACGACGGCAGTGAGATGGATCAGGACCAGGACCTCGATATGACGTTTAACATGCTCGTCGACATGGATCCAGACTCGGATGAAGATGACAACATCGTTTCCCCTGACATCGCCTCTGCTGACCAGCCTTTGTTCCTCGCACAGGGCGTGGTAGGCTCTTTCCGTCTCAATCAGCATCGCGCCAAGCACGAGAGCTCACTTGCGCTGCATCCTGCCAGTCGGGCATCCACAAATGAGAACAATGCTCTGCAGAGCGGGCGTCGCGGCGCCGGCAATGCGCCAATCACGCCTGCACGCAAGAAGCGCATCAGCAAGGACATGACGTTCTCAAGCTCAGGCGTTAGAAAGCCGACTTCAAGTGGCATGAGCAGCCCGCTGTCGCATCGTAAGCGGAATAGTCGTGGGAAGAGCATATCTGGTCGCCTTGATCAGACACTCGCTCCGGGATTCTCCATGTGGAAGTAGGAGTTCTCTTGTCCCACAGAGGTGCCTCGAACCTTGGGTGTCTTCTCCATTCTCTCCACCTTCGCTTCTGGTGGCTGGTCCCATCAGAATCTCTGCAGTACCTTCAATCAGCCAGTCACTTCGTCTGGCTCGGCTTCTCCATGGTCAATGGCGTTATCAAAACGGGTTTCGGGTCTACGCGATGATACCCTCAGCAAAGCAACAAAAGCAGTGAGAGACACGGGCGAACATCCATAGACTGGGTATGACTTATTGGAGTATCATTACAGTATTGGTAGCGTTATCAGCGGGTGTTGGAGACTTAGTTGCTTGGAGTCTGTGTCAGGCATGGCTGGATCGATCGCATTGGGAGGATGTAGGCCTCATGTAGATGTTGATAGAACTTCTGCGTTAAACCCTATCTCCGCTTTGTCGCCAAACCCGAACCTTTATGAAGTCGTTCAACAGATTGCTGCATTACGCTGTCTCTGCTACGACCTCTATCTTGTTGCCTTGCAGAAGGTTAGGTGATGAGGTTAGACGCTCAGTGCCAAGTGGGTTCGCGATTAGCTCTTCGCTCATTGCGCTTGATTCTCCCGAGAGTCGTTGCGGCGCTGCATCAGAACTTCTGATCTCTGAATCTGCAGCCTCAACTGTATCACAATCTCCGCACTGCTCGTCTGAAACCGTCCCAGCATTTGACTCCTCGTCGCTGTCCGGGGGATCGTTGTCGCAAATGATACCACCCTCGGGAGCAGCTTTGCAGCAAGGCCATGGCTTGGTATTCTTCTACCGTAGCATCTGCGCAACGGCTCCGTGGCCCTCGCCTGCTGCCGCCTGGAGGGCGGTGTAGTAATAACGGAAACCTTTGGAAGTGTACACCCCAAATATGCCGTGCGCGTCTGGGTCTGCTCCATGATCTAGCAGGATCTCTACGATCTCCTCCATCATGTGGCGACTCTCAGCTCCGATGCATGCCTCTCCGAAGGCAGCTTGGAGTGCAGTCCCGTAGCGCCAACTCCTTGTATAGTTCATATCTGCGCCTCGAGCTAAGATCAGCTTTACGATGCTTGAATGCCCCTCCGAGAGGCAGCTTGCAATCCCGTTTCGCCATCTTCATCAGGCGAATCGACATTCATACCGGTTTCAAGTAGTAATGCGACAATGTTTGCAAAGCCATTTGCTGATGCGATGTGTGAGGCTTCTTGGTCGCGACATGTACGCTGGACATCTGTGCTATGATTTACCAAGCGCTCAACGACCTTATAGTGGCCTAGATGCGATGTGACCCATAACATAGATATATCGGACGCTTCTCGCGGATAGGCATCGGCGCCTCGATCCAACAGGACCTGCACAATCTCCGGAAGGTCTGCTGCTGTTGCCGCAAAGAGTGCTGTGCGATGATGCGTATCTTTCCAATTGATGTCGGCGCCTCGATCCAGCAAGATGCTCACGATCTCCGAGCGGTTCCTATCTGAAGCCACGTAGAGCGACTGGTTGCATCTTTCACACCGAGCGTCCGGATCGATGCTCGGATCTTCGAGCATCCTCGTCACGGCGCGCGGCAGCCCTAGGAAGCTCGCTACACATAAGCCGTGGTCTGGAAAAGTTCCCTCCATACAGGCTCTCGTTGCCCAAGGGTTCGGCGTGTCCATCATCAGCAACTCCATTGTAAGGTCGCGTTGGAGCCTAGAGAGCTCCCCTGATGCCTTTGCCTGAATGCCCCAATAGTCTGCAGCGTATCTGAACAGAGGTGCTTCCTGGGATCGGACATTGCTATGGGTCTCGAAATCCGGCGAGGTATGATGTTGCAGTAGATACACCAGACTGGAGCTTGCAAGCATGTCATGACTACCTATCATACCTAGGCAGTATTGTGGAATGCATGGGCGATCGGACACGAGGTATTCTCGGACGGAGAAATGAGCTAGTCGCACGTGCTGTTGTCGCCGATTACTGGGCTCCGGAACGTATGCACTGAGGTTGTCTTCCTCGCCCACCGCGTGGACGTGGTCTGGCAAGGTTCCCCCTCCTGCCACACCCAAAGTGTGTCCGTTGTCACTGCCATCGCTGGCGTCGCCTGTCAGCGAGTGCTCGGCGTCGGTCTCGACAATATGTTGATGGTCGCGCTCGATGGAGTATCTGTCATTGCTTTCAACGGTCGTGGTCATGCTGACAAGGCTAGAGCATATCCGCAGAACATCCCGCGGATCGGCAAGGATTTCGTCTCTGTCAAAGCGCGGCACGTCGTCCAGGAAGATACCTGTGGCTTCGAGCAGTTCCTCAATCTCAAGTGGTCGCTCAGAGTACGCAAGCCATGTGAGAATCTTGATCGCTTCCTGACAATCTCACCGCCCTCGATGCTCCGCACTATTCGATCATACGTGTCGTCTAGGGTCTTTGGTAGTTCCTTGAGTGCACGGCGAACTTTGCCCTTTGTCGCACATTGAGCCAGAACGTCCACTTGACATCCAGCCCATCGAAACCTGGAGAATCATATCAGCAGCGCCTTACTTCAATCGCCTATGTCGTGGCTGATGAGTAGTTGTCGATGGTAATGAAGATGTGTGCATTTGGCCTTCCTTGAGCCTGCTTATATTGCTGCAGTAGGCTGCAGCACCACCAATGAGCACTGAATGCAGCGAGCTTCAGTCTCTAGTAGGCGGAACAATGTGGAGCGACTGTTGCAGTCAGATGTATAAGAGCACTAGTGATCCTAACCTTCGGAAGAGATACAGACTCGCCGCAAATCTGACGCTCTTCCTGGATCGATCTTGTCGTATTGCTCCCTGCGCCAGACACTAAAGATAAGTACATTGTTCTCACGAAGTCCCGACCAGTACCGGGTCTCCGTTTGTGAATGCGTATGTGAGTATCATGCCGAGTATTGTTCGCTCGTAGCGATCGACCATTTGAAATCGGTACTCACATCCCATGAGCTCTTTGCCCAAGTGTCGTCTCGATCTCCGCGGGATATTTGCACAATCGGTCAGTAATTGACTCACGAGAGATCGCAGCATGTTCGACGCATCCTGTTTGGCGCTATCGTTGAAATTAAGGAACCAGATAGCCAAGGTCTTCGCTAGGTCATTGCTGCAGTCTTCCTGTAAGTCGTGACAGATTGCGGCACTCAATATGGACTTGCCGGACCCAGCTGCGCCGTATAGCCATGTAAAGGGAGGTTCACCTGTCTTCCACTTCTGATACTGACGGCCATGAAGGTACCAATCGCCGGTCCCTGGTGTTCGGAGCTTTAGTGCTCTTCTGAGATTGAAGTATGGGTCTGGGGCTGCTAGCCAAGCCTGCATTTTTGCACGAGTTTCGTCTGGGCGCGCGAAGGCGTTAAGTCGCCTCAACAACCACCTTTGCGATCTCAAGTGTCTGTGGTCTTGTGTGCTTGGGTTGCCGATGCCATGAGCGTGAAACGGCCTCTCAATGAGTCTATGCTTAGAATTCTCCTCGACAATTTTCTCACACCTACAACACCTTGAGTCTATCCACGGGGTATATCCACAGCTTCGGCGGTGTTGAATCATGTGGTATACTCGCTAGCCTAGAGATTCCGTCTATGAGACATTTCTGGCATCAAAAGACTTACCGTTACGGCTATCGAGTTTCGACGATAACCATGCACAATAGTAGCTCAAAGTCCTCACATATCCGTCAATCCGACCATCGATGTCGCGCACTTCAGACTCTTTCCAGACGCTGCGGATACCCTTAACCATTTTGCGTATGACAATCTCTTGCAGCTCGGGCACGATCTTGGCCAGTATGTCATTGAGCTTTTCTATTTTCTCACCACACCCTCCCAGACATGGTATTATTGCCTTGACTCCGCGGTCGCTGATGCTCTCACATTCGATCCCCAGCTTCGAGCGTTCGAGGATCTCCCGCAGAATGGGAAGCTGGCGGTCAATGTGTGTGAAGCTGGCGGGTAGCTCATTACTTTTGCTTCGATATTCGTTCAGCCTGGAGAAGAGCTTCGCACTGAAGTCGACAAGTTGGATCACGCTCGCGATCGCGCTGACGACACTTAGAGGATCTGCCATGGCGATGATGATCGAGCTCGGATTGAGCGCAGCGATGACCCACTGCTCTCATGGTGATGAAAGTCTGCATCGCCAATCGTGAGGCCGCCGCATCGGCTTTGCTTGACTCAATCTCAGGCATGGCACGTCGGGTTGCCTTGAACGCTGCATTGTGGCTAAGTTGCTGGCCAATCGCAGCTCGTCTGTTGTCATACACGAATACTCCACCCTTATGCTAATCATGACACATCGATCGAGCCATATATGGATGTGAGAAGTCATGGGCCATGTATTCAGTGAAATGTCATACTCAATAGGACCTTCATTCATGTATGTGCTGCGGATGTTCGAAGTCAAGCCAAGCCGAGGCCGGGGCGGACAGTCGGAATATTCGACAGACACTGCGGGCGCCGCTGTACCTCACTTATCGAGACGCGAAACGTTGCTGTCTCCGTAGTGAACCCGAGTGCCGTCATGGGAAGAGACAAGCGAATGTCTACTTGTATGAGATTGATGGGAAGTCGATAGCCTTCCACCGTCGGGGAAGTCCGGGGGCGATTCCGTCGAGGTCACGACTACGAGGCACCACGTTTGTTGACGATTGGCCACATTGTGCACTACACCTCGCCGCCCATATCTGACGGCATGGAGGGCCTGCAGGTCACAGGCGATCATGTGCCGACGGCCATGGCAAGTCAGACTCCGAGCCTGAGTGCGCCTGTTTCGTCAGTAACGGTGTCGACCGCGATCACTCAATCCACGTCTAGCATGCTCGGTGGTCTTCTGCTTGGGATCTTCACCATCATACCGAGCCTGTTGTACTGGATAGTCACTTTCGTAACGATAACGATACCGACATGGCTCTTCTCCTTTCTGTCCAAAAGTTTCACGCTCACGCTCAACATGACGACGCTACTGATCTTGATGCTTGCGTTGGTGTCGACAGTGAGCTGGTTCGTGAGGTATCGTTTTCTAAATATGTACTCGAGACTACCTCCGGAACCGCAACGCAAGGAGCCGCAAGTAGAGGTCTTCCCAGAGACCCAGGACCCGGACACGAAGCCGGGACTTGCCAATTACTTCGATGAGTTCCTGAGCGCGATCAAGGTGTTCGGGTATCTGGAGAGGCCAGTGTTCCACGAGTTGACGCGGACTATGCAAACGAGAAAGCTGATCGCAGGCGAGACGCTTCTGCTCGAGGAGGAGAAGGGCTTCTGCTTGGTAGTGGATGGTCTCGTTCAGATCTTCGTCAAGTCGAACCGCACATCGTCTCCTGATGATACTGGTGACGATTCTGCAATCGAAGATGGCTCTGGTGAGGATGGAGCAGGCGCCAACCGAAGGTACCAGCTGTTGACGGAAGTCAAAAACGGAGCGCCTATGTCCTCGCTGTTCTCCATCCTAGCACTTTTCACGGAAAACGTCAAGCTAAGACACGGTGATGAAGAAGAGACGTTGGAGACTGGTTCGGCGCCTCACCTGCAGACACGATTTCCTGGCATGAGCATCGATGGAACGCTGACCCCGGAGTCCGGTGCACCAAGTCCCGCTGCATGGAATGGATCATTCCCACATCGCGAGCCCAGGAAACGAAGCTCATCTACGCTAGCTGCAGGCACTGCAGGCGGCATCCTGAGAGACCCGCCTCACCTCGCACTTGATACTTCACACGAAGAGTTCAGGGAGGACTCGAGCCGCACTCCTAGTACTGCAGGGTTCAGCCGTCGCAGGTCTAAGAAAACTGCGAAGCCCGCGTCTGCACATCCAGATATTGTAGCTCGAGCGACCGTCGACACTACCATTGCCATCATTCCCGCCACGGCGTTCCACAGACTGACTCGGATATATCCTAAAGCTACAGCCCATATAGTCCAAGTCATCCTCACTCGTCTTCAAAGAGTCACATTAGCTACAGGGCATTCATACCTGGGGCTGACGAAAGAGGTCCTCCGAACTGAACGACTGATGGACAGATACACTAATCAGGACCTTCCTGGCTTCCTACGTGGCGAGGCATTGCAGAGGCTGAAAGACAAGTTTCGGAAAGAACAGGACCGCGTACCGCCTGAAGAAAGTATGAAGGGCATCGCGCTACATAATCCGCGCATCAGCAGCCGACGGAGGTCAAGCAGCGGTCTCCGTAAAGAGGTAGCAATGCAGGCTCGTCTTGCAGCCACCAAAGGCGTTCCTCAACGGAGTGATTTCGAGACGCATGATCCTGATAGAATTAGCGCCGGTGATTTGTTGACCAACATTCACGCAGCGCGCAACGCCGGGCGAGCCGGAAGACCTAGCTTGTCACAGCCATATCAAGCACCTCATGTCTCACAAATGGACGTGCACAGTCCTCTAGCCACGAACACACGGGACCCCTTCACCACCTCAACAGACCCACGCGCTACATTGCATCGCCAGGAGTCTATAGACGAGGATGTCTTCTTTCGCGAGTCCATCATGGGATGCATCTCGAAGGCTATAGGCTTGACAGACTCGAAGGACGGGTTGCGCACAGCTGGCTCAGCCGCACAATCCCCTCGGCTTGTGTCCTTCGACTCACGTCGACAGACAGCGATCTTCAACAATGCTTTCGGCTTCATGGACATACACGACGGATCAGGGGATGGCGACTCCGAGTCGATTGCATCAGCTTCGGCGTACAGTCAAGGTGGCTCGGCGAACATGCTCGAAGATCTCAGGCACGAGATCGAGATTGTCTGTTTCCCCAAGGGCTCCGTTTTGGTCGAGCAGGGTGAACGCAACCCTGGGTTGTACTACGTGATCGATGGCTTTCTGGACGTCAGTGTAACGGTTGATGCACAGGACATGGACCCAAACGTTCTTGGCACGCTGCCAGGCCACACGGGCATCGAGGCAGCTCAGCTATTGAACCCACAGGCACGACGAAGAAGCGGCTCGAGATCGGGATCTGTAGGCAAGCCACCCGGTCAAAAGAAAAAAGCATTGCACACGAAGAGCCTCTTCCTCATCAAGCCAGGCGGGCTAGCGGGTTACCTTGGGACAGTTTCATCATACAGATCGTTCATAGATGTCACGGCGAAAACGGATGTGTATGTTGGCTTCTTACCCAGGCTCGCGGTCGAGAAGCTTGTTGAGCGATACCCCATCGTGCTTTTGACGATGGCGAAGCGTCTTGCTAACCTGCTCCCACGCATCATCCTGCACATCGACTTTGCGCTCGAATGGGTTCAAGTGAACGCCGGTCAAGTTAT
Organism: Cryoendolithus antarcticus; assembly: GCA_002077065.1. Classification (NCBI taxonomy): domain Eukaryota; kingdom Fungi; phylum Ascomycota; class Dothideomycetes; order Cladosporiales; family Cladosporiaceae; genus Cryoendolithus; species Cryoendolithus antarcticus. The sequence continues at coordinate 316,662 of NAJO01000031.1, read as the reverse complement.
CTATAACCAGAAAGATGAGAGCGATGCCATCTACATAGTTCTTAACGGGCGATTGAGAGCCATACAAGAGAGTGGCGATGGCAAGATGAAGGTCATTGGCGAGTATGGCCAAGGCGACAGTGTTGGTGAGCTGGAAGTCTTGACCGAGTCAAGGCGGCCTGGCACGCTGCACGCCATCCGTGACACCGAGCTCGCCAAGCTACCCAAGACCCTCTTCAACAGTCTTGCACAAGAGCACCCAGGTATCACAATCAAGGTGTCAAAGATCATTGCTTCGCGGATGCGAGCATTGGTGGAGGGTCCAATGGCCGAGCCTACGCACGAGAGCAAGATGTCTGTATCAAGACCTAAAGCCACGTCGACACACAATCTTCGCACTGTAGCTATAGTGCCATGCACGTCCGGTGTGCCGGTAGTCGAGTTCGCGCACAAACTGCAGACTGCCCTCCACCAGATCGGTACGCCCAATGGCGTAACCTCCCTGAACCAATCTTCCATCCTCAACCACCTCGGCCGTCACGCTTTCAACAAAATGGGCAAGCTCAAACTCTCCCAATACCTCGCCGACCTCGAGGAGAAGTACGGGCTAGTCCTCTACATAGCCGACACAAGCGTCACCTCGCCCTGGACTCAAACGTGCATAAGTCAAGCCGACTGTATCTTCCTGGTCGGCCTCGCCGAATCATCTCCAGCCATAGGCGAGTACGAGCGCTTCCTCCTCACTACCAAGACCACAGCGCGCAAAGAGCTCGTACTCCTACACGCCGAGCGCTACTGTCCCGCGGGTCTGACAAGACAATGGCTCCGCAACCGCACCTGGATCAACGGCGGACACCACCACATCCAGATGTCCTATCGTTCTAGCGCCGCAGAGCCAACACCGCATCCAATGGGCAAGCGCTTCGGCACAGCGCTCAAACACCGCGTGCAAATTCTGCAGGCTGAGATTCAGAAATACACATCCCGTCGTGTGCGTCAGACACCGCTATACTCCGCCGACACGCCGTTCAAAGGCGACTTCCACCGCCTGGCCCGCCGTCTCTGCGGCCGCTCAGTCGGACTCGTGCTAGGAGGCGGCGGAGCGCGGGGTATAGCCCATGTCGGCATCATTCGCGCGCTTGAGGAAGCCGGTCTGCCAATCGACATCATCGGCGGAACCTCAATCGGTGCCTTCATCGGCGCGCTCTACGCCTGGGATGCCGACGTGGTACCCATGTACGGTCGCGCGAAGAAATTCGCAGGTCGCATGGGTAGTATGTGGCGGTTCGCCCTAGACGTCACGTACCCTTCCGCCTCTTACACGACAGGCCACGAGTTCAACAGAGGGATTTTTAAAACTTTCGGCGACGCGCAGATTGAGGATTTCTGGCTAGAATTCTATTGCAATACTACGAATATCTCCCACAGCCGCAGTGAGATCCACACCTCAGGCTACGTGTGGCGGTATGTTCGCGCTTCAATGTCCCTCGCGGGCTTACTCCCGCCAATGTGCGACGAAGGCAATATGCTGCTCGACGGCGGGTACGTCGATAACCTCACAGTCAGCCACATGAAAACTCTTGGCGCGAGCTTGATCTTCGCCATTGACGTCGGAGCTCTAGACGACACAACGCCGCAGAATTACGGCGACTCGCTGTCGGGCACATGGGCGAGTTTGAACCGCTGGAACCCTTTCTCTTCCTATCCTAACCCCCCAACCCTCTCAGAAATCCAAGCCCGGCTGGCGTATGTTTCTAGCTATGAAAATCTGGAGCGGGCGAAGACGACGCCGGGGTGTAGGTATATGCGGCCACCTATTGAGGCGTACGGTACGCTGGAATTTGGGAAGTTCGAGGAGATCTACCGTGTTGGGTACCTGTATGGCAAGAAATTCCTGGAGGAACTTCGGGAAGAGGGCGGCCTTGAGGGCGAAGGACTGGGAACTACGGATGGTATGACGGAGGGGGAGCGTAGGGTGCGGAGAATGGGCGCGCCGAGACGGGCTAGTATCTGAGCACTGACTTCGACGGGAGGGTGTGGCTCCGAGGACTTGTACCAGGCGTTGCGGATCAGGCCGGACCAGGACTAAGACCACACAGGTCACCATAGACATCATACAAGCCTTACACAATATCCAGCTCATCACCATCCTCTTCCCCTACCGTCATACCCAAACTCTCCCGTCCCGGCGTCCTGACGCCCTTCCCCGCAACCAAAATCCTAGCTTTCTTCTTCTCTGGACTGCGACTGCGCCCTCTCATGGCGCTCTTCACACTCCCGACGCCCTCCTTCACAGCTCCCTCCCCCGCAGCATCGGGTGGCTTTGCGTTGGGTTGAAGTAGGCCCCACTTCGCGTGCCCGCCCCATCCCATCGCGTTCCGGCCAGATGTCCCCACGGCAGAGGAGCCGAAATGGGCTTTTCTGTCCTTGGCAGGGGAGAGGCGGGAGGAAGCGGCGCTGTTATTCAGCAGACCCAGTTCGCGGGCTGATTTCTTTTCCTCGAATATACCTGCCCCTCTGGCATCGGCTGTGGCGTCGGATTGACTGGAGCCTTTGCCACGACCAGCGGCGCGGAGGTAGTCGACGCCGATTGTTGAGGGGAGGGCTGCGAGCTGGGACGCTATATCTCGCTCGCGTTGCGCGGCAGCGATGCGGCGGCGGGAGGACTCTTCCGAAGTGAGGGATGCGAGAGTCGATGCGTCTTCGGCGTCTAGGATCGAAGCTGCGGAACGGCTGGGGCCGGTGGAGGGGAGGCTGAAGAGCTGGCCGTGCTTTCGCGAGTATGTCCCGACCTTGGGCTTCGCAGCAAGCTCGCCGGGACGATGGCTGCGCGGACCACGTCGGCCGCCGGCATTGGGCGATGTGGAACGAGTCGTGCCGCCGCGAAACATGCCATTGACTTCCATGCGGGATTTGCGGGATTTGTCAACCAGAAGCGCGAGGTGGAAGTCGCAGATGTCGGAGCTGCGTTTGTCGACCCATGTAGCGCAGGGTTGGCCGTCTTTCTTGATGCTCACGCAGTATGATAGGTCGCGCGCGGTGCCGATTTCCATAACCCTATCTTCTGAGCTGCCTAGCTTGAGACTGAAAACTCCACTGTGTTGGTTACCTTTCGGTGGTAAGATGGCGGGGTTCTGGATTGCTAGGAGAGTTCCGGGGGTGAGCTTCCAGAATTGATCGAATGCACTGCCAAAGAGGAAGAGGTCGATTGTCCATTTCAGATCGGTTACGGTTAGAACCATGAACTTGTTCCGTGGTGCTGAGGCATCTTCTTGGGGCTTGTCAGCGTCGTTGGTGCGGTGATTGGACTTTTGGTTGTAGGGTGTGGACTTTGAAGCTAATATCCCAAGGACGATGTAGTCTGCTTCACAGTCGGGTGGGTCGTAGTCGGGTGCTTTGACTTCTTTCAATAGGCGAGGAAGGGTGTAGATCTCGCTTTCCTCAAAGGCACGGGCGACATCTGCGTGTGGGATTTGACGTTTGCTCAGGTGTATGCCAGAGAAGGGATCATATCCTGAACCGTCCGAGGATGAATGTGGTGGCGGAGGGTCGAAGACGCTGTCAGACATCGTGACGTCTTCTTGTGGTGGTGGTGGATCGTCTGGTATGTGCAGTCTAGCCTCCGTTCTAGCTGCACGGAATCGCGGAGTCGGCTCTGATCGTGACTCGACAGACCTCGTGCTTCCCACACCTCCATTACTACGAGGTGCAGCTGCTTTGCTCGGGGATGACAAACGCTCAGTCCGAGATTTCGACCCAGCTCGAGTACTATCACTCCGGGTCAGACTTCGAGGCGCCGTGGAAGCATTTACATCAAACCCAAGAGCAAAGCCTTTACTCCTTGCCCTCTCAATCCTCTCATTGCGACCCTCCTGCTCGAGCTGCTCCGCCTGCGACTTTGCCAAGCGCTGACTGAACGAAGACACTGGCTTCGCTGACTGAGTCGCAGCGCTCAGTGCACTATGCGCGTTCCTCGAGTCCGTATGTCGAATCTGAGTGCCGTCCCTAGCGCGCTTGAGCGAGACATCCTGAGCCCGAGCAGCTGCAGTGAGGCCTAGTCGAGCTCGAGCAGGCGACACAGGCTCCGCTGGTTCGCGTACACGTCGGATGGGCGATAGAGGGACCTCGACGTTGCGATGGCTTGAGAGCGGTCGTACGGTTGGCCGCAGCTTTGTTGGTGATTCCCTCGTACTATCGGTCCGCTCAAACCTCCGAGTTGACCTGATAGAGCCAGCCTGTGAGTCGTCCGCTTTCTTCGCATCTCGCAGCTTCTTCAGCTTCCTCTTCACTTCAATCTCCCGCAGCTCCAGCTCCAGGGCCTCCTCATCGTCGCTGTCCGCTCCAGCTTCGGCGGCTAAGTCCTGCAGCACTCTCGAGCTGCTCATTGGTCGCCTGAGAGGTGAAGGCGAGGGCGTGCGTTCAGCGGCGCGCTGCTTCTGTTGCTGCCACTTCTCGCGTCCACTCGGCGACAGACACTCGAAGGGACTGCGGGGCGGCCATTGGGCGAGTGACTTGCTGGGGGAGAGCTTTGACTGAGGCGACTCGCGGACGACGACCATGTTGTCGTTGTAATGTTACCGTATCGTCATATTGTGCTTGGTTTGTTGTGTAGCAATATCGTTGCACAGCCCTGCCATCCTTGTCACTATCGCCAATGCCGATCGTCTCCATGAAACGCGTGGAGTCGCGTTCCACTTTGCAGCGATGTGCCTGAGGCTTACCGGACCTGCCTCCGCCTCCCCCGACGCGCGACACCTCACTTTGGAGGTTCAATGTCAGTGGTGAGGATCGCCTTATCGCTCATTGCACAGAGCTGGTTGTGTTGCAGCTCGCACATAAACGCAGTAATCATCCATAATGTCCTCCCAACGCCCCGAGCGAAGCGTGCACCAGGACTACATTGCTCGCATCCGCTACTCAAATCAACTCCCCCCACCACCGCTCCCCCCAAAGCTTCTCGACATCCCCGGCACTGGTCTGGCAGGAGGACAGTACACGAGCGCAGGCTATGCATCGCGACTGGCGCGCGAGCAGCCGCTCAACATCGAAGCAGATGCTGAATTGGGCATGCCCATAGACCTGGTCGGCATACCAGGTGCCTTTGACGGGGACGAGTCTGGTGAATTTCTATGGTGAGCGCGGCGCATGGACTTCGCTGACAAGACCAGCAATCATGATCCGTCCTGGCCCTCGCCACGTCCATCCCCGCGACAAACCTCTGCTCCGTCCTCTCGCTTCCCTCTCCAAATCCGCCTCAGCCACAGATCAAGTCTCCTTCCTCCGTCGCACAGAATACGCCGCAAGCAGTAGTCCGCAGATGTTCGCCACTGGCTCTTCGAAAGACATTCTCAACCGCCGCAGTGACCGCAAGCCGAAGACAAACGGCACACCCTCCAAATCAAACACAGCACTAGAAAAAGACGACCCCTTGAACATCATCCGCCACATAGTGAAGGGCTTCGACCTTGCCTACCCAGAAGACATAGTCCAAGGCGAGCAAACCGAACACAACATCCTCGGCGCACCCTCCACACCCGCCGAGCAAGCTGCCTGGACGAACCCCACACATCCAACAAAACCCTCCCTCGAGCTACTAGACTCCTACCCCCTCCTCCCAGACCTCAGCGCCATACCACCTTCGGGCTGGCACATGCTCTTCAAATTCCGCGCCAACCCTCTCGGCTCCACGCGCTACGATACACGTCTCGACACTGCGATTCTGCGCCCCGTGGCGAACGAAGCCCAGGATGCCGCGTACGCTGAGCGCGAAGAAGCCTGGGAAGAAGGTAAACGCGGCGAGAAACCAATGAAAGAGTTCGACTACGAGTACTTCATCCCCTCCTCCGAAGACCACGTGCGCGGCCTCAAACGCAAATTCTCCACCACCGACCCGGACAACGATGACCCGAGCTTATACCCCGACGAAACCACACAATCCTTTCCCTTCGATCGACTGAGGATGTACGAGACAAAACACCAAGCCGGCTCACTAGACGAGTTCTACAACGACGTTATCGGCCTTGCGCTGCATGATCCTAGTTTGAGGGTTGGGGAGGGTGGGGCGAGACTGCAGAAGGGCGCGTATGTGTATCCCGTGGCGCAGAGGGTGACGCTGCAGCCGAAGCGGCATGCTGAAAGGGGTGAGATCGCGAGGCTGGATGTTAGGGTTTCTGGGGCGGAGGAGGCGGGTGAGGAGGAGTGGAGGGAACGGTTGGATCCGGGTGGGGTTGAGATTGTTGCGTAGAGCGGAGTGTGGTGGTGTAGCACCAGACATACTGTAAGATTTGCGAATGGAATGGCTCACGGTAACGTACGACGAGCACGTAGTCTCGCCGTACGTAGACCAGCAGTGGGACACTCAACACTTCCAGGACGCCGTCGCTAATCCCATAACTACTCCATTTCCACCTCCCTCACTACCTTCTCACATAGGCAACACGATCCCCCGTCCCCTGGTCCGTGGATCGCAAACCCCACAGTCATCACTACACCCACTCACGACCCCCGGATCGTACGCCTCACTCGCCCAGCCATTCCTCACAGCTCCACTTTCGTCCCCGCCGGGCAGTCCAGCCAATCCAGGCAACCCAGGTAGAGAACCAACAGTCGTTGCTGTAGTGGTGGCTGTGGACGGGGCGGGGCCGCCGACGGTACGGAAAACGGGTTTCTTCTTCGCTCCTGTGGTCGGTGTGATGGAGGGGAGGGCGAGGGAGCGGAGTTCGCCGGACTGGGCGTTTGTGAAGCGGGATGTGGAAGCGGAGGGTTGGTTTAGAGAGGGGTCGCGGGTTAGGGATTTCATCTCCTTCAACCTCTGCGTTGCATGTGATCAGTAGATGTCCGGGCGGAGTTGCAGTAAGCCGCGCATCAAGACGACAAAGCACAGAACGGTTGACTGCAACAGCGGGGATTGGGAGTCAGAGACTCGGGAGGCATACCTTTCGATGCTGGTGATCGTAGCTTCCTTCGTGGGCCTCGTACTCATTCATGCGGGCGTAGCCTTTTTGGCAGAGTTCGCCTGTTGTTTGTCAGGTTCGTGAAGTTCGTCGAGAGTCTACCCCAGACGGCCTGGAGTGTGGAGAACCAGAAGGCACTTGTAGCGGTGCAGACCTACAGAAGAACGCTCGTCGTGCTGCTTTTGCGCTTTCCGTAGCGGCCTTGGGCAGGCTGGAGCCATGCTAGAAATGTGATTTAGCACGATATCGAGACTCGGGTCTAGGGAGGACATACGGGAGCCATGACTTCTGCTACAAAGGTGGAGCTGTGCGGTAGCGATGGTGGTACTCGAGTTGGTGGACGCGATGTGGAAGATCAGTCAAACCCGTGGCGCAAGGTAGCATATGAGTGGCCCGTGCTCAGGGGAGTGGGTGAATTCTTGAAGGTACGACAATGTGCAACAAGGAGGTGGGCGGTCTACGCAACCGATCTGGCGAGCAATAGACGAGTGGAGACATGATGCAGCGGGGCTAGTGTCTAGAAATATTTTTGTGATTACTCCTACTGACATTCCTAGCCGCATATTCCCTGCTTCTGGCATTTCTCCAACGTGATCTATATCTGATGTCTTTGACTACTTCTGAGCAGCGAGGCTAAGTCGCTTTCACATCTCGCACAATGATCTCCGCCGCTTTCTCAGCGAAGGCGTACACCGCCGCTAGGATATTACCACGGGGTATGACGGGTAAGATGCTGGCATCGCAAACCCTCACATTCCCCGTCCCATAAACCCTCAGCCTCTCATTCACCACTCCCCCGAGTTCCTCTTTCATCATCGCACAAGTCCCACAAGGATGATAGTTCGTAGCCGCATTAATCGGCAATATTCCCCGTGCCTCTTCCAGCGTCTCTAACGGCTTCGGACAGCTGCGCGGCAAGCGGCGGCCATTAGGTTTAGCGAGGGATGTGAATGTAGGGCCGTGGAAGAGGCGTTCGATGAGGCGGAGGTGGCGGGCGAAGATCTCGGTGTCGAGGGGATGGGAGAGGTAGTTGAATTCTATCTCTGGGTATTGAGCAGGTGCGGAGGAGGTGATGTGGCAGCTGCCGCGGGAGAAAGGGTGTGCGAGCATGGCGACGACTGTGGCGTAGTTTCCGGCGACCATAGCGGGTGTGCCTGTCGGCATTGACTCTAAGTCGCGATTCCGCTGGCAGCGGATGAGAAGCGTTGAGGCTGTCGCTTCGGTCGGGCTAGCGATAGCTTGTCGGATGAACGAGTACTGCGCTTGGAGGCCAGGCGAGGTGACTCCGCTGAGCTCTCGTTGGACTGTTTCATCGAGCTTCCCCGTTTCCGAAGGCGTCTCGAGAAGCTGCAAAGGGGTGAATGCGAAGCTATACGCCGGCCCTTCTGCCAGCCGGCCGGTGTGACTTCGCTCGTACTCCATCGAGGAGGCGCGTTGCAAGTCCGGGTTGCGGAGGACGTTGTCGCGGGTGGGAACATCGTCGTTGACCTCGATTGACAAGCTGCAGTTCAGATGATCTTGCAGATTCTCTCCTACGCCAGATAGCTCGTAGAGACCAGGGACTTTAGCAGCTGCAAGAACCTCCTTGGATCCTATTCCCGAGCGCTCCAGAATCGCGGGAGATCCGAACACGCCCGCGGAGACAATGATATCCCTGCCACTGACTACATGCTCAACCCCGCCTGTAGTATACCGAACGCCTTTGGCATTCAGCTTCCCATCGGACGTCCGTATCTCGTCAAAGACGATGTTGTCGATTGACACGCCCGTCTTAAGTGTCACATTGCCACGCTTCAGCGCAGGCTCCAGGAATGCCGTAGCAGCATGACTCCTTTCGCCCTTTGACGCATCAATAGCATTGGTGATAGTGACTGCACCTCGAGAGCTTTCGTTGAAGCCTGCGGCGGTCGTGCTATGACCAAGCTCTTCGAAGGCTTTGATCCAATGCATCTGTAGCTCGTCCAGCTCGTGCGGATAGGATGTCCGGATACGCTCATCACTACCGCCGTCGCTCTCCCTTGAGGTCACAGTATGCCACCGCTCGTAGCAGTCTTCCATGCCCTGCGCAGACCAGTCCGCTTTTCCAGACTTGGGAAGCAGATCATTGGCAATGCGATCTTGCCACTCGTAGCTGGGGAACACGACACTGTGGCTGTTGATCGCACTAGTCCCGCCCGCCAGTCTCCCTCTCGGATGAGGGATCCTCCGTCCATTCAGACCTGGTTCCGGTTGACTGGCGAAGTCCCAATCATACGCGGGATTGCCCTGGAGGTCCCCAGATAACCCAGGTGTCTCTACTTTGGGATCGTTTTGCACATGTTGGCCGGCCTCAAGGATCAAGATCCGATGATCTGGTAGTTGCTGCGACAGGCGTGATGCGAGGAGGCATGCTGCTGAGCCGGCACCGACGAGTATAAAGTCGTAAGTCTCGGTGTTGTCAGAACTGTGTTCGTTCGCCATTGCTGAAGTCTGTAAGATTTGGCGATCGACAGGGCTGATATGTTACAGATACTTGACTTCGCTTCTCCAACTGCTCGGGACTTCCTCAGGGCTGCTTGGCTACAATGCCACCGACGACAATACCTCAGCTGCGATGTCAGTGAGAGGTTCGATCCCAGTTATCGACAAGGGATGGCACAGTCATGCGTCTCGGCAGCAGTACCCTCTCCAATGGGTCCCAGTCTCCAGCGATCAATTGCCCGTAAGACTTTGTGGAGAAGAGAGAGAAAGGGGAAGTCGAGAGCAAGCTCGAGCGTGAGATTGAGTAACTAACTACCTGTGCCGCAGCTACCGCGTAGGCGACGTCGCGATGCAGCTCGAAGCTTGCGGGTTAGCGTCTGCGAACATTGCGCATCCATGTTGCATCCTTCGTGGGTCCCACGGCTGATCAACCATGGCGCGGTCGCTTTGCCAGATTCGGTAATTTCCGACTGCGTCCATATTGATGCTACAGTAGGATTCGGTAGGAAACGATCATAGCCGCTTGATTGGCGACTGGGCGGATAGGCTGGATCGAGCGGATTACGGATCCACACCACACAATTATCCAGGCTTGCACGTGGTGGTCTGATGCAGACCGGACGAAAAATAGCGTGGCATGAATAAGACATACAAGCTTGCGGGAGGCGTAACGGAAGGCTCGCTATGACACTAGACCTCGAGATCATCGCATTCGCAAAAGTACGTAGGCTCCATCGTGCTCACCGTCGCCTTCCCTGCCCGCCCAGCCCTCTTCTTCATACTTCAATCCTCACACCGTCACCATGGCCGACCGCGACAACCCCTTCGAACCCCTTCAATCCCTCGACCCCTCCCCCATAGAAGAAACCCCAATCCACCTTGAAGACAATTCCCCCGACTCCTACTTCCCGCCCTCGAACCCCTCAACCCGACCCCCACCATCGCAATCTCCTCCTCCCTCCTCCCACCTCGGCCTATCTGGCAACAGCCACACACCAATCTACTACCTCCTCCGGCTCCAGAAATTCTCCTCCCTAACCTTCCTCGCCTTCGCAACAGCACACATCACAAACACATCCCTCATCCCCCTCATAACACAGAGCGTCCCGGCATCAGAACCCTACCTCCTCCTAACGCGGCCCTACTACCAATCCTGGCCCATAGCCGAACCCCTCCTCATAATCGCTCCCTTGGTAATCCACGTCGCCTCAGGCGTAGGCCTGCGTCTCTACCGCCGGAACCTCGCCGCCGAGCGCTACGGCGCGGAGACTCGCGCGGAGAAACGTAAATACCGCTCTGCGCTTTGGCCGGTTCTGTCCTCGCAGTCGAAGCTCGGGTACGTGCTGGTGCCGATCATCGCAGCTCACACCCTAGTGAACCGCGTTATCCCCGCACGAGCAGAGGGCGGGAGCTCGAATATTAACCTCAGCTACGTCTCGCACGGCTTTGCGCGCGCGCCGATAATCTCTTATATCGGCTACACTGCGTTAGTGGGGACGGCTGTGTGGCATTTTACGTGGGGGATTGCGAAGTGGAGTGGTGTGCTGCCGGAGAATATTTCGGCGCAGAATGGGAATGGCGATGCGCGACGGGCGCGGAGGAGGTGGCTTATACATGGTATCTCGGCTTTGGTGACGGCGGTTTGGATGGCTGGGGGACTTGGGGTTGTTGGAAGGGCGGGGGAGGCGGGAGGGTGGATTGGAAGAGGGTATGATGATATGTTGAGGGGTGTGCCGGTGGTGGGGAACTGGATGATGGGAGGGGTGAGGTCTTGAGAGATATGAAGAGGTGATGGGAATGGATGTCATTGGATCACGGGCGAGGCAGGAGGTGGAGTTGCATGATACCCTACTCTGAGTTTCACGTGTATATCTTTTCCTGTACGATGACCACTTCAGCCATAATGTGACCGTGTAAATAGACCGAATGCATTGCATCGTCTAGCATCTCGACTCTTGACGACTCAGTCACTTTCGGATCTGCCGGCTACAACAGTAACCTCCCTCCCATGCACCACCAAACGCCATGCTCAATCCCAGCACTATTGAGCCCGAATAGCATTACCCAGCGCACCACCAGTGAACCCTCCGCCACCCCGGTGCGGTGCACCCTGAGCACCACGCCCGCCACCTCGACCACGACCACCACGTCCTCCCCTGCCACCGCGTTGAGGTTGCCTCTCAAAGGCATTGCTAGTGCCTTGCGTCCTCTGCTCCAGTACCCTCTCGTTGCTCTCAATCAGGTTACTCGCCTTGTCGCTCAATGTAAGAGCCAAGCTCTGCAGTCTGCTGAGCTCAACACCCTTTCTGAAGATGATAGCCGAGTTGACCTGATCAAGCGCAGCAGCCAGCTCTTCGTGATGGATCATCTTCGACACGATGGCCGTAATTTTGTTCTCCGAGAGCTCGAACATGCCAGCCAGCTTCGAGACAGAGAGCGTATCGTAGAAAGGCGCGTAGGTGAAGAGGTATGTGCGAAGACCCTCTTCTTGGATCTGAGCCGCGAGCATGGTGATGATACCATCCTTGTTCGGGATCAACTCCCAGATCTTGATCGACGTGATCAGCTCAGCAGCATGCTTCCATAGCCCTGCAGCCAGGGCTTTCGAAGCCAGCATCACGTGGTCGCGAGTGTTCTCTGGCGGGCCGGTAAAGATCTGGCGCTCATGGTACTCCAACATTCGGCGGTAAGATTTCGAGATCACGCGCTTGCGCACATCCGGGCTAGAGCCCACTTGGGCGAGGAGGGGAATCTCCAGCAGCATGGAGCAGGTGAGGTAGACGCATTCGAGGAGTTCGAGGTTAATGTGCATGTGGAAGGGAAGCTGGCGTTGGCGCTCCATACGCTCTTGCTCGGGGGTGATTTGGCTGTAGCGTTGCATCTGCAGACCTTGCGCGAGAAGCTCCTTCTGGCGCTGGCTACCGCATATTTCCTGCAGACTGTTCTGGCACTCATAGATCAGGCCAGCGCGGAAGGCGCACAAACCGACTTGGGTCAGGGTGCGGTTGTAGAGAATCTGAGTGGAGATGTCGAAGGATGTGATGGTCTCTTGGAGATGAGACATGAGCATCATATCGCGTGCCTTGAAGTATTGGTCGTGGAGAGCAGAGTGGTAGCATTGACACAGCATGGCGCGAGCTCGACTGATGCCAGCGTCATTCTGGAAGAGGTAGCCGCAGAGGGTCTCGACGAGAGTCGAGACGTCGTTGCTTTGACTACGTGGTGTGATAGTCGAGTCGAGCGTTTCCGGAATTGCACGCCATGTGTTCTCCTCCATGATCGTGACGACCTGTGCGGGCTTGAAGTAGACATGCTCGAGGCGGCGGATGACGATCTGGTTAACGTTGGCTTGGGACAGCTCAATGCGTTTGTCGGCCTTCAGACGCTCGCTGTAAATCAAGCAGCGTAAAATATTGGCGTACAGTACGCCCTCGTCAGTCAAACGCTCGACATACTCTGCTGTGTGAGGATCAAGGTTTTGCAGGTTGCGATTCAGCTCATCATCGAGACGCTCAACGAATGCGACAACGTTGCCAGGGATCTTGAAGAGCTCCCCTGGGGTGATTGTAGGCTGCTTGTCATCATCCTCCCACTCTTCCGCTCCCTCTGGTACGACGATCATGTCGTGGTCTGCCTCGAGAATCTCAAGGAGCGTGGCAATACCCTGCTGTGCCAGCTTCCACTGCTCCTTGTTCATCTCGGCGCCAGTTCCAGAGTTTAGATCAAAGCGCGTAGAGATCAAGCTGAGTAGCACACGCACACGCTGGTAGTCGCTGACCGCTACATCGAACAGCCTCTCCATGATGCGGATCTGCTCGAGTCTGTCCGTATTCTTCCTGCCTCGCGACTCCACGATCGATCGGAGGTGTTTCAGTATGCTCTCTGGTGTGTAGATCATCGCCTTGCCACCAGCTCCGACCATGGTAAAGCCATCGTCGCCACCCTCGATGTTGTCTGGGTTCTGCGACAGAAGTGCCGACTTGCTCTTCGTCTTCTTGGGTGCGACAACAACCTCCTCGACAACATCCTCTTTCATAAAAGCATCGGGATCCTCTCGGAATGCAGTGAGTTCTGTAGCATAGTCGCGGTTGTTCTTCTTGATCTTCTGCCTGAGCGCATTCATTCCCTTTTGCGCGATCGGGTTCATCTTTTTCGGTGTGACCTTCTGCTTCTCGAAAGCCTCCGACACCGACGTCTCCAGGTCCGCAATAGTCTTGACGTACATCTTCGGTGGCTTGCCATCCAGGTCACGCACCAGCACGGGTATTTGCCGGTTCATCTTGTCATACTGGTCGTTGATCACGGACCAATCCGAGATCCTCTGAGCATTCTCAATGAGTCTGATGATCGCCTCCAACTCATCAAAGCGTTTGTCTCTTGCAGACTTGACGATTGTGACTTTCTCCTCATCGCTGCCCGACTCTGATTCGTCGTCACTTGACTTCAAGAATTTGTTAGCCCCAGTCGCCTCATCGCTATCGCTGGAGCTGTCATCGCCGCTTCCCGCATCCGAATCCTCTTCTGAGGATTCGGCCTCGGAGTCCTCTGCTGCTGGGTCGTTGACGTCGAATTCCTCGTCCGAGCTGGAGCTCTCGCTGTCGCTGCCGTGGAAGAATCGGGACATGATGGCGGTAACGAAGGAGGGGTTTTTGTCGAGAGGTGAGCGGTATTGACAGTGCAGCGCGTAGCAGTGAGTCACGCTGCAGGCAAAATGTGTTGCTGCGGTTGGCTTCACGTCTTTCCAAAATGCGGCGGGATCAACGCGGCTCCTCCCGCGTCAAAATCTTGGCATAGCTTCCCTCTCTGTCTCTCTTGCCTTGCCCGTCAATATACCTCTCCTCGCCTCATCCACCTTTTTGTGTTCTTGTCGTCAGGCGAACGCACTCATCAATACCGGATGCATATGTTCTGGGCTATTGGTCACAGATGCAAGACCGGCTACGATGTACGAGTATGCACTGACAATATCAATTACGCGGAAGCCTTGTTGAGCAACATGTCGTACAATGCTGCATACTTGCACCCGCGATAGACCTCGTCTAGTTCCCATGGTAGCTCGGCACCATGATGTTCCAAGTCTGGCATCCGTTGGAACCTGGAAAACATGTCAGCTTCGTCGGTCATGCTCCCGCCAACTTTCTCACTTCTTACCATAACGCTGCTGCTTTTCACCTTTCTTATTCCCGTTTGCACACATATTGTATAGCTGGGCGAAACACCAGTACGGAGGAATGTACTGCTTCGGATTGCAGTTCCCTGGCGACCTGTCAGCTACGTCTTACTGGCTCGCGATGGCAAGCGCTACGACACACCATTGATCCAGACAGTGACCTTCTTATCATTGGACCACACGCCCTCATTGGTGAATGGGCCGGGACTGAACTGAAGAGGTCGTCAGCAGGGCACTACTACATTCGCACATCCTTTTCCTGGTGTGGCCATACCATCTGCGTGAGAGGGGTTTGTCCGTTCTTTGTGCAAAACTTGCCGATAGCGTTGACGACGCTGCCATATTTCTGGGAGCAGCGAGTTGCGTCGTCGATGGCGACCGCGTTCTGTGCGAAGAACACGCAAGCCAGCATGGCTGTGAAGAGAGTGATGATGGACTTCATGATGGCGGTGTGTGACCGTGTCTGATGCAGAGATGGCGAAATGGTTATGATGCGATTTTGAGGTAAGACAGGAGACGTAAGTTGACTTTACTTGAGTGCTACATGTCTCTACTAAGCTACATTGGGTACGTACATTGTCTCTGCGTCTTCGACTGGCTGTTCGCAAGTCGGTCCTGTTATCTGACAAAGACTCAACTTCTTAGTATTGTACTTTGCCCTCTTCGCTACACAGCGTTGGTACTCACATTGTTCCACAAAGACAAAGCAACATCGTGGCAGCTCGGACTGGCACACCTGTACTCGAGCACTACAGCTGTGCAAAGTGCAGTTTAGCCGACTGAGCTCACGCATACAGCCCAGCACGCTCGGCACCAACCACCGCAGTCATGAAGCTCTTCGCTCTCTTCTTCGCCGCTCTCTCAGCCTTCACTGTCTCCGCAACCGCTCCAGCAGACTGGGGCAAAGGCACTTGCGCCCGCCTCCACCCGAACGTCCAGAACGCCATCGAGAAATTCTGCAACTACGGCTACAATCCCAAAACCCCAATCGTACATCACTCCCTCCCAACCTCTTCTCCGATCTTCTACTGACTTATTTCCCTAGCTCACCGGCGAAAACGCGGCCCAGAACGGCCAACGCTACGGCAACGCATGAGTGCATATCGGCCATACATGCTGGGGTCGTCACGAGTACATCCCGTGGGATATCTGCTTCAAGCAGTTCTACGATATGTGTATTTCTGGGAACAACCACGGCGAAAATGCAAGGAACTATGGGGGTTGGACAGATGGTGTTGGGTGTCAGAAGTGGATCATAAACAACCCCGCGTGAGCGTGGCCGTGGAGCAGAGTAGGAGAAGCGCTTGAGATCGACGAATTGTTCAGAGTCTGTAGAAGATCATGAAATACCTATCATTTTGATACTCGCGCCTGGGAAGCATGCCTCTCACCGCTCAGGAAGTCTAAGTCATGCTCTTCATTGAATGTCCCAACGTCGCCGGGAGGTCTTGGCGCAGACATGCAGACGCCGAGGAATGCAAAGCGACTGCATGCGGAGTGACGCAGACATGCTGATACTTGGTGGACAGCTACGCTCTCTCTCATGGTCGGCAATTGGAAGCTGTATTCATTGTCATCGGTCTACTTGAGCTACTGCGCGTCGACCGGGTAGAGTATTGGCTGTCCGCCGTCTATGGAGGGTTGTTGATTCTGAATTTTCGTCAGCCACACAATCTCGCCTAAGCCTACGGACACGGAAGGACTTACATCCAATGCTGGCACCCATTGCGTCCATAGTCTCTGTTTGCCTCTCCGCGCTCTTTGGTGCCGTATATGCACATATCGCTATGACTGTCGTTAGTGAAGTCCATTGCCATAGGATCGAATCACCGTACTAGAACTGCTTGAAGCAAATATCCCAAGGCACGTACTGCCTATCCCCACAACTCTGCGCAATACGGACCCAGGCTTTGCCGTTGCGGATACCGTTGGTCGCCCAGTTGTCGCCGGTGAACTGTATGAAGTATGTCAGCATCACTACCGCGTTAGGGCATTCTGCAGGCACTGCGATGGAAACTTACGATCGGATTCCTGCCACTATAGCCCGCGTTGCAGGTGTTGATGGCTCCCCATACTTTGGGGTGCAGGGAGCGGCACCAGCCTCTGCCCCAATCGGGACCCTCGTAGGCGCTCGCCGTGCTGCAGACGGCGAGGAGGAGGGCGAGGATGGTGGCGAATAACTTCATGTTGGCTAGTTATGACGCAATGCGATGGCGTTACGATCGAGAGAGCGTTCAAACTTTTGCTCGAGGTCGCATGTGTGTGTACTGTGGAAGAGCCTTCCGGAACATGTGTGCCGGTAAGAGCTATGAGCTTCAGGCTTGCTTGTGCATTGCCGCGGAGCCAAGCCGCTGCTTGCGAAGCGCCAGACAAAGGCTCGGTGTTCAATCCGATGAGGTGTTGCCGTATGTGTGTGTCAATAAGAGTTCGTGGACTATCGACGGCTTCCGAAGGACAAAGACATCCGCGCGATGGGAGCGAACGCCGTGTCATGCACCACAGTAACGTCCATGGCCAATGTGAGTCAAGTAGACTGCAAGACTACACTGTCGATATCCAGTTCACGACAGCGACATCGCATCACGAGCCAGATCGTTCTTTCAGTCTGTTGAGCAATCCGAGCATTGACGAAGACGGCTTCGGCTTACGCACAGGAGTGTCTGTAATGGAGGACGCGCTTGTATTGTCAGTAGCTGATCCTGTTGTGGTAGTGGTAGTGCCCGATTGATTGTCGCTGTCGTCCTTGTGGGTACTCGTCTGGTCGACCACGCGTGGAGTCGTAATTGCCCCTGTCCCGGTGCTGTCGTGCTGTGTGGGTCTCGCAATGTCCGCAGCCCCAAGAGCTCCAAGTCTGATCTTGAAACCATTCTTCGATGGTACCCCATCAGCGCTCGCGTCCGCTGGAATCGTTCTCGCAAACGGATTCGCTGTCCTCTCTACAGAGACATCTGCCGTACCCGTCCTGGCTATCACACCAGTGAGGCCCCGCACCATCTGTGCATATCTCTCGGCAGCGTCCTTCGCTCTCGCTGCAGCAGCATCCCTGTGAATCTTCTTGGACTCCTGCGTGTCACCCTCCGCGTCCTCGTCCAGTCCTCCGGAGTACAATGAGTTCGCTACGTCAGCAGCACCAGTGGCACTCCTTCGCGGCTCCCGCAATTGATCTCTGAAATGCATCTTGATGTTGTCGATGTGCGCCGAAGTGTTCGCAGCAGCCCTCTCAGCAGCGCTGATCCGCTCTTGCCGGAAGAATATTGTGTATGGTGGCACCGCGGCCGAGTTGGCTAAACGGATCTCTGTCGGTATAGACTTCACGGCTTCAAGCACGGCGTGTGAGGTCTCAATCATGCGGTCGGCATCATGGCCGGCTTTCTCGAGAAGGCGCTTGTCCTCATCTTCGAGGAAGTCCAAAATTTGCTCCGTCTCCAGACTGGCTGTACCGGCATAGCGACGAGTAGTAGAACATCGCTGGACGAGAGCTCTTCCCCTAGATCGGAGAATTACATGGCGATGCATCTATGGCCGGGTATAAGTAGCACATATGTCGACAGCGTATGTTGTCAATGGGATGGAGGGTTCCGTAGCGGCGGACTGTGCCGCAACGTCGAAGCTATGTACTGTATTCCCCATCGCAACAACATGAACTTCTTGCCCACCGTTGTGCAGATTGCACTCCGACTGGGGATTTCATGGGATCCGTAGCGCACGATGTCGCAACCGCAAGACCTCGACGCTATCCTTGCAACGCTCGCGCAGCTAAGCCAGCCAGGAGGCGACCAGCCCTTACAGCCACTATATCCCACGCCACATAGCAATGGCAACGGCATTAATGTGGCCAATGGAAGCGCTCCATACAGTTTTCCAGGTCTTCCGTCGTCTCATACCCAGTTACGGTCTTTGATAGAGTCTTCCGCGCCCGATCTACCACCACATGATCCTCGTCTTCGAGGTCGTCCGCAGAGCCGCTCTGTTACACCATCAACAGCCCCAGTGTCTGTTATAGATCCTGCCACGATCACCGTCTGGCAAGATGGCTTGCGTTGTGTCACCAAGATCGCCGCACAGAACAAAGCCTTCGAGCTCAGCATTAAGAAGGTAGGCTTGTGTTTCCTTGTTGCTTGTTGCGATTCCCGTTGACAATGCCCAGATGATGCAAGATCAGCGTGCACACGAGATGCGTTGGTATAGCGAGCGGCAGGCGTTGAAGACTAGCCAGTCCAGTCGAGCTTCGTCAGCTTCGCAAGCTATGTCAATATTACAATCTCTCAACGGCAATGCAGTGACCGAGAGTGGACCTGATCATGTGGACCTAGATGTTGAGGCCAGTAAGATGGACGAGCTGCAGACATTCGATCGCAAGGCCCATGCTGCCCAGCAGACGATGGAGACGGCAATGACCACTGAGCTGAAAGGCTTGGGAGTTCCATTCTTCGGGACCAACGAAGACCTCATCATCACAGCGACAGATCAGGAGGCACAGCATCAATCGTCAGCAAGTCGGCCGAAATGGAGCACGCCAGTGACGGACCACGAGTTGCTGCTTCTACGGAGGAAGATGGTTGGCCATCTCGAGGATCTGTACCGAGACTGACCCCCTGGCATTGCGCTCACATAAAACACACTCGTACAGGCCGATCAGTGCGGGTGGATCGTGCTAGCTCGTCGCCACTGACATGTCTCAATGAGAGCAATCGCTCGCCGCGAGGACCTCAAGCGACGTCGAGATAATCACAGGATTTGGGTGTCTAGAAGCAATCAAATGCACTGCTGGCCTCGCCAGCGCGACTACGCGCTCAGTGACTACCGTAGCTCGACTGTCCCGCCAGGCACAAGACTTGAAATTGCACGCACGTGTCCCTCTGGCCATTTTTTCCGTGCTGTCCGCCGTCTCATATGCCCGAATAGACCGCATTGTATATCCAGGAGGACTGACACGAGCTCCCACGGAAGCTGTCAACATGAGACTGCATAGTGCGTCGACGAGGTATGCGTTGTTCCTTTCCGCGCTCGCAGAAAGATTGCTCTCTTTGCCGATGGACTATTTAGTAGTTTTGCATTTCTGGTCCTTCTTGCTTCCACTCATATTCACCACATCTTACTTTGACACGGCATCGACAGTCTCTCGCTGTAACTAGTCTACCGACCTTCGAGGTATTGTACTCGCGACCTTGACGAGTATCAGCAAGCCTTATTCAGTCAGCAAGCCTTATTCAGATCGATCATCTAGCCCAAGCCGGATATCAGCAATACTGGACTGGTCCATCAATACACCGAGACTCTCCATCCAGAGTCTGAGGCCCACAATCACCGCAGCTTATCTCAGGACGAGTTCGATATATATCCTCTTCGACCACAAGCAATCATGCGTCTCACCAAAGCAATTGGTTTCACCCTCGGGCTTGTGTACGCCAGCACGCACGCCTTGCGTGTCCACCATGATGCGGCTTCGCTGGCCGCTGGACTACCCAAATCTTCCATAGCTTTCGACGATCCTCCACCTCCTGCGATGCGGCTCATGAGGCGTCAGAGGCCGACTGCTCTAGACAGTGCGGACCATAAGCGTGAGGACAATTTCGAGACCACCACCAAGACCCATACGACGCACAGCACGGTCCAGAGCACTGTCACGATCGTCCCGACCACGACTATCTCCGTTCACGGTCGTCCACTCTATTGGCATCCCACCAAGCAGCAGCAACGGCACGGTACATCTAACGGATAAGGTGCTCCCTGTTAACACGGGTCTTCCTACCACCACGCACAGCACCCTATCGTTTACCTTGACTACTACACGCGCTACGTGCGTGACCATGGCTGGTGGCTGCGTTCTCTGTCCCGGAGACTCCCTTGACATATGTCCAGGCGGAACGTTCACCACCCCCAAGGGCATGACTTCTGGCGCTTGCGCTGCGGTGGACGGCAATTGCGTGGGAGGCGAGACTGCAGTCCCAACGACTATTGTAAACATACCTGCGCCTGCACACACACCTAGCAGTGGGACCTCGACAAAGTCGGCCGGAGAGATTCATCAGACGACCAGTTCAAGCAGCACCTTTCGGTCAACTCAGACTACGACGAGCACACACAGTAGCACAGTGACTTACAAGACGACAAGCACACTCAAGTCAACTGTCGTGCAGAAGTCTGAGCCAACAGTGATGTCACCGAAGGATGCGGCAGCGTTGAGCTTCCTCGACACGGCCGTGGATCTGGAAAAGTAGCTACTTGATTGGCTGCATCCCGCCAAATCGTCAGCTGGCGTGCCGACTGCTACGAGCCATCTGCCGCCATTCACGACCATGAGTCAGGAAATCGAAGCATTGAGCAGTGAGTTGGAGGACCTTGCTGGAATGCAGTCCTGTACGGGGTCCATAGTACCTCCTGCACCCTTCCCGACTCCCAAGAGACCCTGCGTCCGGCTGTCATGTCAACAGCATTGGGACTATGATGCTCATGGTCAAGCCGAACCATGATCAAGCGCAAATCCCTGGGGCTACGGTCAATGAGCCTGTCGGCACTGGCAAGAAAGTACAACTGATCGACGACAAGCTCACAGACAAGACGGGACGCCACGACTTCCGCGATTCCCACAAGGTTGACAACCTCTGCGTCAAGCTCACTGCTGGCAACAAAGACGACAACCATGAGCACGTTCGCATCCGGGTCGATAACGACCGCCACAGCAACAGCAGCTCTGGACTGTCAGCAAGATAGTCCTAACAGCACCATGAAGTTGATGGTGCACAAGGGAACGTCTATGCCACAGAACGCCAATCTCACAGACACGAGTAAACGGGTCTCTCCCCATGGCGGCGTACTGTCTGATATGCATGGTCGTATCGCAGCTATACAGGATAACCGCATGCTCGTCTTTCTCCGGCCGCAGGATGTCATGTATGCCAAGTGGAATATGACCCTCCTGCGGTGCAGTCAAGCTGGCTTTCTTGGAGTCAGAAAGCCAACTGGAGACAGCATTTCCTGGTTCAGCTGCGATGGTGATCTAGAGGGCACGTATCGCGATAACCCGACGGATGGACACTGTGACCCGGTGTCGCTGCTGCTGCAGGACGACAAGCCAGCTATGTCCACGCATACCATATCCCGTCCACTTGGTACAGGGTCCCCGACCGCCGGTCTGCCCAGACTAACTCCAGTCGGAGAGCGTCCAGCAAGGTCCTTGGTGGAGCGCACGGATGGCAGCAACACCACGGTCTGCATGCCTCATGCTGACAGCTTCCATAGAGAAGCGGACACCGTCCCCTCCGGAATCTCCAACACACGGGACCGTGATCAGCTCAGACGGCCTGTGCGGGATTCATGATGGAGTCGCGAAGTCATGTAATGGCTCTCAATTTGGTGACTGCTGCCGTGATGGTAACTAGCGCCCGCGAACACGATAATGTGGCAATTAAGCTGACTTGTGGACCAGGAAAACACTGTGTACCCAATCCTCGAGAATGTTCTGGCACCAACACTTGCACACAAATCGGTAGCCAGGACTTTGGGTTCTGCCGCGCGGCTGGCGATGTACCATACATGCATGTACCTGCTCATTATGCCAATGAGACCGCGGGCGTGAGTCCTGATGGGAAGTGTGGCATTGCCAACGGCAACAAAACCTGCGCCGGATCTAAGTTCGGCGGATGCTGCGGTAACGACGGTGAGTGCTAAGCGATGATGAGAGTGCATCACGCGCAAGCTGATATGCCACTAGGCACCTGTGGCAAGGATACCGCGCACTGTAACGCGCAGGATTGCAGCCTCACGTATAGCTCTGATTGCGCATATGAAGCCGACACTCAGGACTTGGACAACTGGACTGCCCAGGGATCGCTGTTGAGCAAAGACGGGACTTGCGGGCGAGGTCGCAGCCCGAAGCAGATATGTGCGTTCTCTTCGTATTATGGCGAGAGGCAGGTCTCCGGGTTTGGACACTGTTGTTCTGACAGCGGTATGTGCAGCCCGCAGTGGGCGCAAACATCGATTCACTAACACCATGTTAGGGTTTTGCGGAATGGACGAAGCACATTGAGCTCACATGAAGTGCAACCCGAAAAACGGCGAGTGCAACGGCATGACAATTAAGGAGCTTAGTAACGATCTGGGTGTCGTCGGCGTTCTTCATCTGCATGCTCTGCCGGCTCGATCGGGTCTTCAGCCCGATGATGGCGTCGCGGAAATACAGCTCGGCCTTGGAGACGCTGACAGCGATTACGACTTGGACGATGCTGAGCTCGATCCCAGGGACAACTCCAACGTCAGTCTTGACGGCAAGTGCGATGTCGAAGGTGGCAATAAGACTTGCGCTGGCTCCAAATTCGGCGAGTGCTGTTCCATGGAGGGTCTCTGCGGCAATGGGCGAGACTTCTGCAATGAGAACAAGTGCACAAACACTTACAGCGGTCCAAGCTGTGGCATGGACCCGATAGCCATACCATACTGGCATTGGTATCACGACTCCATGAAACAGCTCAGTACTGATGGTACCTGCGGCCTGAGGAATGTGAACAGCTCCAGATGTCGGAGCAGCACTTCATGGAACGACAGCCAGAATTTTACCTTTTCCGACTTTGGCAGGTGTTGCTCTGTATTTGGTACGCACACCCTTGGAACTGCTTAAGCTTTTGACTGACTGACTCTTTTGCAGGCTACTGCGGCATGGGTGAAGAATACTGCGAACGTCCCAATTGCGATCCTACTTGGGGGCAATGCAACGACTTCACATGGCAGGAAGCCAGTAATGATCCCGGCACCGTCAGTGCTGCGAAGCGAAAGGCTCATTCTGCGCTTTCAGAGGTTGGAACGGGTGGTGCTGATCAAGTCGCGAGTCGCGGTAAGCCGGACAGGTCTGACGATTCAGAGTGCACCACAGCCAACATTCCGCCAGACATTACCTCGAACGAGCTCGACATGGACATTCTTCTCCACAGGGGTGTCAGCCCCCCTAGTATCGACGGCCCTTGCGGCCTCGGAGTCGGCGATACAACTTGTCGAAGCATCAATAAGGACTCCGATTTCGGAGGCTGTGGTTCGAACTTCGGGTACTGTGGCCGCGACGAAGCCCACTGCGCATACCGCAACTGTCAGAGCGGCGGCCGGTTTGGCAGATGCGACGAGCCAACGCAGGAAGAGCTGAGCAAGATTTCGAGTGTGATCGACTTCGATGATGTGGAGTCGCCTTGCGTCGCGGACCAGTCATGCGATGATCCGAAATGGGCTGCAAGGAAGCGTCAGGATGCCGATGCAGTGGTCGAGACTGTGACTGGCACTCCGGTGAGAGTTCTTCATAGACTTGTACTTGACTTCATCGCTAACGTTCGCTAGGTGACTGTCACTGCCACTACAGACGATAGTCCTACCGGTTTCGTCGACCCGAACGCAAGCAGCGCAATTTTAGATGCTGCCGCCACTGATGCCTCGGATCCCAACGATGACTCCACCCCTGTTGCCACAACTCCGACCGCTGCCACCGATGCGGACCGGCTTTCGACCAGCGCCTCTCTGCCTACCGTGCCCAACACAGCAATGGACTCAACGGCAACGGACTTTGCGGCAACTAAGTCTCAAGCCACGACCTCCAGTTCGAGCAGTACAGGCATGATCGTTGCTGTCATAGGTACTTTGACTCCGTACATCCCCACACTCCAGGTCGTCAAACCCTCGGCCGCTGCCACTATTCCCAGCTTTAGCAATGCTGCTGGCTACATTGCTGCGAGCCCATCTACTCTTGCCACTGGTACAATCAGCAGCGCATCGACCACTTCGAATAGTTACTTCTGGCCGATGTGGGACATCCCCACATTCATCGCCACAGGCTTGACTCGGATGACTGGGCCAACATCAGTTTCGGTGTTCCACCCGAGAAACACCACTGTCCCGGTTTCAGGCACTGGCACCACACCAGCCCGAATCACCACTGCCACCGGATTGCCATCCAGCATCGCGGGTGCCAAGCCAGAGGCCGCACACACCCAGAAGGCGAGCGCTGGGCCGGTGCTTCCGAATGCCATGACAGATGCTGTTGCTGCTGTGTGTGGGTTGTTGGCTTGCGCTATCTTTGCGTGGCGGTTGTGATAGGTGGCGATTGCGATGTGGAGAGCGGAGAGGCGAGGCCACGGACGGCGGTGGAGGTGGAGGTGAGCGTGAGCAAGCGATGAATTGCGAGTTTTCGGAGTGACTAGCGGCTTTGGGGGTGATCGGAGCAGTAAGCAATGCAGGGGTTTAGTCGATCCGTGGCTTGTCTTCTTGGACATCGATACCTTGTATGCGGGATATCCAGAGGAAGTCATCACAGTACAGTGGACCTGATCCATACCCTAGTAGTCGTTGGGCTCGTGAAGATCAAGTTCGCGGAACCACTCGCTGTCGCCAACTTTCATACCCTCCGATACCCGCCCTCTCTCCACTTCTCCCACACCGGCTTCATCCCAGCCCATACGAGCAAGCCCACAGTGATGCCCACGAAGCTCACGACGATAATCTCATCCTTCACGCTGTCCCTCTGGAAGCAGGTTGTGAAGACGTCCTTCTCAGTGGCCTTCTCACAGATCGGTAGATTGTAATCCAGGCAAAATTGCTTGGTGCAGTCGGCGCAGGAGCGGGCGTGAGGTGCCGGGGAGTCAGATGATGGAGGGTTTGGAGCAGGAGCAGGAGCGGAGAGCGGAATAATGGTGTAGTTTGAGAAGCAGACGCATTTGCAGAAGGAGGGTGGTGCTGGGATAGGGTTAGCTGGAGACCATTGACTCGGCTTAGGGCAAGAAGAGACTAACAAGCTGCCAGGGCGGAGGATAAGAAGAGGAGGAAGAGCACGGTGTATTGCCATATGGGGCGGGTCATGGTGACTTATCGCATCGGCAAGTTATGAGTACTGTCGAGAACCAGGTGCATCACATGTCAATGTCACTAACAGGGTTCAGACAGGGTCCGTCCCGAAGCGCGCGCTAAGCAGCTCCGCCGGTCTTAACCACTTAGGGAATATAAAAGTTCGAAGCAGCATGCATACACCATTGCTAACAACTGGAGCCTGTACATCGTAGATGCCGCCCCAGAGATGGGCATGATAGCATGACCGACACAGCCGACGTCCTTGGTCCTACCACCACCGTTCGCCTCCACATCGCGCCATTCAACCCCACGCTCTACCCCTCTCTGCTCTCCTCCACCGCCCAAGCAGCCGCGTCCAACATCTCTTACCACACTCTCGAAACCTTTCCTGAGCGTGGCTTCGGCTACCTGGATCTCCCGCGCGCAGAAGCTGACAAGCTGAAGAAGAAGCTCAACGGTACTACACTCAAAGGCGTCAAGATGAAGGTCGATGAAGCAAGACCAGAGAAGAAGCGGAAGGCTGATGAGACGGAGGAAGAGCGGAAGGTGAGGAAGAAGGCGAAGCGGGAAATGAAGGGACGAGAGGATGGAGTGCTGGAGGGGTGGGAAATGGGGGAGGGGAGGCATGTGAAGCGAGGGTGGACGGACGGGAAGGAGGTGAAGGTGAAGAGGGTCAAGAAAAGCAAGGATGGGGAGAATGCGAAGCCGGAGAAGAAGAAGGAAGGCAAGGGGAAGAAGGAGTCAAAGGCGGGCAAGAAGGTGGTTTTCAAGACCGTGGTCCCGCCGAATGCGATCGAGATCGTTACTACTGAGAAGGCGGAAAGTAAGGTGAAGGACAAGAAGATCAAGAAGGAGAGGAGCGGAGGCAAGATATTGAAGTCAGTCAAGGAGTTCGCGAAGTCGAAGAAGCTCGCAACAGGGTCGGATGGCGCTTCAGTTGCACGCTCAACTCTGATACACGAGGATGGCAAGGGGTGGCTGGACAATGACGGAACTGTGGTGGAGCCCGAGCGTGTGTCGAAGCGTGCCAAGCGTGAGCGAGATGCCGTGGCAGAGAATGCTACGCCCTCGATTAAGTTATCAAGGTCAGTTGCGGCACGGAGATTACGCAACCCATCACCAGTTCCTCCACCAGCAACAGCAGACTCGTCTGCCGAAGACGAGAGCTCGGTAGTCTCCTCGAACAGCTCGGACTCCGAAAGCGACGAAGACCGCTCCGGGACCAATTTCAATCAAGCCGACAATACAGCAGCGAAGGCCAATCCTGAACCCGCCACTGCACCCCGTGACATTCACCCACTGGAAGCGCTTTACAAGCGACCAGCTACCGCCACATCAGACAATGAGAGAGTCAGACCCGCACCAATAGATACATCCTTCAGCTTCTTCGCCTCTGGAGACTCTGCGGACATCGAAGAGGACACTGCAGTGCCGTCGATACATCCGCCACAGACACCACACACGAAGCAGGACCTGGACTGGCGGGCTTTACGATCCGCTGCACCAACGCCAGACACTGCTGCTATCGGCCGGAAGCTGAGCTTTCCTTGCGCTGGGCACGTTCACGAAGCTGATGAGTCAGACGAGCAGGAAGCTGAAGCAGACGCGACTCTCGGTGCTGTGGACGGTGGCACTGTTGAGATAGCTCCCAATGGCAGGCATGACGTCAAAGAGGAGAGCGAATTCAGGAAGTACTTCTTCGAGCATCGAGGTGAGAACAATCGTGGTTGGAAGAGGAAGCGCAGGGAGGCCAAGAAGCTCGTCCGGCAGAGGGAGAATCGCAGGTATAGTAGGAAGTAGTCTAAGCCATACACCTTGAGGCCTAGAGTTGGTTACATACCCTTGTTAGACACGTACGAGCCCAACCAATCTGGAAACACATTATTCCATGTTGTCTTCTGGTGAAGAAGAGCCCCACACAGTGAAGTGAACGAAAGTCGGTTGCTAGCGCTCTCATGGCCCGAGCTTTTTGTTGACTCCCGAAATGCAACTTTCGAGATCGCCCTGTGTTCGTCGCATATATCATAGTGCGCCTTGTCAGACTTCGTTCGCTGTAATATAGCACTCAGCATGTCGCGTAACCAGTATGTGTCAGGCATGGACTTCGAGTGGGCGAACGGCGTAGGACAAGTGGACAGCACCAGCGGTTTCGGGAAGATCGCCTTGAAACACCAGACGCCTGGTACAGAGAGCAGAAAACGTACGTATAATGTGCATCGCAGTGACTGAGAATGATACAGTGGCTAATTCTTGATCAATAGGGCCATGCAGCCAATTTGAGTCACCTACAAGGCATCAATACACAACGCCAGGCGCTGGCAGACGATCGCCCGACAAAGCATTACCTGGATTGCCACCGGCTGCATTCAATGCGCACTGGACGCCACGCAACACGAGAAACGACGTTGATGATTCGAGCGCTGGAGAGACACCGAAGCGACAAGACGACAGCGAGCCTGGGACGCCGGCGGATGTGATGGCGGCACGACAGCTAGTCGGTCATCTGTCACCTTACAAGAGTGCGCCGGTGGTGATGACGTTGGCGACCTCGAGAGGCGAGGAAGAGCAACGGCACGTTGAGATGGAGTGGGAAAAGTCACGGCAGTCCCCGACGAAGAAGAGCAATCTATGGAATCGAGTTGTGGCCAAGTGCAGTCCAGGCAGAGGCAGCATTCCGCGCGCCGAGGTAGTGCAACACAAGCACTCAGTCGCGCGAGGGCAGGAACATAGAGAGCTCAGCAGACAGCGCTCGAGAAAGAGACGGTATAGTGTGTCGGACTCTGGATCAGACGCTGAGGTGGACGACTCGGAGCTTACGATGCCGCGCACCTCTAGCCCTCGTAAGACTAGTGGAAGAATGCGCCACAACAACTCCGACACACTTCAGTCAGAGAAACAGGACCAACAACCCCACTGGCTCTCCCGCCTCTTCACCTTCATCGGCCAACACCCCACAGTCCCACACATCCTCTCCTTCTACGCCCAACTCGCCTTCAACGTCTTCCTTCTCGCAATGTTCAGCTACATCCTCTGGTGCTTCTGGAGCGCGATCCAAGGCGACGTCAACAAGAAAGCTTTCGAAGCCAGCGCAGACATCATCGCAGAGATCTCGCAGTGTGCGCACGACTTCAAGATCAATAGCTGTGACTCGCCGACAAGAGCGCCGGCATTACAGCAGGTATGCGCGAACTGGGCAAAGTGCATGAATCGGGATCCGATGAAGGTTGCACGGGCGAAGGTGTCTGCGCAGAGCTTCGCGGAGATATTCAATGGATTCGTGGATGCGCTCTCGTGGAAATCGATCACTGTTGCTGCAGCTTTTGTGCTGGGAGGACTGCTGGTGTCGAACGTGGCCTTCAGCAAGCTGAGGCACTCGGCGAGTGTGGAGCAGCCTTGGGCGCATCCTTATGGGTATCAACAAGGTCCTCCTGCCACGCCGCAGACGTCGAGGCAGTTCACTGGGGAGGGTGGATACTATGGTCAAGGCACGCCGTGGAGGGACGGACCGGCATTGGAGCCACTGCCTAGTGCTGGGGCGTTTCAGGGGATTGAAGGGAGAGGGAGTCCGGTGAGGAAGTTGGGGTATCATTGATGGCATAACGATGATTATGACTATGACTGGGTGGTATATTGTTGAGCGCGTAAGACCTTAGCTTTGGTCTTGCTTGCTCCAACGCTGTGAAACTGTTTTCAGGTGGTCGAAGCCATTTCGCTTCCGGACTCAATCACATTGTTCTCCCGGCGGCATGACTTTCTTACACTTTCTCAACGTGCATTCACAGTCGTGTCTGTACATTCACTTTACAAACTAGCGAGCGTGTATTACACAGCCAACGCTGTGAGAGCATTCAGCGGCTCAAAGAAGCGACGATGTCATTTGGATTCCAGGCTGCATTCTGCTCTCCTGATCGATCTCCACGCGGGCATGTCGTAGGGCGCATAAAGCACCCCAACATACTAGAACTCCATCAATTTCTCTGCTTAGGGGTTCAAGTTAAGTGAAGATTCCGTCCACTTCAATCTGTTCCTTCCTTTGCAAAGCAGACGTCGACGTCTCCTTTACCTACGATCATGGCCAGCAACGCTACCAAGACACTCAAGGCAAGCTGCCTCTGCGGCGCAGCGTCCTATGAAACCACTGTCCCGTCTTCATCACTCCCTCTGAAGTCCTGGTGGTGTTCCTGCACATCTTGCCGCCGCATGACCGGCACTCTAGCCCTCTGCGTTGTCTATCTGCCCGAATCATACTCGCCTCCCCAGGCAGTACTAGAAAAGCTTACAGTCTTTGAATTCACGAAACGCGTGTTCCAGTACTTCTGCTCGACATGCGGCTCCCATATACTCGCGCGGTGCCTGGACGATGCTGAGGCTAAGGAGCCGAGGATTACTTGGGATGCGATGTCTGGCACGCTGGAGCAGTTCGACGGTTTCGTGCATTTACGGGGTCACGAGTTCATAAACGACACGCTGGACGGCGGGATCTCGGACTTCATCCCTACGATCGGCAGCAGGCAGCTGGACAGGTACTCGACACGGCCAGAGAAATCTGAGCAGCTACCTTTGAACTGGAGGGATCCCAAACTTGCAGATCTCAAGCCTAACAAGGACAAAGTGCACGCCCAATGCAAATGCGGTGGCGTGGAGTTCTGGATCGCACATCCCTCAGCCCGCTCAACGCACGCAGCATCAAATTGGCCCGATCTCCTTCGCCCAAATGCTCCCGACAATCCTAACAATGAGTGCTGGTGGCTTCAAGACAACAACACCAAGTTCCTCGCCGGAACATGCAGTTGCAATACCTGCCGCCTTGCCTCGGGCCAGGAGATCGTACAATGGGCCTTTGTGCCTACAGTCGACATCACGCTCGACGCTGCCGGGAAGGTAAAATTTGAGCGGCAGTTTGGGACCCTTAAGCAATTCGAAAGCTCTAAAGGAATCTTTCGGAGTTTCTGCGGCGTCTGTGGCGCGAGTGCGTTCTACTGGGCGGATGATCGGCCGTTCCTGATGGATGTTGCGATTGGACTGTTGGATTCACCTGAAGGGGCGAGGGCGGAGGGTTTGCTAGAGTGGAGGACTACGAGGTTGAGCTATAGGGAGGATGCTCTGGGTCGGGCGAAGGCAGTAGTGGACGGGATCGAGAGCGGGCTGCAGGCGCATGGGGAGAGGAGGGACAGGGGTGAGAGGGAGATTATTGAGAGGCAGGTCAGGGAGGAGGGGGCCAAGGTCATGGTCGTGCGGTGAGGGAGTGCGGATGGTAGATATCAGTACGGTGATCGAGGCAAGTGAGTAAGTGCACTACCTTCGAATTTCTTGTGGTCTATACATAATCATTCTTGACTGCTGGCGTGCACAACGCCGAGTATTCAAACATACATGTGGGTGCGTAAGGTAGTCAGGCAAACATTGAATGAAACACACTCTGATTGGTCTGAAGCAATCATAGTGGCATTCCCGAAAGCTATGGCTCAAGCACGCTTCGGCGGTCGACCTA
Organism: Cryoendolithus antarcticus; assembly: GCA_002077065.1. Taxonomy (NCBI): domain Eukaryota; kingdom Fungi; phylum Ascomycota; class Dothideomycetes; order Cladosporiales; family Cladosporiaceae; genus Cryoendolithus; species Cryoendolithus antarcticus. The sequence goes on along the minus strand of NAJO01000031.1, from coordinate 285,785 downwards.
CACCCGCTCTCCACTGTCGTGTCGACGAAGCTTCTATATTGTAAGGAACTAGGTCATTCGAGGCACCCTCCACCGGCTCCGACTCTGGCCATCAGACTTAGCCTATCAGCATGGCCACCTCCTTCGCTCCGTACCAATCCTCACCTCCCGAGTCGACTCGAGCTCACTCACCTCCGCTGCGATCCCCGACAGCATCGCCGAAGATCCATGCCCCAAAGCCCCAGCGCAACATTTCATCGATAGCAGATCGAGAGGACCCATGGGCAGCAGCACGAGCGCAGCAGTTACCATCACCCTCGCAATACGCCGATGAGGAGTACACCGATCTTGAGTCTGGCCAAAGGAATGACTATATTGGATCGCAACCTCAGGCGCCTGCATACACAGGCAGTACGTCCGTCTTCGAGACTTCGCTCGGATTATCACTCCGGGTCGAGGCAATAATGGCATATCTTCTACTCCCTCCCGCAGGAGGCGTGGTGCTTTTGATCTTCGAGCAGAAGAGCGACTACGTGCGCTTCCATGCATGGCAGAGTGCATTGGTCTTCAGCGCCATGTTCCTGGTCCACATCATCTTCAGCTGGGTGCGATGGCTAAGTTGGGTGCTGTTCGTGGGCGACCTGGCGTTGATTGGGTGGCTGACTTGGGGAGCCTGGAAACACGCCGAGACATTGGATCGCGTGGAGGTACCCTTCTTCGGACGACTGGCGAGCAGCTTTGTGGATGACGAATGAGTGCGACCGTGGCAAGGCAGCCGGACGGCCGATCGGTGCCGGATCAGTCTTCCACTGGTACAGACTCTATGGATCGCTCCTTCCTCAATATATACCAATGATTACAACTCTCAACGGCTTCTCGGACCAGGTCATGGTGCTGCGATTGGAGCCATGGCCCAGTCATCATATTGATATAGACCGTTGGGAGCCTCGAACAGCATTCACGACATTGCTTCGTACAATACAGTCACTTGCCACTCTTACGGTATCCAGACGAGCTTTGCGCCACAGGTAAACACACGCGGGTATTCCCGCTTTCACTTGTGTGTCGCGCCTACATACCATCAACAGAGCACTCGACGCGACACTGCGCGTGTTTGGCCCTGCCCAAGTATCGGCAATTTTGTCATCCACCCATCTCGAATACCATCCAAGCTGGCTGCCTTCGAACACATCACAAGTCTCTTGAACGGTGTGTATCTGAGCTCCGTACCCAACAAGCACGCACTTTCGATCGAGTATCCTGTGCTCGAGCTCCTCCCCCAGGCCTTCCAGCTCTCGCTTCAGCCACCTGCAAATCTCGCAACCAGAGAAGCACCTCCATTGGACTCTAGGAGGATTGGCATCGACCCGACAACATCAGCCAGCCGTGTTATCCACCTCTCGGCTGCAAATCGGCCAATACCCCACGCTGGCGTGCTCGACATACTTGTCGGGGTGCCAGAGGCCACCAAGGCGATGAGCTGCAGACCAGGGGACTCCAAGATGCTGGCGGTAACATTTCATGATGAAGAACTCGAATGCGAAGTACTCCGCATCATGCTCGCTACTAAGTTCGTCACTTAGGATCGCGTTCGTGAGTACACTTTCGAGATGAGCATAGAAAAGTGGAAGGAAAGGGTCGGGGTCCTCGCGCAGCCATGGGCACTCGCTCTTGACGACCTGATCACACGCTCATCCGATCTTTCCTACTATCATGTACGCGGCAATATCGCGTGGGAGATGAGTACCGAGACGGCTTCTGCAGAGGAGGGCCGCTGGGTGCACTTGTGGGGCTCCAAAGAATTGAGGGCGAAGGAGCGTGCGGATATGACAGTCGAGCAGATGGAGTGGCTTGTGAGGGAAGTCGAGATCCCGGTCGTCTGCAAAAGGGAAAGAAGCTGGATAAGGTATGTTCTCTCTTTGTTTCGCTCTGCATTCCGGAGCATCGAGAAGCTGACTCGTGCACTAGCATCGAAACGCGCGCTCGGCACATGATACAGGTGTACATCGCATAACAGCTTGGGCAGTGGTGAGATACCAGACACATGCACACAGTATTGTACAGAGCTCCACGAATACTTCATCTCATGTCTCTTCGCTTCTCTTGTTACACTCGAGGGTCTACGATTGGCGAAACAGTGTGCTTGCGAGTCATGCCTGCTGACTCGCAGCACAGCGACACCAGCTCACACGCGCCGCCAACTCCGTGCAGCTATTGCGGTACGAAGGTACTTGAGGGAGCATTGACCAGTCAGCTCGCAGCAGTGGCTGCTTCCCCCATGTTTCACCCACGTCCTCCCCAGATTGGCAACGCTAATGAAAGCCTGGGCGCGTGGTGACTTGCGGGGTACCTCGTGCTCACCACGCATGCACTGGGAGCTTAGGTACCTCGAGGTTCCCCTTCTTGTGCCACCTTGAGCTCCTCGTCGACTTCACACCTTTCTTCCTCTTCAACACCAATCTCCACTCTCCACTGACTCACCAGCCTCAACGACCACATTCAAACCAGCCTCTCCGCACTACCCACAACACCACCTACCACACTCCACCGTCACAACCATGTTCGGCCTCAGCCTCCAGCACACCGCTGCCGTCTACGCCAGCGTCACTGGCTTCTCAGCTTTCTGGGTGTGCGTCGCTCTACCCATGCGTCACGAGCGTGTCGGCCCTTACAATTACCATCGCGCTATCAAGGCTGGCCGTCGCATTCCGTGGAGACGTATGGGTGCGCGTGTCTAGACGCTGAATTGTCGCCTCTCCTTACGCCGTCGTTTACCTGACTCACAATATTCATCGCGTTTTTACTCTCCAGCCAGGACACTACTCGACATCGCCTGCGAGCCTCGACCTCCGTCTTTGTCCAGGACTCCGACCCACATCGCACACGACGTTACTCGACTTGGCCTGAACCTAACCGAGCTTGGTTCCCGGCAACGACTCCTTACTTCTAAATCTTTCGACACACCCCAGTTCGCCCTGCGACCTCAGCATCAGCATCAGCATTCAGCAAAGCATCTCTCATCAACCCGGCGTTTGTAATGTGGAAGCTAGTCTCGATCAGACTTGGAGATTGACAGACATTATCTGTCCGGTTGCTTTTCCTTGATCAAGTTCAGGGAATGCAGCATTCCCTTCTGCATGCACTAAGCACGTGGGAGGGCTACCATGGCGATCAGTAGACAGCAGGAATGGAATGGCAACCAATTAAAGCAATCTCAGTGATGTGCGACTTACTTTCTTGTCTCTTCAAGGCGTATTGCCACGCGTGGCTCAATGCGTACTTCATCGTATGGGTAACATTGACACACTGGTCCTCTGAGGCGCGCCCAGAGTTTGCTGGCCACAGGTCCTCGGTAATTCATTTCCCATCAGCCGCAGCACTGACAGCAAATCGGCCGACTTACAGTGAATGGTCAACTTTGTACAATGTATAGATTACACACACCGGCCGGTGATACACTCATCTACCCGTAAGCCACTCTGTCCAGGTCTGCGCCTTTTTCGGTGGCACATCGCTCTCTGCTTGTGCCTCGCGAAGCAGGGGCTCGCCTGTCGGCCGTACTTTTACCTCGACTGTATCTCCCGCTCTTCGATGGCTTTCCACGTTCTCCTCCACAGCCTTCAAGACGCCTAGATCTTCATTCTGCCCTAGTGAAGGGTCCTCGACCTCGACGACGTGAACACCATCTGGCTTGATAACGTTGGACCCTGCATCTGCGATGGGTTCCAGTGCCGGTCGTCCCGTCATGGCCGCTCCCATCCTCCCACCCTTCTGCTCCTCCTGATCCAACCCCCCAAACAATGACTTATTGATCCTCTTCAAGATCCCCGGCCTCGTCCTCCTGATCTCCGCCGCCTCCTCCGCAGCCCTTTCCCGATTGATCAACAGCATCTGATCCTCACTCGCCCTGCCCTCTTTCTCAGCCTCTCGTGCAGCCATAGTCTCCACCCTCGTCTTCGCCTGTTGTTCCGCCAACCACTCATTCCTTCGTCGCCGATTGTGAAGTAACATGTCCGTTATTCCTGCTGTCGCCACAACGCCAGTGATCACCGTGGCGCCGATGAGACCTATTGCGGTGTAGCGATGTGCCTTATCAGCCACGACTCGGCCTGTAATGACCACACGGTCGAATGTCGATAGCTTTATGCGGCGATTTGCAGCGGCTGCGGAGCGAAGACGGGAAATTTTCTGCTGGGGTGTCTCATTTTGGGGTGGCGAGGAGCCGAACTGGATTTGCGAGCCGGCTGGTATTGCTGTGGATGAGGCGAAGGAGGGAGAGGGGTTTGCGGCAAAGGTTGAGGAGGGCGGTGCGGCGGACATGTGGGGGGAGGTGGAGGTGAAGCGTGTGGCGTCTGTTGGGGCGCGGGGCATGACTGCTGTAAGGACTGAGGGCGAGAGGTCTGCTGATTGTTATTGCGGCATTGGCTCAATATGTGATGCTGCCTACAATTTGGCTACAAATATTCCGATGCCAGACCCATTGATGATGCAGGTGAAGGGTTAGGGTCCATACTACTTTGGGTTAGCGTTAGTGAGAAGAAGTTCAGAAAGTTAGAGGGCTTCTTTGGAACTTTGCATCCCGTAACTCATATACATCATTCCCAGCGCAGCCTTGTTCACTACACAATAGACACTCACCACAGTCATGGCGACCACGACGGCGAACTCGAATGGGTCAAAAGGGGCCGAACTCTCTCACAGCGAAGTGCACTACTTCAACAGCTACAACCACCATGGGATACACGAGGAGATGCTGGTTCGATCTTCTTGATTACACTCTTCAGAGACCAGTATCTGACAAAACTACTAGAAAGATGAAGTCCGCACTCGCAGCTACCGAGACGCAATTTACAATAATAAGCACATCTTCAAGGACAAGGTCGTTCTGGACGTCGGATGCGGTACAGCCATCCTCAGCATGTACACATATCCTAGCTGCACCTCCGCCCCCTCAGGCACGACTTGTCCGGCGCGACCATAGCGACCGTTTGACTGACTAGACGTTCGTACAGGTTCGCCGTGAAGGCCGGCGCTAAGCATGTGATCGGAGTGGACATGTCGACCATTATCGTCAAGGCGAAAGAGATCGTCGAGGTGAACGGGATGTCGGACAAGATCACGCTGCTGCAAGGCAAGATGGAGGAGGTCGAGCTGCCGTTCCAGGAGGTCGACATCATCATCTCTGAGTGGATGGGGTACTTTTTGCTGTATGAGAGCATGCTGGACACAGTATTGTGGGCACGCGATCGGTACTTGCGGAAAGACAACGGTTTGATCTTCCCCGACAAGGCGACGATCTTCGTAGCTGGAATTGAGGATGGCGAGTACAAGGAGGACAAGATTGGATGTGAGTTGCACCCTACACTGAGCCCGCCGTATACATCACTAACATTATTCTGAAGTCTGGGATAACGTCTACGGCTTCAACTACGCTCCCCTCAAGGCCACCGCCCTCACCGAACCCCTTGTCGACACCGTCGAGCTCAAAGCCGTCGTCACCGACCCCGCGGCAGTCATAACCCTGGACCTCTACACCTGCACGACCGCCGATCTCGCCTTCTCTCTTCCTTTCAACATGCCCATCCGCCGCACAGACTACATACACGCGCTCGTAGCCTGGTTCGACATCGAGTTCTCCGCTTGCCATAAGCCCGTGAGATTCTCCACTGGTCCGCACACGAAGTACACGCACTGGAAGCAGACTGTCTTCTACTTGAAGGACGTCTTGACAGTTGAGGCGGGGGAGAACGTGAGAGGTGTGCTTGGATGCAGGCCTAATGGGGAGAACCGGAGAGATCTGGACATCAGTATTGAGTATGAGCTGGAGACTGAGGATATGGGACGGCAGCTGCGCAATGTGTGCGAGTACAAGATGTGCTAGGCTTGGACTTTGCAGCTGTGGGGACATTGTTCAGAGCGTGGCGTTGAAGGCGTTCGATGGACTGTAGAGCATACGGACATTGTGCATAGCGTGCATATGGTGCTACCGCAGGTGCGTCGCAGCCGGTTGGCTTCGCTGACGAGGCGTTCTGAAGCATGGACTTGGAAGTCCACAAACAGTGCTGCAGCCTGAGTGCAACAGCAAAGTGGGAGCGAAAGCGGACGTTTCATTCACTGTCACTCTCATCCTCGCCCTCGCGACTGGGCAGCCGACTCGGGAACCAGCCGTATGTCTCGAAGTCGACGGTGCGCTCGCCCAGGCTGCCTCGACCAATTGCTACGCCTTCTTGCCCGAGCACGGTCTCCTGATTCGCGGCACCGTTTGCTCCCCTGCTATTGTCAGCATTCCAAGGCGGTCCGATCTGAGGAGCTGCAATTCAGACCTCGGACTGATCGCTCCCTTAGCATTGATGACCCTCTGCCACGGCACAGTATCGCTATTATACCTCGCACTTGGCTGGTCGGCGGCGGAGGGCAGATGCTTTAGGCAGACGCCTACTTGACGTGGTCGCTCGGCTGTTCTTCCACATCAGCAACAATTTCCATGGGCATATGACTAGCGGTGACTAACGAAAGCCTAGCAGTAGAGCAATGTGCCCGTAAGACGTGACTCGACCATGAGGTATTTCTTGTACGGCTTGGTAGACGGCCGCGAACCAGGCTGCGGCTTCTTCGGTTTGAGGCATGCTGGCGGTCAGGGTGTGCTACATTTCGGTAATGTTTAAGTGTTCACAAGGTAATGTTGGGTTGCAAAGTGATTTTGCTTAAGCGTGATGAGTCAGCACGTGAGAGACGGGAGGAATGCGTTCACCGCACGCTCTTCATCATTCCTTCACCGACACAATCACGTTTCAACAGGCGTGTCATCCGCACTCATGGACTTGCCAACGCGGAATCCTGACAAACGTCGCAGTAAAGCATGAGGGTATGATTGATGCCATCGAAGTGTAGACCACGCCGGTAGGCGTGTCACCTGGGTTCCATAACTTTTCCCGCCGTCGAGGTGTCGATTTGAGATCTCCTTGTACTCGAGATGAAGCAGCGAATGCGTTGTCAGAGGCAAGTACGAGTCGAAGTCTGGCGTTCCTTCCCATTGCCACCACACCACGTTGGCAACTATGGTCAGCGGCATTGCGCCTGCACGCCCAACGTGTGTCCTCTAGATAGACCTCCCCTTCACCCCGTAAGTCAGCTGTCTCATCTCTTCACATCTCACCTCGTCGTTACGGCTTCACTTTACGATGCCTTCACGCAAGTCCCAGTCGAGCGACGTCCCGCCGCCTACAGACTCGCGGCGGAGCTCGATGAAACGGCTGAGCTCGATCGCCTCCCTTCACGCCCTCAACCCATTCCACCGCCGCCGTTCCAACAACGCCAGCGACATCAGCCACGCTTCAAGCTCCAGCGATGTCTCCTTGCAGACTTCCACGTCAGCCACGACTTTGACGCCCTCGAACTCGCTTAAGCCGTCCGGCTCTTCGCAGCAGAACCCCTCCGACCTGTCCCCGCTGATCGAGACTGCACTACCTCCCAGCCAGGCCAGCTATCTTCGCCGCAGCAGCTACATCTGTCTGCCTGATGACCCGATCGGGGGCATGCCACGTAGCCGTACTTTCAGCGCACTGCCTTTACCTAGTCGTGGCAAGAAAGCGTCCCCTCGCACCCCCTCGCTCTCGCACAGTCGAACAACTTCTGGTCTCATACCCGATACCCGTCTACCGACTCCACCTGCATCGACTCGCAGACACATCTCAGGTAGACTGCCAACCGCTATGTCACGTGGCCAGAACATGCGTGTCAGGATGAAGAGATCTGATACGATGCCGTTGTTGTCGATGCATGCCGACCAAGTCAGCCGCTGTACCGCGTTCAAGGAGAACGTTGCCATCAGTCCGACTAGACCGGCACTGAATGCCTCTTCTTTCGATGAGCCAAAGTCAAATTTCTCGCTGCCACCTGGCTCGTACATCGAAGACCACGACTGGGAGTCGGACACCTTGACTGCGCTGCCTCGTCATCCTAGCTTCTCCGGATCCCTGCCACTGTCACGGCACACCACGAACGAGAATGCCACGTCTGTGCAGGCCATGCAGGCTCCAGCCCACCATACCAGCCCAGCCCATCACTCCAACAAGTCTCGCCTCCCACTGGGTGCCTCTTTCGCTCGGCCATCCCTAGCACAACGCTGGAACTCGCAGCCTGTCCTGACCAAAACCACCAATGTCTACCCAGTCCGAACCTCCTCGATCCTGCCAAGCCGCACGGCATCGACCCACCGCCACGAGATTTGCGAAACTCGACTCATGTCTGCACGTGGAGCGCCCACCCCACCTCCAATCGCCTCGTCTCTGAGCACGAACAATCTCACCAGCCTCCGCAGTAGCGTCGGCTCCTTCTCTCACGTCCGCCAGCCCTCAACCACCAGCTTGCTCAACACTCTCTCATCTCCACCACAGGCCCTGTCAGCCTACCATGTCACCGATGCCGAGCCCACGGCCTACTGGGCTGGCCGCATGTCTTCTCTCCTCGACCGCTACCGCAATGACGACCTCGCTGCTACGCTTTTGCCATCGCACAGCCGCACGACATCCAACGTATTGCCCACGCCACCCAAGACTGAGACCGACAAGCTGCACACTCCCGCTGCTGTCACAGCCCGGATGCGCAAAGCTCTCGAGACCTTGCATACGCACTGCGTCACTGATGAGGCGAGAGACAGCTTCGTCAACTTTCAGATGCAGTATGCGGCTGTGCAAAATTTACCGGAGCTCAGTAGGGCGATCAGGCGGGACTCAACTGCCGCCAGTGGCACTGGTGGTACGGTAGCGGCTGGCAAGGCTGCGATGCATGCGAGGAAGAAGAGCGAGCCGTTGCTTGGGTCCAAAGGTATGAGAAGCTTCGGGAGGAGCTTTGGGAAGGTTGGCGAAGGAAGTGATGGGCCGGAGGCGAAGGAAAGCGCTGCCAAGGAGAGAACAAGGAAGGTAAGCTTCTTTGATCGGGTGTTGGGTAGAAGCGAGAAGAGAGAGAGTCCGGGCTGAGTCGTCGGCGCCGCTGTCGCGCCTACCACACTGGCAAGAGCGGTATGACTCGCGCTTTGAATGATGTATGATGTATGATGTATGACTGTAAGAAAGGGAGGCTCGAACGAAACACGGGAGATACGTAATGTCTGATGTACAACAAAGATCCAAGTCTATGCTGTCCTCTGTCAGGTCGTTTCACGTTCTCACGCCGCCACAGCTCCTCAAACGGCCCCAGTACCCTCCCGTTCCGCCTTCCTCCTCGCCGCAACGCCCTTGAAATACCGTCCCATCTGCTCCATTCGGCTAACAAAAAACCACCCCTTCCCCCGAAACACCTTCTTCAACACCCCCAACGCCTCCGCATACCTCACAGCCGCCTCGAAATCACCCTCACTCCCCAAATCCTTGATCAAGAAACCCTCTGAGCTCTTCATCCTCTCGTCCTGCAGCTGCCAGAGGCGGATCTGATCTACGACCGTAGGCGGCAAGATTGGAGTCTGGTTGCGGATTACGGGGTGGGAGTGCGTTGTGAGGTAGAGGATTATTTGATCTGCGGTGATACCGGATTGGATGGCGGATTTTATGCTGCTTTGGGTGAGTTTGGCGGTTGTGAGGTTTGGATAGCGGGTTTTGAGTTTGGCGAAAAGGCTCAGGATGGAGATGAGGAGTGGGGAGGAGGTGTAGGCGTAGAGGCGGTAGTTGGTTTCGAGGATTATGTAGCCTTTATCTGAAGTTCCTGGCGTGGGCTGGGTGGTGGCTGTGGCTTGGGGGGAGAGAGAGGAGTTTGGCAGGGCGGAAGCGTCGGAGGTCAGGGTCGTGGCGAGGCGGGTTGGGTAGTAGAGAGAGGGAGTGTGAGGGGGGCGGTGGATTAGGCCGAAGTCGGAGAGGTCTTCAAGCATTTGGTGCTGGGTCGATGTCAACGTTGCGGTGCTGTAGGGCGTTCCCAGTTCGAGAGAGCCGAGGGTGAAGAGGAAGGCGAGCACTTCTATGGGATCCATTTGGAGTTGGGGTGCCATTTCGAGGTAGACTATGAGGAAGGTCCAGATCTGGGCGTTGATCTCTTGCAGAACAAATTCAAAGCCTTGTTTTGTGATTGCTATGCGTTTGCCGTGGCGGGAGACGAAGCCGCCGCGCTCGAGCAGCGCTTTGGTGCCTTCGCTTACGGGGACTTCGCCGACGAGAGAGGCGCTCGCGCTGCCGACGACGAAGTAGAGGATTGCTTCCCATTGCCGGCGGGCAAGAGTGTCGAGGAATAATATGCTGACTTTTTCGTGTGCGTCCTGGGGTCGTACTGTCGCAGGAACACCAAAACTGCCATGCTCCCCTCCACCAGTGAGTGCTCTTCGTAGCGCCTGAGCGAACTGCGGCGCGAGCACATATGCCAGTCCGGCGGCTTTCCTCCCATCACCTCGATCATCGAACATGATGCGCAGCCTCTGCAGCACACTGATCGCCTGATCTCGTGCTTTCACGCTCTCCACATCAGGCTTCACCCATGTCTCCAGATCTGCCACGGCAAAGGGTCCGGGCATGTACAGCATAGCCATCACTATCGTCTTTGCCAGGTGAGGTAGCATCCGACGGAATACCGCCAACGCTGTTGAGGGTTGAGCATAGAGTCGAGTGAATGTGGTGCCTGGGAGTGATTCCAGGTAGTCGAGGGCACGGTGGGAGGACATGGCTGCGGTCGCAGCATGGTATGGGGAGGGTCAGGGAGGGTGGATGAGATGAATGATGGTCGCCGGTGGACCTGGCGGACCTCTATGCACGAGATGTCGCAAAGCCATCGTTGGTGATGGGGACAAGAAGTGAAGTAGAGGATGCGCTTCGCAGGTCATAGGGCGGGATGGTTCCGCGCGGACGATGGTCAGTAAACCGGAAGCTGCATCTCAAGGCACATCCTCGACGACAATGATGAGTATGATTCACATGGAGTAGCGAGTGACAGTAGACGAGCTGAGAAGATTGGATACTGAGACTTGCCAGCAACTCTCCGCTTCGTCGGATCTACAGAAAGAGCTCCATCTATTATGCTTTGCACATCACACACTCGCATCAGTCTACCTCTCTACGTGGCATGCATTCGTCTCTTTGCCTCCCTCCTGGAGGTCAATCTGCCTGTAATTCTTGCAAGTCAGTCAGTCGTAGCACAGAGGTCTCCGATGCACTCCTTGACAGGCCTAAGTGGTCTCCCTGGGAGGTCGCCAAATACTACTCAGCTTCCATGATCTCCCATTCTTCACTACCTACGGGAGAGATGGTGAGACCACTCTGTTCAGCTTGCGTAACGTGAGCAATGCCAACCGCGACCAGGCTCTCTGTAGGACTGTGCTCCATAGCTGCCTCCACTGGTGATGCTGGCGAGGGTATGGCATACCCAGGCTGTTCCAGTGAATGCTCATCTGCCGTCTCGCACTCCCAGATAGGCGTTTTGCAGGCAGCCGCATCTGTAACGTACGCTTGAGTCCTCGGCACCGAAGTATCGAGACTTGGTAAGGTCTGCCTCAGATTAGCGATACGACGATGACCTAAGCCGTCGCCGTCAAGACAGTTAAGTTCTTCCTCCGGCGCAGCGTTTTCTGGTGGAGATGCTGGCGAGTACGTGGTGTTCCCTGGGCCCTCTAGTAGATGTTCATCTGCAGACCCACACTCCCAAATTGGCGTCTTGCAGGCGGCTTTGTCGAGCTCGTACTCGTCAGTCCTTGGGACCGAGGTATCGAGGCGGGGTGATCTCTGCCTCAAATCAGCGACACGATCTTGGTTTGAATTTTCGCCGTCACGATAATCGGGCTACAGAGGAGCGACGAGTGCTGGAGTCGCAGGAGGGTCATAGACGCTGATTGGAATGTAGGAGTGGAAATCGAGCGTTAGACGCGACATCCTGTCTGCATTGCTGCCATGTGGCGGACTTTGAGAGCGACGCTGCGGCTGTACCGACTTGGTCTCGACGTTCGGCTTCGGACGGGATGGGGGGCTTGCGTGGAGCATACACGCTAGTCGTGCGTCCAGCTCGTGAGTACTTAGCACAGAGGTGTTCAAGGGCGGCAGGGCCTCTCTCAGACGAGCCATTCGATGATCGCCGGTCGGCGAAGGGCATGGCTGGCCTGTAAGGAGGGGAGGTGGTCGTTCGTTTCCTTTCACACACTGATCGAACAGGTTGACGCCCTCGTCTTGGCCCTCTGCACAAGCACTGCAAGTCTGTGGCTTTGTCTGCATCTGCGGCGAGTCCTTTGCGGGACCAACCTGCTTCGGTTCCTCATCAGCTCCTCGTACACAATCATACAGCGGCTTGATCAGTCGACCGTTTGCATCGTAGTGCTCCGCAAAGAATTGTGCAAACTTTGACATTCTTGGCGCGGGCTTGACAGGAGGAACAGCCTGTGCGGTGCTAGTCTGCGCCGGTCCCTTGATCAGCGGAAGCCGCTCCAGGATCTCCTCCGCCTCACGTACAAGCACGAGCTGCTCAAGCGCATAGGCTCGCAGCCCAACAATGTTGTATACCTCGCCTAGCTTATACATCTGGACGTGCAGGACAAGTAGCGTCGTCTCCCTCACGCCGTAGACACCGCCACGAAGGAATTGGACCAAGGGTACGGCGGTAAGGCGGGTGACCTGTGTCAGCCTTAAGTTCAGTTCGTTGTAATCAGATTCGGAGGCAGGTCTGAGGAGGGCTGCCAGCCGCGTGCTGTTCTTGTAGATGTCGTTGCGCCATAGTAACGGAAGGGTCTGATCGTTCCCCGAGGTTTCGCGGTAGATGAGTGTTACGTCTGGTTGCACTGATGGTTGGGCATTGGGTCCACCGAATGGGTTCGCCGGGTAGAGAAGGCTCCGATAGATTGAGTGGGTGACATGCTGATCTTCACTGGTTGACATGATGCTGATGGCTGCTTTTCGGGTCTGTGCGATCGATGATTTGGACCGGGTCTACCTTCTTGTATGCTGCTGTCGATGCCGAAGTACTTCGAGATGGATGGCGGCCGCTTGTGACTCTTTCTTGACGCGGTGTATTATAGCGAGACAAGGAAATCCTGCGAATAAAGGAAAGTAATAGTAGATAGATGTAAGAGCGAGCACGGCGTGCCGTGTGTGCAATTGAGTTGTATATAAGCTGACCTACCGTGTCCTCGGTATCCTCATGCCGTCTTGATGGGTAGATTCTGAGTTGCAGGTGTGGTTTAGCTCGACCAGTGGAGCGCGCTGTGAGTGGTCAGCAAGGTGAATATGCGGGAGCATATGCCAGGAAGAGGGTCCCAGCGCAGAAGGGTCGTGTATAAGCTACATCCCGAACAGTCGGGAAGTTGGAGAGCTGATTGGTCATATGATGGGTACAGGTCAACGACTGTCCAGCAAAGTAGCACCAACTAGTCTGCGATCTAGGGCAGTGTTGGAGGTGATGACAGGGATCGAATTAATTTCCTGGTCGCACTTCCGAGTTGGTCGCCAACTGAGGACGCATTGCAGTGCTCCTTACGAATGCCCAAGTCAGACTTCTGAGCATTTCGGTTGGCGCTGAAAGTGCGACCAGGCGTGATACTACGGAGAGATAGCGCAGGAATATTCTGCCTGCGAGGCTGCCAGAATTGCTTGAGCTCCTTGCTAAGCTCCTGGCCAGTCGCGGTCCAGTGCTGGCGAATGTGAGCGTGCTCCTGTCGGCCTGCCGAGCATCACGGCATATAAACATCGGAGCTACGAGGCTGTTTCGGATAACACATCCCCTTCTCATCGCTTTGCATCAAGAGCGCGAGAGCCTTCGCCATGCTCGGAGACGTGCAGATCGGGACAGTAGAATGGATCCCTTCCACTTTCCAGAAGACGAGAAGTCACAATGATTCTGCAGTATACGTCAACGATATTGTATCTGTTCTCGCTGCTCTCCTGATAGAGGACAGCGTCCCCGCTTGGAAGGGTGTCGGCCCAGTTCACTGCGACTATGAGACTCGCCGCGGCGGTGCATCTGGAAAGCCCACGGAGTAGAGATCGTGGTTATCGTTCATCTGAGTTGTTGCAAGTGATGGACGCAACAATAATGTCGCCCACGGGCGGCTATTGCGGACGGAAATACCGCGGATAAGCATTTCGATCAAGCCCCTGGCTCAATTCGGAAGTCGGCAATGGTCGATGATGTCGGACTGGCGGTTTAAAGAGTGGAGTTCAGACTCGGGTGTATGCATTGCTCAATGGTCTGTAGGCTGTACTGTAGTCAGAATCATGTATAATGTCACATTAGCAGCATCTTCCAGTTCCAAGCCTCTCCAGGCGATCGCGCGACAGCACCCGGTACCCTGGCCATGACCTCCACCCCAGCGAACCCTGACTTCAAGCACGAAGCTGAGGACAAGACTTCCCCAAGCATCTCCAATGCATCTCTACCCGTAGACGAAGATGCCACCACAGCAAGCCCGTCAACACCCCCATCATCCACCGTCCTCACTCGCTTCTTCGCCCTCTACTCGCGCCTCACATACACCCCGCCCCACGTCCGCTGGGACCCCTCCTCGCCCCCAAAATTCTCAATATGGCTCAACGTCCTCTTCGGCTTCGCCGGCGCCTTCACAGTCGCAAACCTGTACTACAATCATCCGATCCTGAACATTCTGGCTAGGGACTTTGGCGTTAACTATGAGGACGTGTCGATCATTCCGACACTGGCACAGGCGGGGTACGCGGTCGGGTTACTCTTGTTGTGTCCGTTGGGGGATTTGTTGAAGAGGAGGGGTTTTGTGCTTTGGTTGGTTTTCTTGACGAGTAGTGTGTCGTGCGTATACCCCTGAGGAAGCCGAATCTGTCTGGGACGAAATGCTGATCTTTGCGCATAGCATCGGCCTCGCGCTCACTTCTTCTCTGAGTGTCTTCAGCGGTCTGACATTCATAGTCGGCTTCATGACCGTCACGCCGCAGCTCATGCTGCCACTTGTGGGCGACCTCGCACCTCCACACCGCCGCGCCGCAGCTCTGAGCATAGTAGTTTCAGGCCTTATGCTCGGCATCCTCATAGCCCGTCTCCTCTCCGGCATAATGACCCAATACACCACCTGGCGCGCCGTCTACTGGCTCTCCGTAGCGCTGCAGTACTCCATCTGGTTCCTCTTGTACCTCTTCATGCCGGACTACCCGTCTACGAACCCCGGCGGACTGAACTATTTGAAGATGCTCTGGTCGATCCTGGTCATGCTCACGAAGCACCCTATCCTCGTGCAAGCCTGCGCGATCAGCTTCTTCACGTCTCTGACCTTCACGAATTTCTGGACAGTCCTCACCTTCCTTCTCTCAGGCGAGCCATACAACTACACACCCGTCGTCATTGGCCTCTTCGCGCTCATTGGCATTTTGTCCATGCTCGTCGCGCCCTTCTACGCCCGCTACGTAATCGACCGCTTCGTGCCACTCTTCTCCGTCATCCTCGGCATGGTCTGGTGTGGCATCGGCATTGCCTTGGGAACTTACACCGGCACCTTCACGGTAGCTGGCCCCGTGATCCAAGCTTTCATGGGCGACTTCGGACTGCAGACTGCGCAGATCGCGAACCGCAGCGCAATCTACGCCGTGGAGCCCAAAGGCCGAAATCGAGTCAACACGGCTTTCATGCTCGCCGTCTTCTGCGGACAACTCACTGGCACGTCAGTAGGCTCCCATCTCTACGCTCGAGGCGGCTGGATTGCCAGCGGAAGCTTCAGCATGGGCAGTATCGGCGTCGCGCTCTTGCTCTGCCTTGTCAGGGGTCCGTGGGAAGATGGATGGATCGGTTGGAGTGGAGGGTGGAGTGTGCTGAAGAAGGATCGGAGGAGTGGGGATGGGAAGGCGATGGTGGAGGAGAGAAATCCGTTGAGGAGGTTGAATACTAATGAACGGGCTGCTGCTGCGAAAGAGGCTGCAGGGGATGTGGAGAAGGGACGAATCGTGGATGCGAAGGACGATCAGGCGGCTGTGAATGCTGAGCCGATTGAGGCAGGGCTGGTGTTGAGAGCTGCGGAAGACACCACGGCTGAGGTGACTGGGGAGGATGAGAAGATGGGCAGTCCGGAAGTGAAGGCCGTTACATAGCATTATTGACGACCGACAGGAACTCACGGCAGAATACCGATATGATGAACATTTAGCGCGGCGTTATGGGGACACATATAGACGGCTTACGCATGTACATAGATGCAGCTACGAGAATTGCACAGGTCGAGTACAATGTCGAGGTGATGAAGCAAACGCGTTTTCAGTCTACTCAGTACACTACTATTACATTGCGCTTCTTTGCGCAAACGGGGCACACCCCATGCAAAGATCCAAGATTTCCATCGATATGCCAGTCGCAAGAAGTGCATTCGCCATCACCTGCTCCTCATCTATCTCAATCTCCAGTCTGATTTTTCCTTCACCCATGTCTTTCGGTAGTCTTCAGCTAGTTCGTCACCTTTGCAGTGACAATAGAGAACTGCCCTCCCGCCGTTGCCCCCGTGAGCACCGTATCCCGCACAGCGGTGTTATCAATCATAGTCGCTTCAACGATATCGTCGATAGTGCCCTGGCCAGTCTGGTAGTTCGCTGAGAAGCCCCAGCTGTAAGCCCGCCCAGCCTCGGTGACAACGACGTTGTGATCCGACATAGCAGCCACGACTGCGACCTTGCCATCGATGGTCGGGATGGCCGTCGGCACAGAAATAATACGAGGCTCATTCTTGTCGTCTCTGATGACTGTGTCCTCGGGCAGGTCGTTGATGGTGCTTGTGCTCATGCCCATCTGTCGTCCGTCCACGCGACCCCAGATCAAACATTCGCCGTCGGCAGTAGCGGCTACACTGTGGTGCGAGCCGCCGTGGAGAGAGATGATGGTCTTGCCACGTAGGCTTTGGATAACCGTCGGCTTCAGGATCACGGCTTCGTCATCGCCCGCGCCAGCCGTGTGCCCGGTTTGGCCGAATGAGTTCAAACCCCAGGAATATACGTCGCCATTGTTGGCAATGGCGAAGGAGTGGTAGCCACCAGTTCCGATCGCGACGATGTGGGCCTTCTTGCTTTTGGGCAGACCAAACTCGCGCGGTTGCAACCCACCAAGCTTGGTGCGTTCGACGACGCGTCGACCGAGTTGCATCTGCTGTCCAGAACCCCATGCGAACACGGCACCGTTGCTGTCCAGTGCAAGGGCGTGGTTGGCACCAGCTTTGATGCTGACGATGTGCTTCAATCCTGCGATGAGGATCGGTCGCTTGGCGATCTCAACGTCTTGCGCAAAGCCAAAAACACCTTCGTTACCACGGAACGTACCGCAGCCGTAGACGTGACCGTCGTCAGTCAGAGCGAAAGAGCAGCTGTCGCCCGCGGTGACATCGACGAATCGCGTGCCTTCAGGCAGCTCGACAGAGCTCCAATCCACTTCTCCAGGAACGCATTCCTTCGGGTTCAAGCCATTGTCATCTTCTTCCTCCTCGCTATCCGAGCCATCTGACTCTTTCATCGCTGCGTCCATATCCTTGAAACCGCCGTCCCACTCAGTATCGCGTCCAAGCGCGCCCTGATCGTTCACACCCCATGTGAGGACCTTGTTGTCGTGTGTGAGAGCAACGACGTGCATGCCACCAGCTTCAACCTGTGTTACGCCGACCACCTGCGGATCGAGGTTGGGGTTGAGACGCGGTCGCTTGACATCGACTGCTTTCTTGGCTGTACCGAGACCTAGTTCGCCAGCTGTGCCTTCGCCAAAGACAAATACCTTGAGGCGATCGGTTGGTGGTTCCGTAATGATGGCGCCTTTAGCGGCCGTCTTGACTTTCTTGCTGGTCGGAGCTGGGGACGCATCGTCTTCGTCTGGAGTCTTCCGCTTCTTGTCATTCGTGGTCGCAACTACTTTCTGTTTCTTGGCAGTGCCATTGGGCTGAGCTGCTGCCGCCTTGCGCTTCGCTGAAGTATTGGCAGCGGTAGTAGGCTTGCTCTTCGTCGTAGCTTTAGCTGCCGGCTTCTTTCCAGCAGTGGTGGAGGTGACTGGCTCCTTCTTGGGATGTGTAGCCTTCTTCGTGGCAGTTTCTGCTGCAATATGTAAGCGACCCTTCGAGTCAAGATACCGCAAAGGGTAACGCGCAACCTTCGAGGTGGCCATAACGATGCTAGGGAATGCTTCGCGCCTCGAAAGGCGCCCGCCAGAGCGCTGCAGGGAATATGAACTCACCTGGGATCTTTGTCTTAGTCCTCACTGCAATCTTGCCCGCCGACTTCTGAGTCTTTGTCTCGGTTCTCGTGGCCATATTTTCGGCCTTCTCGATGAGATTTGTATGTCTTCTGAGATTGGTTCTTCTCGTCAAGGCGCGTGATTTCAAGGTGGTCTTCAGATAATGATGCTCGATGGTCGCGTCTGTTGTTTGGGTTGCTGAGTGTACTGCTGGGGTGAGTGGTCGTGTCAAGGTGAACTCGACTTGGTGATGAATAACATCAGCTGGCGGCTACTCCCGCTCAGGTACGATGGAGTTAACAACAAAAGCCGAGATCGCCTTTGGGCGGATCGGAATGGCAGCGCCTGCTTCACTTCTTCGAGTCGGCGTATAATGTGATCTTGCCACTTTCACTGGTAGATAGTATCCACGCCACGAGTTCCAGACAGCTTCATCGCACACGTGTTGCTCGCGACACTCAGTCAATGCGACTTTATCATCAAGGTCTGCTCGCACCAGCTCGCTCCTTTGTACACCGAGGTCAAGCTGTAGCTATTCTCCTCTCTGCAGCATTGATGGAGCCGCAAGATCTCAACTAGGTAGGTATATGTTGCCTTCACCATACATTCAGAGAAGCAGAGCATCTTCTACATCCTTCACTGTTTCTGTTTCCACACTGAAATCTCCTGAATTACGGTCAACATCATGAGTATTCCCAAGTTCTCGGAGCTTCCGCTCGACAAGAAGGGTCCACATCACAACGCTTGGGGCCTGTAAGTCGATGCAGTCTGCGTGATTCCTCTATCTCTCCTCATACTTCTCACGCAGCTATGGCTCGAAAGACGAGCTCGGCACGCTCAATCGCCTCACCAAAGATATCGTCGCATCCGCAGCTTCTCTGATTAAGGCTGGCGATCGCGTCTCTCTGAACTGGCCGCTTGATGCACAGGGCGATCTACCCTTCTTTGGCCGTCAAGAATTCCACAAAGAGATCATTCACAAGGCACCACGCGTCGTCAACGACGATGTGTGGACGTTCAACACGCAGGTGAGTACCAGTGATTGACTACCCTTGGACTCTACTTACACGTCTGCAGTCATCCTCCCAGTGGGATGGCTTCCGCCACTTCGGCTACCAGAAAGAAGCAGTGTTCTACAACGGCGTGACTATAGACGACATCCACGGCACCAATGGCAAGCCAAAGACAACACAAAACGGTGTCCACGCCTGGAGCGAGCAAGGCATCGTAGGCCGTGGCATCCTGCTCGACTACCACTCCTGGCGTCTCGCTAACAACAAGTCTCATGACGCGTTCAAGACGTCCTCAATCTCCGTCTCTGACCTCCGCGCCGTCGCCAAAGCGCAAGGAACTGAGATCAAGTTCGGCGACATCCTCTTCGTCCGCTCCGGCTACATGGCCGCCTACAACGCCCTTTCGCGTGACGAGATCAGCGCCCTGCGTGACCGACACCCGAAACCGCAGTTCGCAGGCGTGGAGCAGAGCGAGGAGATGCTGGAGTTCATGTGGAGCAATTTCAGCGCTTGTGCGGGCGATCATCCGAGTTGGGAGGCGTGGCCTACCCAGCAGGAGTGGAGTTGCCATGAAGTCATGCTGGGGGGTTGGGGGATGCCAATTGGAGAGTTGTTTGATTTGGAGAAGTTGGGGGAGGTGTGCAAGAAGGAGGGGAGGTGGGAGTTCTTTTTGACGAGTGAGGTATGTAATGTACCTGGGGGTGTGGCTAGTCCGCCCAACGCGTTGGCGATATTCTAGCGAGTCTCGTCAATCACAGATCGTGAATCTAAAAGAGCATCTCAGATCGGGACGCGTTTGTTGGCATGCGGCCTGACGAAGCTCCGTTGCCTCCGGAGGGAAGTCGCGTCGCGCGAGCAGATCGTGAAAGAAGAGGAAGGCACACCATGTGAACATGAGTCTCTTTCAACGTCAGTTTCACCATCCACAGTACACATCATCAAGATATGCACATCGACGACGCAACATCATAGCTTAAACTGCATGATGCCATACACATCGTCTCGCCCGACTCGTGTTGTAGGGTTCGCCCATCAGCCTCGACGAAGCCCTGTCCCACCTCTGGCTCAAAGATCTCGTCACCTTCAACGGCCGCCACCCTCAACTAGGTCCCTTTCATTTCTTTCCTCTACCTTCTATCCTATTCAAACCATCTTTTCGTTCAGAAAGACTTTGGCTGGGCATCTGATCGTCTCCACAATTTGGACTTGGCAACAGAAAAGACTTTATATACACATTGTGGACAACCCCACCATCACGGGCTTATGGTCTAGGGGTATGATATTCGCTTCGCATTCTCTCCTGAAGGGATCGGTTTGTGAATGGTCCGGGGTGTAAGTTCGAGTCTATTGTACCATCACTCTCGCAACTGCTAATAAAAAGCAGTCAAATCCCCGTGAGTCCACGATTCACTCGAATGAAGTTTTTCCTCGAGTCCAGCTGATTTTGCATCGCTCGGTATGGCTGCACACATTTTGTCGCACACGATCTACCAACCCGGCAGGGTCTCAACCACTACACAGCGCGAGTGAAGTCTTGGTAGGTTTACATTTTGTCCTCGTCTTCATTGCTACATTGCTCTTCTGTGCAGCTCTGGCGATATGGAGAGTACTCTGCATAAAGACTCAAGCAGTCGTCATCGACATGACCGAGACAAAGTAGAACATAGAGCAAAGCGACGCCGCTCACGCTCTCCTCACCGCAACGAGGTCAAATCCCATGACATCAATGTAGCCATTACCCTACCCTTCAGGCAGTCGCACCTCCGCAAACGGGACTCCGATGCCTACTCGACCCTGTTCGCGGACTACCTGGACTTGCAGAAGCAGCTTGAGCTGTCCAGTCTCAGCGAGACTGAGGCGAAGGGACGATGGAAAAGCTTCATGGGAAAGTGGAACCGAGGGGAGCTATCAGAAGGCTGGTATGATCCTAAGACCAAGGAGAGGGCAGACGCACATGCAGCGGAAGAGCGGAGTGAATCGCGTGTAAACGCTCGACCGCACACGACTGACGACCGGCAAACTGCGAGGATCTCGAAGACGGACGCTCAGGAGGAGGAGAGCGACGATGGAGAGGATGATGATGCTGGATTCGGTCCTTCACTTCCAGCGGGGTCACGTCCTGGACCTCAAGCACCAACAACACAGGAACTTCAGCTACGACGCGAGCTCGAAACTGGCGACCGCGAGCATCAAAACACCATGCGCAAGCTCGAGCGCAAAGAAGAGCGCTCAAATGCTCAATCTCGCCTCGATGAGCTTGCTCCTCGCGCTGCTGCAGGCACCCGCGATCGCCAGATCGAAAACCGTCGAGAGCAAGCCTTCTCCAACAAGACTTTTGCCGAGTCAAAAGATGCTGGAGTAGCCGAAGTCCCAGAAAGCGATCTTCTTGGCGCGAGTGGAGTGGAGGAGTATAAAGCTGAGGTGCAAAAGAATCAGCGTAAGCAAAGTGAGAGGGAGATCAGGAAAGAAGAGGTGCTTAGAGCGAGGGCGGTGGAAAGGGAGGAGAAGGTGGCTGAGTTCAGACGGAAGGAGGATAAGACCATGGAGATGTTGAGAGGATTGGCGAGGGAAAGATTCGGGACAGGCGTATGAAGCCACGATCCCGCAAGCACTCGAAAGGTAGCCTGTGCCCAGGTTGAAAAGTCACCTAGTGCACCATGTGCAGGTGAAGAGATGTGCTATGATCTAGCCAGTAAAGTCTGACTTGAATGATCTGAAACGATTCTGGACACGGCGGTCGCACCTTTCAAATCATATCATCACTTGCACCTACACTTGCACACATACATTTGTAACATCTCTGGGACTAGGGAAACTCACTACATCTCACCCGCCACCGCAGACACAATACTCATACATCAACATGCCTCCAAACCCTCAGGATGACCGCCCGCTCCCTAAGGTACAAGTACCACCTAAACGGAAGACTTGGCAGCAAACTATGGACGCTCTCAAAAGTGCTCCCAAGGAAGAGCAACGTGCATATGCGGAGAGCATCAAAGCCATGTCTGCGAAAGCCGTTGCACGGGGTGAAGCTGAGCGTCAAAAGACGCAGGAGCGACTTACTGCGGAAGCCCAGGAGGTGAACTGTTGCCCTGTGCCATGATGATTTCACCGAGCAAGTCACTGAACCATTGCTAGATTCGTTCCAGACCAGGCTGGACTTCAGATCCCGAAACACTTCGGCGCGCTGCCCAGGACGCGCTGGACAATCACAAAGACCTGATCCTGGGTTGCATATACTGCCAAGAAGCTGCGACAGATCGCACGGCGCACTATCGGCGTGACGGGGAGTTCCCGCGCGACCAAGTCTTCAACTCGGTTGCCGAATTCGAGGAACACATAGTAGAGAGCATGGCAGCTACGGATGGCGAGCATCACGAGAAGCTGAAGATCGTGGGAGGATGGTATGATGTGGTGCCTACAGAGCCTGATCACGAAGAGAGCAAGAAGTAGTGGTGGACGTGAAAAATGGCGCAATACGCGAACGGCCTATTGCCTGTTACAAGCTCTAACGAACGCATCCCGAGCGGCCAATTTATCAAGCCTGAGTCCTTGTTCTCTGGAACTCCAATTGCTTCACTTCTTGCATTCCACCTGCTCTGGAGCCTCAACTATCGCCTCAGCCTGGCTAGGATCCTTGACCTTCTTGCACTTCTGCTGTGGCGACGAAGCCTTGCATGACAAGTGCCTCCTCTCTCCCTTGCGCCACCCTCCCGAGCAGCCTGGGTATTTGCTCATCCACGCGTCGCTGTATATGCTGATGGAGCTCCCAAGCACTCAGACGTCTACCGTTGACTTCGCGGACAGCGTTCTCCAGGGTCCCCGTGACATCATATCTCAGCGGGTGAGAGAGCACCGACAATACCTGATCGGTGACCACTATATTGGGATCCCTTTCTATTTTGGCATGGCGGAGAGCTGTGTCCAGCGCACGCAAGGCGTGACTATATTGGACCTTGACGGGTCTGTGCTGGCTACCTGAATGCGGTCTATCCTCGCGGACTGAATGGGAGACCAGATCACTCGGTTGGGCGCATGCTTGTACATCTCGCTCCGCCACTGCACTAAAGTTGTGCGCCAAGTGTCGATCCATGACTTCTCACGTTGCAGTTCCTCCCATTGCTGTCACTTAACCCTCTCTCTGCTTTCTCACGTATGGCGCTCTTGATGACGATTGCCTGGAGATGAAGTTCGTGTCTGACTTGCATCACATCTTCGTCGAAGATAAGCACGTTGTCAGCAACATGATCCAGATCCACGCTAAAGTACTGGCGGACGACGCGGTACAGGCGTTGGCTCTCGCGATCGAGTAGCGACCATGCGGGCTGTCTGCAGTTCGGACAAGTCCGGCTTTGCTGGAACCACGTCAAGATGCATTCCTTGCAGAAGACGTGCGTGCTATGAAGCAGAATTGGCCCGCGCTCCTCGGTCAGCGGCGATCTGCAGATAGAGCTCAGTCGCTGTGGTCGGGTGACAGGTCGGAGATGTCGACGGTGTATGGTCTGCGGACGAGTTCCGAACGGCGCGGCAGTGGCATGAACGCCGACATACTGACAGCCTGGTGTTGTGTTATACGCGATCGAATGATGCTGCTGGTAGTGGACTAGTGTGAAGGACAAGTAAGTCTGTTCGAGACTGGATCCGAGTGGAATAGAAGATGTGTTGCTTGACGCGACTTTGAGTGCGGAGATTGGAATGATCTGGCATCAGAGCTTGGGAATGGAAAAGAGTCTATGAAGGAGACGCGCATCAGACGCTTCATTTACCTTTCCATCCTCCCATTTGAGCAACCGAATAGCAGAATAGTCGTTGTCACGGTCGCTCGAGAACGCTTCCAGTTTCGGCACGACCGTCGAACCTTATTGCTCAAGTCACGTGACAGCTGGACGATACTGAGGATAAAGAGTGGTCAACCGAGGAGTTTCGTAGCCTAAGCAACGCGCAGCTGTATCGATGTCGTGGTGTTTGGATTATTGCAAAGACCCTTCGCCTGTCCCGAATACCTGGCCGCTCATGTAGATGAGCTGAAGCCGGATTGCATAATGCAGTAGCAACAAACGCCAACGCAGCTTTTGCGGTGCTGGTGACCGTTGCAGTCCTATAGCGTTACGATGGTCGCGCGGTGGTCTCGTAGGCTGCGAGTAAGTGGAGTAGGTCCCAGTCAGTGGTCGTCAGAATGTCGCGATCGTGAACGCGCCGACACGGCGGTGGTATCACGCGTCACTGGGCCAGTCGCACAGTGCGCTGATGCAGCTGCTTGAAAAGTCTAACCTGAGCCGGATCGTAAGGTCGCAGAAATAAAGACGAAGTGATGAACGGTGATGTTGATGGAATCGTCAACATCTTGCTTCTGAATCGAACTCCGAACGCCGGATCCGAGGTTTGCACCGCATTGCGCGAACGTTCTGGCGACAGTCGTTCAGCCCAACGGAGTACGTGGAGTCACGTTGCAGTGCTACGTATGGTAGCAGAAACAGGCAGCCGAATGGAGTGCATATCTGTACATGTATATGAATGCCGTCTACAATTTTCGTCTACTTAGATGCTTCAGTCACTTAGCTCTTAGCATCCAAACCATCCTCTGACTGTTTTGACAAATCGAGTCATCTTAAATACCACCACTAAAGGCCATCTCACACAACCCGCCGTCATGCCCTTCGAAATAGTCAAAGCCACCTCCGCCGATGCCGAGGCCTTGACCCCAATCGGCGCCGCTGCCTTCCTCACTGACGGCCTAAATCTCCGCATCGGTGACCCACGCACCTTCACCCCAGAGCAAACCCGTGAATCCGAGGCATGGAGACAAACTCGATTCAAGGCTCGCGCCGACGGGCCCGGCAAATTTTGGTTCAAAGCCATCGACTCCGAGACTGGTCGTATCGCAGGCTACAGTGGCATCTTCACGCCCGAGAGCGTGAAAGCTGGGGCGGCAAGTCTGAACGCCGGTGATGGAGACATCGAGATCCCGTCTTTCTTGGACCGGGCCTTCATGGATGTCATGGAGGAAAGAATGAAGGGTTTCAAGGGGAGTGTGCTTGGCGAGAGGAAGGAGCAGGTGTGGTGTGAGTCTTGCATTCCATGGAAGTGAGTACTTGGCGGAGCTGACCTATCGTAGACGTGCCGTCAATGGCTGTGCATCCGGATTTCCAGGGCAAGGGTGTTGCCGGTAAGCTGCTAGCGGCAGAGTTCGAGCTCGCAGACGAGGATGGGCAAGACGTGTACCTCGAGTCCACGCCGGTGGCGAGGCAGATGTACCAAAGGGCTGGTTTCGAGGCTATCGGGACGCTGGACTTGTCCGATCTGACCGCAGACGAGTACTTCCTCACAGCGATGTTGCGGAAAGCGAAGCTGAAATCCTCGGGTGCAGCAGCGTGATTGTGGACGCACCGCACTCAGATAGACCCTGTCTCAGAGAAATTAGAGCTTTATGTCGCCACCAAAACCGACTGGTCGGCGTCGCCGTTCGCCAGCTTCACCAGGCTTGTAGGGCACGATGGCCAGGACTTTGTACAAGCTTCCCATTCCTTCCGATCCGTTATCAACGAGTCTCTTCCAGCCGCTCTCGATCCCCTTGACTTTCTCGGTAAGCTCTCCCTTCTCCTTTCCTGTACTTCCACCTCTCTCTTTGTCCACGGCTAGTTTCACCAGTTGCGTCGCACGCTCCTGTATCCCCATTGCAGTCAGGAACCTTGCCTGGTCGACAGGACCATGTGCTTCCACTCCGGGTGACCCATTGAGAGCACTCTCGGCGAGGGCGATGAAGTCGACATCTGCGCTGAGATCGGTGGTGCCAGGTGCTTCAAAGGGCGACACAAGCTTGTGCGAGCGGATGCCGCGAAGGGAGTTTGCTGGGACGGAGGTAGCAGGGCCGTAGTCAATGATCAGGGCTGCACCCGAGGGCGAGTATTTGGTGATACGCTCTAGCGCTGGACCGGAGGAAACTGTTCGAGTAGGTGTTGGGATGCTGGCTGGTTTCGGGACTTCGGTAACGGGATTGGAGCCGCCAATGCGCTCTGCGAAGTCACGAAGATGTGCTTGGCTTTCGGGACTGATCTCAACGGTGGCGTCTGCTTTCGATTGTAAAGCCCTATATCGAGAGGAAGTCTCGGGTAGATACATGGAGTGAGGAGTTGAGGCTCTTGCCTGGCTCAACTCGAATTCGGGTTGTCCCTCTTCTAGTCGATGCGGTGGCTTAGGCGAGACCAACAGCTCCCGCCACTGAGCTTGCTGTGAGGCTTGTGCTAGTCTGCGCTGTGATTTGATCGGACCGGTAGGTGTTTGTATGATTCCATCACTGCTCTCGGGCTGTGGTGCTGGTGGTACACTTTGGAAAGCGTGTATAGGTAGTGCGTCGAAGAACTCGTGAGCAACGATGAATGGTGTCTTGCTTCCATCTTTCGGCACAAATCTCACGTCCTCAGTCCAGATAATCTTTAGCTCATTCGAATGCTTGCTCACGCTTTGCCACCCCATACTTGTCTCTTCCATGGCATTGTCGCCACATAGAAGCTTGTGCTGAGCTTTTCTCAATCGCGGACTAGCCTCGACCATGTAAATCGCCTCGATCGCCTTCGCAAGATCCGGAAAGCTTCGGACAGTTCGTAGCATGTCGTCCATGAGTGTGCCTCTTCCAGGACCGACCTCCATGAGGTACACACCCTCATTCTTCTTGCCTTGAGCGATCCATTCTGCGACGAACCAAACGCCAATGAGCTCGCCGAAGACTTGCGAGATCTCTGGTGAGGTGACAAAGTCGCCCTTACTTCCAAACTGGTCACTCGTGGTTGGAGATGTTGATGTGTAGTAGCCTCCCAGATCCGACGTGAGGCACTGTCGCATGAACGAGGCGACCGGTATGGGTCCGGTGGTCTGTATTCGCCTCAGCTATGGTCCGTCTCAGGTGCTCGAGTCTCATACTGTAATCGCCTCAGCCAGCTGCTTAGCCAATGGCGTGGACCACTTGTGTTCTCCGTCTTCGTAAGTTGAGCTCCATCTTGCGCCGGTGATCCGGGTGCATCGAGCTGTACAGCGAGAGAAGTCTCGAGGAATAGATCTTGCCGTTCGTGTGAGACTGCTCTTCATCGTGTATCGCCGAACGATGTCCGTGCTGTACATATGCAATCTAGTCAAAGAAGGGGTGATACGTAAGGTGTAGAAGTGAAGCTCGCATTCCATCTTCTCCGACGTCACCTCCGCGAGACACTTCTTTCCTGATACTAAACCTAGACGGCTTCACAGAAAACAACGCATGCCAACACTGGAGGCGATCAGGCAGGACAAGCAACATGACCTCAAGATGGGCGGACTCTGCAGAAGATGCCGCCGCGGATGCCCTGCGGAAGGCTGAGAAAGAGGCGAAGAAGCGATTGAAGGCAGGAAAGCAACGCAAAGTAGAGCTACAGGCCCAGCAGCGAGCCCTTGCGACCAATGGCAACGGCGAGCACGACTCTGAAGCCGCGACAGAGAGGCCGAGCAAGCGACGGCGTGTTCAAGAAGCTGCACCTGAGGAAGAGCAGCCGGACAACGGTGACAGCGAGCGATACCTCTTTTGTTTCGATGCACAGACCTGGCAACCTTGCCGCTCTATCGAAGCATTCGATTCACTCAACCACATCGAGGAAGGCAGCTATGGCTACGTCTCGAGAGCTCGCGAAGAGGCCACAGGCGAAATCGTGGCGATCAAGAAGCTCAAGCTCGACCCACAGCGAGACGGTGGCTTCCCTGTCACAGCACTTCGCGAGATTCAATGCCTCAAAGCCGTTAAGCATCGCCATATCGTCGACCTCCGCGAAGTAGTCACTGGTGAAGGCGACGCGAA
The DNA here is from genome assembly GCA_002077065.1 of Cryoendolithus antarcticus. Lineage (NCBI taxonomy): Eukaryota > Fungi > Ascomycota > Dothideomycetes > Cladosporiales > Cladosporiaceae > Cryoendolithus > Cryoendolithus antarcticus. The sequence continues at coordinate 257,858 of NAJO01000031.1, read as the reverse complement.
GGGAAACGTTTACTTGGTCATGGAGTTTCTGGAGCACGACCTCAAGACGCTACAAGAACAGATGGAAGATCCTTTTCTGCCGTCTGAGATCAAGACTCTCATGCTACAACTTGGAAGCGCAGTGGAGTATTTGCACGACCACTGGATCCTGCATCGCGATCTCAAGACAAGCAACATACTCATGAATAACCGCGGCGAAATCAAACTGGCAGACTTCGGCATGGCGCGGTTTTGCGGCAGTCCAGCACCGAAGAATCTCACGCAGCTCGTGGTGACGCTCTGGTATCGTGCGCCAGAGCTGCTGCTAGGCACGACCGAGTATGATTCTGCTATAGACCTTTGGAGTCTAGGGTGTATCTTCGGCGAGCTGTTGACGAAGAACCCACTACTACAGGGAAAGAACGAGGTGGATCAGCTGAGTAAGGTGAGTTGCGCACCCAGTCATATCACCCATGACTGGAGAGAATGTGTACAATACCTCCCACCCTAATTTGTTATGCACACTAGATCTTTGAACTCTGCGGCATACCCTCCGAAGAGACCTGGCCTGGCTTTAAGCGTCTGCCGAACGCAAGGACGCTGCGTTTACCTACCAATCAGCAAGCTGCGCAAGGCAGCGTAGTCCGCTCGAAGTTCCCTACCATGACGAACGCTGGTGTTGCACTTCTCAATGGACTGCTGTCACTGGACCCTAGCAAGAGACCTACGGCGAAGGAGATGCTGGGACGCAAGTACTTCACGGAGGATCCGAGACCGAAGCCCACGGCTATGTTCCCCACATTTCCTTCGAAGGCTGGACAGGAGAAGAGGAGACGGCTGGCTAGTCCGAGCGCGCCAATGCGAGGGAAGGCGCCAGCATTAGGCGAGGTGGACTACAGTTCGATCTTCAAGGGACGGGAGGATGAGGAGAAGGGTGGTGGGTTTGCGCTAAGGGTCGTGTAAGCTACCTTTATGGCCTTGCCAGACGTCTGAGAGGTCGTATCCCAGCAATGACATGGCTGTCTGTCTGGACGGGATGATTTGGCACCTGTAAACCTGAGAGTCCACGAGCCGAATACTGTACAAGCTACGGGAACTCCTCCACGACCAAAATTCTAAGACTGGCCCCTTCCTACCATCGACCTTGCTACTCGTTGTCCTTGTGCACCTTGCTCTCGCCTTTTCCGGAATCAGTGATCTTGTTTCCGCCACCAGATGCGTTCATTCCCTCGATCGAGTCTCCCTTCTCCTCAGAAGGCATTGGCGCTGCCTTGTCTGAGCGGTCGACCTTGGAGCCCTGAAGCACGATTAGAAATCGAGTGGTCAAGGAGCAAAGTTGATGAGCGTACAGTCTCTCCTCCAGCTCCGTGAACCTTCGTCTCGCCGAGCTCTTCGGCATTGTCGCCGGCTCCAGATCCGTCGCGAGGCATTTTCGGGTTTGGCTGTGTGAGTGCTGGTGGGTTTGACTGATTCGAATCTGTCACAGTGTTCTGGAGGAGTTCAAATGGCAGTATGTCGAGTCGAAGGTTGGTTGCAGATCTTTCAGAGGTCACATTGCTAGTCACATTACTGGTGGGGTGATACACGTTATAGTGACGTCAAAACGATGCAGCATAGCTCCACAAACTTTGTCCAAACGCGGTGCTGTTTCGCAGGCACGTGACTAATCCAATATCGCTTACTCTTACGCCAATGGTCTTGGGTCCTCCTTGCAAGGAAACGAAGCGGCACTGTGCCTATCGCGCACGTAATCAGCGCAGCTGGAATCGCTCAGCGAGCATCATCAAAGCTGGCCTTCAGTGATCAGCGGCAAGAACAGAGATAGGAACGCCGAATCATGCGTCATGTGAAGCCATTGGAGAGTCGCAATGAGGGCTCCGCCCAGAGGCGAAGCGATGGCACTGGTCTCATTCATGTCGTGAGGGAGGAGGGTCAATCACATTCTCGATGGAGGAAGTGACTTAGCTCCAGCTGTTTCACCATGACTTGATGAAATGAAGTCGAGGATGCGGCGGTGGAGAGAGAGGCAGCCACGGAGGGTGAGTCGTTCCTTCCATACGCACTGAACGCACCGACAAATCTCAATTTCGACTCTCACCTCATCCGGACCTCACACCAACCATGATGCTCTCACATCATTAAAGTGCGAGCATCTTCTGTGCTTCTCGTCAACTGCATCATGGCGCAGTATCCCTATTTGCCTGCTGGCATGTTCTGCCTGGGAGGCGAAGAAGATGCACTGATAGAAAACTGTGACAGCTTGACATTCCCACTAGATATTCAGCTTCTACACAGGACAGAGACTACGAAATCGACAGGCACCATAGAGAAGACTGTGCATCGTTGCATGCTGAAGGTCACCATCGACGGCATCTGGCAGCAGTGCGTCGGTGATGGCACGGCTGCAAAACACACCTCGAAGGACTCGGCCTGGAGGGTAATGGTCGCGAAGCTACGAGAATCCGGTAAACTTGACGATTTCAGTACAAGACTGAGGCCGAAGACCCAGACTATCGCTTCAACGACACCAGCCACGTGGCTGTTGAAAGACGAGAGCATTTTGCCACCCTTAGCACCCTCGCACGCGGCGCCTGATCTCGAAGTATCGTGGGTCACGCGGAATGCGGCACCATCGCTCAAGCCGTCGACTCCACTTCCTACATCCGCACAGGGGGCTGTATACCCTGCAAGATCAGCCTCTACGACCTCATCGCGTGCGACCACTCTTGTTGCGCCACTCTCAGTCCCCACGACTCCGCAGCCTTCTCCTTCTCCGAGTCTCTGTTCGGTCCTCCACTCAGGTGCTCCACTGTACCACACCAAGAATCCAACGAAGCTGAAGTTGAAGCTTCCCACAACGCGCGTAGAACATAGGAATGCTAAGCATTACGTCTACAACTTCGCTGCTCAGTACAGTCTGGTCCCTGACTTCACCCTTGAGAGGATCAATGACACCGTGCGTATTCAAGTCTCTTTCGGACAGACCGTTGTGGCTGGCGTCTCTTCTCATGTCTGGGCGGCTGAAGGCATCGCGCTGCTGGAACTCTTGCGACAAATGAGAGGGAGCTCATTGCTGAGGTACTTGCCTGATGCCTCACGGTCACCCGTCAGCTGCGCGGCTGCTATGGACTACGTCACCTCTCATGCCGCTTCCGCGGATCGAAAGTCAATGTAGAGTTTATCATGGAAATGGATCGCGGCACACCAGTGCACTGGGCAAGAGTAATTATTCTGGGTCTTGACTTCGCTGGACCCTACGTCTTTCTGCGAAGAAAGGTGGACGCTGAGGTCATTGCATACCTCGTGGCCGCGGTGGAGATTTCGACCGGCAAGTCCCTGACAGCCGCGGCTGTCCGCCCAGGGATGGGCGCTCCCCAAAACGTTCAAGTGCCTGCCCACGGGAAGGTGATTAAGACTACTGCGCCACTTTCGAGTCTTGACGTTCCCACAGAATTGCTCGCGACTCTTAATGCTTGTCCTTCGTCATGTTCTTTGCCGACGGCAGGGACCGCGTTGCAAGCGGAGTAAGCCGACGCATCAGATGCTGCTAGGACTTCGAGGAGGCAAGCCCGCCGTCAAACGAAAGACGAGGCTGCAGAGAGAAACTGGATCCTCGAGCTCGAGCAAGAAGCCTATGAAGACGACCCGAAGCTTGATCCGCTGCGTGCGCAAAGATGCGCCCTCCCTGTCAGCAAATATCGCCAAGAGCTGAAGCGCATGGTAGATAGCAGCATATACAGCATCGTGATCGGCGATACGGGGTCAGGAAAGACAACACAGGTCCCGCAGATCCTTCTCGAAGAGGCGATACGAGACGGAGTCGGTGCCGAGTACAATATCATCTGCACACAGCCACGCGGAATCGCGGCTATTTCAGTCGCTGAATGAGTCACTGTGGAACATGACGAACCGTTCCAGATGGGCGTCGGTTATCACGTTCGAATGGGCGCTAAATACTCACGATACGGTGGCAGCATCATGTACTGCACGACTGGGCTGTTCCTTGCACAGATGAAGCATGACGTAGATGGTATCCTTGGGTCTGCCTCACATATCTTGATCGACGAAGCTCATGAAAGGGCCCTCAACGTGGACTTCTTACTGGTCGTCATCAAGAACGCTATCAAAATACGCCAAATCCAGGGATTGTCGGTACCTCATGTCGTGCTGATGAGTGCCACCATCGACCAGTCGCTCTTTGCCCGCTATCTTGGGACTGGCGAGGGTAAGAGACTAGTCCCTGCGCCCACAATTCAGATTCCAGGTCGTACGTTTCCTGTCACCTGGAGATATCTCACCGACACTTTGCGCGACCTCATGAACCGAGATAGGAGAGAGGTCAACCGGCTGCTCGCTACTGACTCGAAGGTTGGCGATTGGCGGGCAGCAGAGCTAGAACATAGCAAGACTGCTGTGGCGCGCAAAGCAGGTCAGACAGCGGAGCCGCAAGATTTGCACGAAGGGTTTGTGCCAGTGCCAATTCTAGGCGCCATTATCGGCTGGCTTTGCTCTGTCTCGGGTGATGGCGCCATACTGGTATTTCTACCTGGGCTGCAAGAGATCACCTCCTTGAAAAGGTTCCTAACGCAGTACAAGTGCTTCGGTCACGACTTTGCAGACTCTCGCAAGTACAAGACCTGCCTACTTCACTCCACGATACCGATGGAAGATCAAGCCGCTGTCTTCCAGCGCGATCGGTTTGGGTGCCGCAAGATCATCCTGTCAACCAACATCGCTGAGACTTCTATCACTGTTACAGATGTAAAGCATGTGGTGGACACTGGAAAACTCAGAGACCGCCGGTATGACCAGCTTCGCCGCACCACACAGCTACAATGTGTGTGCGTGAGCAGGTCTAATGCTCGACAGAGAGCTGGTCGTGCTGGTCGGGTACAGCATGGCACTTACTATGCCGTTTATTCCGAGGAGCGGTACACCGAGATGAGCGCTGTCAACAGCCCTTAGCTGCTACGTACGGATTTGTCGGAGACGGTCCTATCGGTGAAAGCGAATGTCCAGGGTGTCGCCATCCAGCTATTCCTTGCGCAAGCGATCGAGCCTCCGCCCACAGCAGCAGTGCAGAGTGCCATAAACTCTCTCAAGATGCTCGAGGCACTGACAGCCGCCGAAGACCTCACAGACCTTGGACGAGTGCTATCCCGATTCCCTGTGCACCGATCACTTGGTAAGCCCATCCTTCTGGGCATACTTTACAGGTGTCTAGCCCTATGATCATCTCTGCCGCCGCTGGTGATGAGAAAGGATTATTTCTTGCACCTAAGGAGCAGCGCGAATTGGCTAATGGCAGACACGAGAAGTACTTCACCGACAACAGCGATCACACGGCTCATATCAGGGCTTTCACTGCGCTTCGTGCTGTATTCAATGGGCGCGGTATTAACGCGGCCTTCCGCTTCAGCAAAGAAGATTTATTGCACTTTGGATCATTCAAGACGTGCATGCAGAATGCAGAGCAGATTGAGAACATCCTCGTTGAGTCTGGCTTGATCTCGCGCCCCAGCTAGTCGACTCGCGTGAAGTACCAATACGGAGTCTCGAACCTCAATCGCAATTCTAGCAATACTGCCCTGATCAAGTGCCTTCTCGTCGCCGGTCTGCAGCCTAATCTAGCTGTCAAGGGTAACAAGAAATTCTTCCGCACCTCTTCGGAGCGCATGGTTATGCTGCAACCCAGCTCCAGGAGCGCACGCCAGAACAAGGTCACCACACTCGGCCAGGACTGCTATTCACGTAAACCACCCTCGTACGCCCGGACAGAGGCGATGTACTGTTCATCCGCAATGCCTCGAAGGTCAGCACCCTGCAAGCCATACTGTTCGGTGGACCTCTCACTATGCAGGGTGATGCAAGATCACTGCTCAATGGGTGGCTGCTTGTCGAGATTCCCAGGGACAGGCAGACTGGAGTCGCAAAGAAGGTGTTGAACTTCAGGAACGCGTTGCATGCCATGCACACGCGTGCATTCAGGTCTCTTGGGGAGCGCAAGAGTGGACAGATAGGATTCGGAGAGGACAAAGAAAGAGATGACTTGGTAGGCGCGTTGGTCAAGGTGCTCGCGGCGCAGGGTGAATAGTATGGCCTAGCTGGGACACAGCTGTTCGACAGAGCCTCGGGTAAAGGAGCTGAGTCTACAGGAGAGGAGGCATTGGCGCTTCAGCAAAGTCGTGAGTCTGGCAGCGAGCCGCAGGGAACGCTTCAAGCATGCGCTATACAGGGTAAGCATGAGAAAAGCACGAAAGGATGAGAGTAAAGTTACTAAAAGTCCCGCTGTGCCACCCCGTCTCTCCTCAAACGGTTCGTCGCTCCTGCTCTCATTCACGCACTCGCAACAGCCGGTCCATCGCCTCGCATCTCCTGGAGAGACAGCAGCCTTGTTACGGCCATTGCTCATGATCTCTCACGGATCCAGCAACGCAATGATCTACCGCCGCAGCTGAGCTGATATGAGCATTACCGACGGTTCATGAACCCGGAGAAGCAAAGGTATTCTCGTACTGCTGTCGCTAGAACTACTGGGGTATAATGCTCAACAAAGCAACGCAAACGCTCATGACCCGCCACATCTTAGCATATGCCATCATGGCCACCTGATCAAATCATTCCGTGCCATCACTCGACGGCGCCCGATTCTCCTCATCACTATCCGCCTCAGTTCCATCCATGTTCAGCAGTCCAAATCGGTTCGCCATCATGACTTTCCCCTTCCCAGCAACCTTCCTCACTGGCTCAACCCTCTTCACATGCACTGACAGCGGTACATCGCATTCATCGACCACAAACTCAATGCGACAACCACGATACGCGACGCGACTCATCATGCACGTGCGCGCATATAACGCGTTGTGCACGGAGTTGGTGCTCACGTGCGCATCCGGGCCGCGGAACGTGATCGAAATGATGATGAGGTTGTGAATGTGGTCCATGTCGGCGCGGATCGAGGATTCGGTGTGCCCTTTCTCGGCTGCTGAGCGGATCAGGAGGTTTCGACTTGCGTTGTTGGTTGTGATCTTCGTGGCGATGTGAGAGTTGAGACGGAATTGGCGTTCGGCCCATCGAACTTCAATCTGATTAATCTGTCAGTGTTCTCTCTCTCTCTCTCTCTCATCGAAGCAGTCTGCTCAAATTTGCAGCCGTGGTGTGCATGATAGTAGCATAAGAAGCTTCGGACTTTTGGAGAGAATGAATGGACTCACCCGTTTATTCTTAATGTAAATGTCGTTTCTCTTCGACCACGCGAGGAACTCGGATGCACCACTGTAGAATGATACAGTAGCACCAGAACCTCGCATGAGAACACTGAGAAGCTTGCCGCCTTTGATTACAGCCAGTAGATCGTTATACGTGGTGCGCTCAAACAGGCCAGCGAAGTAGAGCGTTCTATGATCTTCCACTTTGCCGTCATGTTGAGCATTGCTCACGTCATCTAGAGCAGTAGCATCTCCGTCCAGTGAAAGATTGTCCTCGTCTTCGTCGTCGATCGGCGGATTACCCGCGTGCGGATAACTCCACTTGCGCTGGTAGGCATCGGGTCGAGTAGGGTGATATCGAGCAGTGTGAGCATGAGCGAGGTAGTTGCTTGTGGCCATATACGGTACCTCCGGCACGCTGTTCGATCGAAAGGTAGGACGATGAGAGAGATCGGGTTGTCTGGCACCGCCAGTAGTCCATAGATCGGTGGCCGAATCTTTACGCTCGTCGTGATGACCATGACCAACCAAGAGCTCCAGTGTCTCGATTGTGACTCCACCCTGAATCAACGCGGCCTTGAGAGCGTCGTATTCCCGTGATTGTCGTAGAAGGGTATCATATCCAGCTTTCGATATCGAGATGTTGGTCGGATCAGTACGTCCATGAGCAGTGGTATGCTACGATAGTGTCAGTGAGACAACGGCTGGTTGCCAATGCCACCCCATGGAGACGCACAAAATCTGCTCTGCGGTCATGTTAGCTCATCAGTGAGCCTCTGTATGGGCAAATAGAGCCTACCTGCGCAGCAGAGCATCGAAGTACGCCTTATCAACTGTGACCTTGTCCATGGTCGAAGAAATTGTCGAATGTGACAGTGTAGCCATTGTGTGACAGCATGAATACAAAGTGAGAAGTGAAAATCGACAATGGCAGGCAGGTGCTACGCCGCAGGCGGCTTTGTGCAGGCGTGTTGGTACCTGCGCTTCACTAGAAGTTGGGACTTTCCTGTGCTGCTATATATGCACCTGCACCCGTGGATCGCCATATTACCGTGTCGATGAGAGCCTACAGACCAAATTCATGATATCGAGAACAAGTCTCGTACTGACACTACCTCGAAGAGATCACTATTGCAGCTGCATCAAAGGTTGCACAGACGTATCCTGAGTTTTGGGAGACGTGTAGGTACATGTTTCACGTTGATATTGGCTTTTGGGGCGTTACGAACCAATCGGAGGTGCTGCCGAAAAGATCGCATATGTGCAATGTAGGCGAACGCTGCGAGACGGAGCATTAGTTCTGCAATGCAACGTCTTTATCATCAGAACATCTCGCCTGGAAATTCATTCAACCAGGAAAGTGCCCAAAACATACAGACCAGGTCGCCGAGACGAGGCAACTGCACTACACTAGATTCATAAATATGTATCAGATCTCGGAAGCTCTCAACATCTGAAAGCCGCATGCCGGCCGCACCATAGGTAGATGGACGATAGCAGCATTGACGCCGCAACAAAGGCTCTCTCTGGCCTCAAAGACAGCAAAGATGGCAAGACAGATGCCTTGCTTGAGATGGCCAGAGCCGGAAAACCAGGCGACTCCCTCATCGCCCAGCTCTCCTCTAACCCCTTCTTCACAGCCGGCTTCGGTCTCGCCGCCCTCGGCACAGCAATGCGCTACGGCTCCCAGGGTCTTCGCAAGTCCACAGAACTCATACGGCGCCGGCTACTGGTAGATCTGGAAGTAACGAAACACGACGACTCCTATGAGTGGGTGCTCAGCTGGATGACGACGCAATTTCAGAAGCAGATGGACCCGACGCTTTCACGGAAGGATCTAGGATTCGTGGAGTCGGTTATTCGACGTGTGACGCCAGGACTGCATCATTTGCAAATCGCGACTGCACGATCGAAGACGCCCGGGGGTTCGGAGAGGACGGCTTTTAGTCTTGTGCCGGGTCATGGGAGGCATTTCTTGCGGTACAAGAATGCTTTTATCAAAGTCAACCGTGAACGGATCGGGAAGTCTTTCGATGCTAATGGGCGGCCATTCGAGACCGTTACGTTGACGACGTTGTACTATCATCGTCAAATATTCGAGGATATCTTCCAAGAAGCCCATGCGCTTGCGAATCAGCACACGGAGGGCAAGACGATCATCTACACTTCGCGGAACGTGCAGTGGGATCGCTCTGGGCAGCCGAAACGGCGACGACCGTTTGACTCGGTGGTACTGGAGGAGGGGGTTGCTGACCGCATCCTCAGCGACGTACGCGAATTCATCTCAGCACGGGAATGGTATCTTGATCGCGGAATTCCTTATCGACGAGGCTATCTTTTGTACGGTCCTCCCGGCACAGGAAAGACATCGTTCGTCCAAGCCCTCGCCGGCGAACTAGACTTCAACATCGCCATGCTCTCGCTCTCCCAACGCGGCCTCACCGACGACCTACTGAACCAACTCCTCCTCACCGTCCCGCCACGGACGATCGTACTCCTCGAAGACGCGGACGCAGCCTTCTCCAATCGTCGCCAAGCCGACGAAACGGGCTACACGGGCGCTGCGGTGACTTTCTCCGGTCTGCTCAACGCTCTGGACGGAGTAGCAAGCGCCGAAGAGCGCATCATCTTCATGACGACCAACCACATCGATCGCCTCGACGATGCTTTGATCAGGCCGGGGAGGGTGGATATGACTATGCATCTTGGCGATGCGACGCTTTGGCAGATGGAGAAGTTGTGGGAGAGGTTTTATGGGGACGTTGATGCTGGTGGGGAGGGGAAGAAAACGTTCATCAAGCGAGCCGAGGAGATCGGATTGGTCGACCAGGTCAGCACAGCGGCTTTGCAGGGACTGTTCTTGTATAATAAAGGGGATCCTGAGGGGGCGATCGGGATGGTGGATCAACTTGCTGTGAAGTCGAGAGGGAGGACTCACGAAGTCGGAAGTGGCGCAGGATGAAGTTGTTGCGATCTTGTAGGAATACTGTACAACACGTTCGATTCCAGGCTACACGCTATCAATCACACTTGCAAGCCAGCGACATTCCTTCTCAGGAGCTGTCGTAAGTCGGATGTCCATGGAGGCGGGTAAATTGCTCAGTCATTCTCTCATCAGCCGCTTGCATGACTGGCAATGACGTCCATCGCACCCCACCACTTGCGACTTTTGCCCCACCATCAACATTCATTGACATTGAAGAGGCTTTGAGCTCGAGTAGCTTCCCAAAACCAGACAATCGACTTCACGCAGATTTACACAGCCGAACCAAAGCACCCTGTTCGCCACCCACACTCCCGCTTCCCTTCTAGCAGCCCTCTAACGTCCATCAGTCCACAATCGAATCCAATACATCCACCAGTTCCGCATTAATAAGCCAAGATGTCCGCACCCAACGCCGGCCGTCAGTCGCCCGACCCAGAGAACCAGACCAAAGCCCAGCAAGGCTCGCACGCCGCGCCTAACGACCAGGGTGCTGGCCAAGAGCAGACAAAGGATCAACTGAAGAACCTGGAGAGCAACCCGAAGGGCCCGCTTGATGATGCCGCGAAGGCGAAGACTGCTAAGGGGGAGGGCAATGATAGCGGGAAGGTGGGGTTGTAGATCGAGGGGCATGAGGGTATGTGAGCGGATGAGATTGGGTGGGCAGGAGGGGGATGGGGGACGTCCAGGCAGGATGAAGCCGGAAGCATACATGCGAGGGTGAGACGGCTGTTGCGAGTGGGCAGATGAGAGATACATGCACACGGATGGAGCTTTATAACGCAACTCAAGCTCGCTGCTGTGGCTGTGCTCTCAACCAGCTTCTGTCTGACTTGTCAATATGATGGCTGTCGCTCTGCTGTCAACGAGGCGGTACATACCTGCGCTGTCCCCTGCACGTTAGTGCGAGCATCTGCCAGTGCAGCCGGCTATGCTGCAACGGCAGCCCACGGCGCAGCACGATCGTTGGCATTGGCAGCGCTGGAGCACTGTTTCGCTCGACGTGAACATAAGTCGTCTTGTCATCAAGCAGGATCACTCTCAGCCCCTCCCTCTACCCCTCGTCCCTCCGACCGTACCCCTCCCAATTCCACTTCCCCCTCTACTCACCCCAGGCGTCACCCTTCCCCTTCCAGCCTGCCCTCCAACCCCCGTATACCCTCTCCCCGTCCCCGTACTCCCACCCCTCACACTCCCTCTTCTCCCCACGCCCCTCCCCGCACTGCCCTTCTCAGCCAGCACAGCACGCCTCCGTTCCTCGTCCTCCCGTCTCCTCTCCGCATCCTCCCTCCTCCGTCGCTCCTCTTCCACAGCCCGCTCCCTCTCTTCCTGCCGTCGCGACTCCTCGTTCCCGACGTCTTCGAGGTCTTGACTAGCGCCTTGCCAGCCTGGGTTAAGAATGAGTCGCTGGTTGTGCTCCGTTTGCGACAATATCCTGGTCCACGTCGCGAGGAGCGTAGACGCAGAATCCACTGTGCGGTTGACTGTTGACATGTTCTCCCTTGCCTTTCGCAGGGAGGCTGTCACGCCGGAGATGACGGCATTCACCTCTCGGACTCTGTCGAGCTCTGCTTGCAGGGCTGCTTCGCGGGAGGCGTCTGGGGGTTTGGGAGTTGAGCGTGGGCGTTGTTGGGTAGATTTCTGCGCGGAGGAGCTGGCTGATGCGGGTGTGTGAGATTTGGTTGTTGGTGGTGCTGTGGAGGGCGAGGAGAAGAGATTCTCTTCGGCTTCATCTGAGGAGTCTTCCAGCGTGAGACCTGCGAGGTCAGGAGGGGTGGGTCTGGCCATCGCGGAAGGTCTTGACAGCGATGCGATATGTGCACGAAGCGTCAAATCGTGTTGCCACTCCGGGCCGCGAGTTGTTGGCCGGATTTGTTGATATGTTGTCGGGATATGACGCGTTGTATATTGTGGTGTTTCGTGTAGGGCTGGACGCGCCTTGGTGGAGTGTGGAGTTCAGGGTTCGCGGCGGGTGGCTGGAAGGGATTGGGAGAGCCTCAGAGACGTCAGTTCCCTGTCTTGCTTCGTATGCTCCGACAGATCCCATTGTACGCGAGACAATAGTGTCCTACTATTCGGTAATACTGCCATTGAGTACGACGGACTGCTGCTACGACAGTATACACTGGGCACACTGCGCGCGAGGAGGATTGCAGAACGAAGAGCTGGCAACGAATTCACCGCTTGGATTGAACATACGGCAGCAGACGGCGACGCGGATATCACAAAGCTCTAACCCACAGTGGAGAGCTATAGAGTGCATTGGAGAAGATCGTCGGGATTGAAGGTGTCGACTCTGGTCATACCAGCGCAACTCGCGCCCATAGCGTGACTTCACTATCCAAACGCGCGCACTCACAAGAAATGGCTCCCTCTACCCCTCCACCACGCAACACCCGCATCCGCACACCTCCAACACCACTCCACGGCCCACTTCACGACAAACATGAACCATACGCACGCCGATCAACCCGGACAGCTGCACAGCAATCGCCGTATGGCTCGCTGAGAGACACTCGCGCACGCCATACAACACCTCCCCCAACAACCCGCCGCGGCGCACGCTTCTCCGGCACTCAACTCTCCTCCCCACCTTCCTCGCCTGCGTCGCCATTGACCCGATCACACAAGACACCCAAGAAGAACCCCGCCCGCCGCGCAGTGAACGGCGCACAGTCAGACTCTGACACCAGTCTACGACTCTCAGTCACTCGCACAAGCGTGCTACCAACACCCAACAAAACGCCCATGAAGCGTCCGGCAGTCGCCATGAATGCCGCCTCGCGCGCGTTGAACTTCCAATTTCACTCACCCAGCGATGTCATGCCTACACCGCGCAAGCATAAGAAACCTCGCAATTCCTCCATGCGCGGGTTTGATCTGTATGAGGATGGGGCTGAGAGCAGCGAGCCCGCGATTCCGATTTTCACGGACGCAAACGCGCGAGTGCCTGAGCTGGACGAGGCGGAGGATAATCCATTCGTTGGACCAAGGAAGACTGGCAGCAGTGGCAGGGCGCAAAAACGTGGGAGTGCAGCCAAGACGGAAGAGGAGAAGGAGATGGAGCAGGCTGTTGCTAGGGATGAGGGGTTGATCTATGTTTTGTACGTCCTACCTTTGTTCGCCACCTAATCTACAACGCACTGACCTCTCCTCATAGTCGCGGCAAGAAGCTCCTCCGCCGCTTCGAATCGCCCACCTCCTCCGAGCAGGTCGCCAACCCTCCTTCCTCACCAGACTCCATCCGCGCCCAGCGCACACTCAAACGCAACGCCGGGCCCTCAGCCCATCGCCCTCTGACCCGCAGCTCCATCAAACCCCGTCTCCTTTTCCCTTCTTCAGAGCCAGAAGTCGAGGTCGACGAAGAAGCTTTGACCGATATCGAAATCCCTGTCCCCGCTCAGGCAAATGTGAAAGCCACGCCCCGTAAACCCGTCACCTCCAGCTCCGCCTACCTCGCCACACCACCCTCCACGAAACGCACCTCACGCATCTCGACGCTCGCCATCCCAGCCTCAGGTCTCGCCACGCTGCTCGAGGAGGAAGAGGAGACTGGTGTCACCTCGACTTCGCCTGTGGTGAGCAATGGGAAACGTCGCAAGATCACTTCGCCGTTCGACGAGTGGCCGCGCAGCAAGGTTGGCGTTAGCAAAGCAGGAGGCAAGAAGAGGGAGGCTGAGAGTGAAGTGGAAGGCGTGGGTGGGGGTAAGAGAACGAGGGGGAATGCTAATGGCGGTGCTGGAAGTGTTGATGCGAGCAGTGCTTAGGAGGCGTGCTTTGTTTTGATGCCGAAAGTCTAAGGTCGCATGCGAAGCGCAATACAGTGCCAAATGAGGTGAAGCAAGGATCGGGATAGTGTCTGAGCAGCAGTGAAGGATGCCGATCATGAGAACCCGGCGATGAATGGGCAACAGTAGGAGCGCTGAGGTGGCGCTATGGCTCTACTTCCGAACGAGGCGGCAGTCCAACTTTTTGGCTTCTGCGTTGCGTACTATTTGGGCATTGGGTAACGATGGTGGCATGTTTTGGGCAGCAAGCGATACAGGGATTAGCGACGACTCGGTCTGGGGGATCAAGGGTACATCACCACGAGAGCAGGTTACCTAGCGAGTGGTAATTCAGCAAAGGTAATGAAACGTCTAATAAAGCGCACCTAGCTTTCCGTGTCACAGAGCTCATGAACGTCGCGCGTGGCGAAAAAAATTGTGAAAGTATAGGAGTCAGAGCAGGGGTTTCCGCAGTACTTCGTAAGCTCCACAAGGTACCTACACGCACGTCGGAGAGGTCAGACAGCTTCTCTCTACCACCGTCCCAAGTCCAGATCCAGAACCTGCACCATCGTGTCCCTTCCGGACTTGCGTTCACCCCTCGCGTCCACCCCAAAGAACGGCAAGACACCCACCCGCACCACCCCGTCAATCAGCCCCTCCACCAGCTCCTGTCCTTGACCTGACCCACTTTGCCCGAAATCTGGAAACGCATTGACTTCCAATAACCACGCGCAACCCTCCGCATCGACCAGGAAATCCAGCCCGAAAACCTCGAAGCTGTTGGGTAGAGTTTGGAAATGCACGGATTGTGTGCGTGCGGCAGCTTCGAAAATCTGCGCTGTGGTGTCGCAGATTTGGGTAAACACGTCGTCCTTCCAGGTGCTAGGGAGGGAGGGCAGAGAGGCGGGGAGGGAGTCGAAGAGTTGCACGGAGGTTGGTGGCGGTGGGGAAGGCTGGAGACAGGTGTTGGTTAAGTGGGCGGTGAGGTCGTTCGGAGCGGAGCACGTTGGAGGGGCGTAGGATGTGGAGGCGAAGAGGGCCAACATAGGACGGTAGACGAAGACCTTGAGGGCGCCAACGGTGAGTACGTAGGTGCGGATGTGGAATTTGAGGTTGGCATTTGGGTGTGGTGAGGGGAGGAGAAGCGGCGGATGGATGTAGGGTTGCGCGATGAAGTGGCGGAGGTGGGATGTTATGATATCGTTTGACCCGGTGTTAGATTTGCCGTCAAATTCGTCGAGTCCGTCGGGCGAGGAGGTTCGCGATGTGGCCTCGTTGTCATCCTCGTCTTCATCGTCAGACGGTGAATCCCACGCTTTGAAGATCTCTGTGAGCTCTTGCTCGGAGCTGAACAGGCGGATTCCCTGGCCTCGCTCGCTCATGCCGGGTTTGAGGATCCACCATTCGAGTGGCTTACCAGCAGCTTCTGCCGCTGCGTTACGCTCCCAGGACTCGCGCAACTCGTACGCCTCGACTAGCGCATCATCCAGGAACTCCGCATAGTCTACCTCGAAGTCTACACTTGGTTTCACATGTTTCTTGAGTGAACTGTTCGGATGCTTGCTGAGCCAGTGCGATACCGTGTTGGTAAGGTAGTGTTTGCGGATAAGGGCTTTGCGTATCATGTAGCTATTTGCTAAACAGGTGCTTGGACATTCGGCCAGTATGTCCCACTCGATGCTCTCGTATTGCCGCCATTGTAGGACTTTGCACTCCGGTGTGGGTACTTCGGAGAGATCGCTGATGAGAATCAGGATCTCGGGCGGTAGAGACTTTTTGAGCGCCTCGAGGAGCAGAGGCTGCACGTATGTGTCTTCGTAGTCGACTAGAGCATAGATTCTGTCGCTCGCCATGTTGCAATGCTGCATTGAACGATCGTGTTCGTCGCCCTTTCAAGTGACAATGCTGTCGAGGAATTTGTCGGGGAAACGTTGAGCCGAACTCCACGTTCCCCCTCGCGCGCGTGCCTGCCAGGTGCACACAACAGACCCTTGGGCTGTTGTCAACGGAGAAGGAGAAACATCTACTTCACCCCTCCGCCTTCGCGGGCGCCTTTGTGAAGAACGAGCTGAGCTTCTTCATCCCACTCGTATCAGCTTTCGCAAGCTGCGTAACGCCTCGGCTCGTGTTCTTCTTCTTGAACTCCTCTTCCTCCTTCTTTCGCTTCTTGGCCTCCAGCTTCGCGGCCAACTCATCGTCGTCTTCAGCACACCTCTTGCGACTGATGTTGTCGCTTAGCGAACGGAGTACTTGGACTTGCTTCTTCAGCTCGGCGATGCGCATAAGATGGGCGTCAAGGGGGCCGAAGTCAAGGACAGTAGCCGAGGATGCTACCAGTGTTGAGAGCTTCGTGCGCAATGGAGTGGGTGTGTAGGCGGCCAGCAGGAAGTTCAGGGCGACTCGCAGTCGGAGCAGGTTCGCATTGTCACCTTGCTGCTTCGTAGGCTCGTCCGGTGTCGCATCGTCTGAGAAGGACGTTACCGCTGTCGATACGCTTACACTGGAAGTGGTGGACGTCGTCGTGACCTGCGACATCTCCTTCGAAGGCGTCTGACTTTCAGCACCCTCAGCCTCATCCTCAATGGCTATGCTCACACTGCTCTCCTCCCTTCGTACGCTGAGCACGGGCATCTCCAGCGCTTGCTTTACGAAATGCGCCTCCATAGTCGCCGGCAGCCCTCCCTTCACCATTTTCTTCGCTTTGCTCACAAGCTCGCTCAGTAGCTTCTGCATCGACAGCTGATACATCCGGTCTTGCTCATCGCCCATGTCTAGCGTATCGCAAATGGCGGCCATGCGTCGCTCCATGATCTTCTCTAACTTGGTGAACTCTGGCTGCCGCAGTAGCTGTTGCAAATGCTCCCAGCCATCTCGGTCTTGATCGTACACGAAGTCGGCGAAGGTCAAGTACGAGCCCGCTTCGCCGTCTACTAACAGAGGCAAGACCAGGAAGAGCGGATCGCAGGGTGTCGCTATGAAGAGATCTGACTTCTCCAGAACGTAGCCTTGATGATCTGCCTCTCCATCAACGCCCACCTCGCTTTGCTGCGATGCTGCTGATTCCGGTGCACAGTCCTCAGGAGCCAAGAGCCAACTCCTGCATGTCTTCTTCGGCGGCGCGGCTTTGGTGAATTCGAAGAAGCCTTTCTCGGGGCAGACGAAGAAGCGGCATGGCGTTGTAGTGGCAGGACTTGGCAAAGTGACAATACGAGCTATTGGCGAGGAGCCCTCGGGAAGGATAAGTAGTAGCGGTGGCTCTACGACGCTGGGCTCGAGGACCTTCTTTGCCGTTGATGTTATAATCTCATCGGATGCTGTTGTACTTGGCTTTGGCGCGGCCTTCTTTGTACGAGTTTTAACGGCCATGGCGGCTGATGTTTCGCTAGTGTAATGCTGAGCGGAGTCGCAAATAGGTGTGCCAGTCTATTTCAAGTCCGCTGGTAAATACATCGCGGAAAAACGTAATCCAATATGCCTTCAGTTGACTGCAATCCTCAATCATCAATTCCAGTCGCGTCTACGAAGACGCGTCGCTACGGCTGGCCAAATGTAAAATGGTAAAGCGGTGGCATTCAGAGCGGGGCATGGATGAGATAGCGTCGATAGCCAGTGCGATGACATCCAGTCTTACAAGCCATTGAGGTCGCATATCACTCCTCACATATCCTGCAAGATAGTAGGTATACAGCACTTTTGCACATTCTCCCCCATCAGTCATCTGGTGTTACTTCTACTTCCTTCACAATGACCGAATCCGAGTCCCCGATCCACGAGCGGAAGGTTGCCACAACCAAAGCCCCAACCTATAAGGTCGCCGTGATACAGATGCACCCGAAGCCCATGCAACCCGATCGCAACTTCGCCACAGCAGCCTCCAATATCCGGTCAGCCGCCCTACAAGGTGCTCAACTGGCAGTTCTGCCCGAGTACCATCTACTGAACTGGAAGCCCGATGATCCAAAGTTCAAATCCGAATGTGCAAGATGGAAGACTTATCTCGACAAGTACCGTGCACTGGCCAAGGAGTGTAATATCTGCATCGTACCCGGAACGATACTGGAGCTTCATGATGCTGATACACCTGACGAGAGGTTACTAAATGTTGCCTACTTCATCGACAACACTGGTGATGTCGCGGGCAAGTACGTCAAGAAGAATCTTTGGGGTCCTATCGAGAGATTGCACCTTACTTCATCTGCAAGAGATGAGCATCCTGTTTTCGACACACCGTTAGGCAAAGTCGGGATGCTGATCTGCTGGGATCTCGCCTTCCCGGAAGCCTTTCGGGAGTTGATAGCGCAAGGAGCGAAGCTGATTATCATACCGACTTTCTGGACGCTGAGTGATTGTAGTCCGGCAGGGCTAGCGATCAATCCTGTGGCAGAGGGACTGTTCCTGGATAGCATGTTGACAGCGAGGTGCTTCGAGAATACTTGCGGTAAGTTGCTGGAACATTATTGATCTACTTCGAAACCCTGCGTACTGACAACGACTGACAGCAATCATATTCGCGAACGCTGGCGGACCACCCGGCAAAGGTTATGCAGGGAGATCACAGGTCTGCTTGCCGTATGTCGGTGCGCTTACGCGACTCGGCAGCAGCGCGGAGGGCATGGCCGTCGTTGATCTCGACATGCAGGTCGTGGAGGACGCAGAAGCAAATTATCAAGTGCGAGCGGATCTCGCAAGAGGCGACTGGCATTACGACTATCGACATAACGCTGAAAAGCCCGTCGATAGCAAGTTGTAAAATCTGATCGTATATGAAGGCTTTTCGAAACGTCTGGACTACGGTATGCCATGATCGACAACACCGATAAACTAATATCGCTATCGCTATGGCCCGGGAGCACCACTCCACCTGATCTGCGGCTACCGATCGCGCTCCATGGTGCTGTGGCAACAAGACGAGCGAATCAGCTTTCGCACATTTCAACTTGCCTGTGAACCGATTGGCAAATACCGATCCGGAAGTGACTTCACGTGGGCATCAGCTTTCGATCACGTGATTAAGGCCGAAAGATGTTTTAGGTGTCCTCCAGTACGGCACCATCTTCATTTTCGGTATCTAGTCTTTGCTCTCCGATGCAGCTTATCAAATGCGAAGACACTTCTTGTCTGGTGCGAGGACAACGAGGTAAATGAGCGATTGCTTGCCCTCTCGCTACATATTATCCCTTGTTCCTGCACCTGTCCTGTCCCGTCTCTGCAGGTTCCCGCATAACTTCACTTTTGATACTTCACTAATTCGATCGTCATTGCCCCGAACGCTCCACTTAATACACCAACACCTGTGTGAGCCAACACACTCTGATCACTGTTCTTCCAAGCCGACAACATGTCAACGTTCACTCCACTTCCTCGTCGCTCGGACTTTCTCAGCAACCCGCCCGTCACTCCCATCGCAGGCCTGCCACCAACGTGCAAGGAGAATGCTGACTGCGGTATCTGCTGGATGCCACTGACGGACGACTGCAAATCAGTGCTCCTCCATGGTACACCCGTCTTCTGCCAGGAATGCATTGTCCCCTGGCTCGAGCAATATGGGCAGTGCCCGTACTGCAGGCAAGACGTCTTCTCGGATATTCCTCCAGGCATCCAATATCTTCAGTGGAGTGTACACAAATACCTATCATACGAAATCGACAATATCGAGGACCGCCTCATCTTCGACGAAGACGTTCTCCGCGCCATGATCAGTCTCCACAAGCAGTCTCGTCAGCTCGCAGCCACGATTGAGAAGTTGCACAAAGCACCGATTATATCGCCACTTCTCATCGAGTACTACACCCAACAACAAAGCCTGAAAGACTGCTCCACGGCGCTGAACAGATGGCGCGCAAAGATGTACACACACCTACCCAGCAACATCATCTTGGGTACCTTCAACTTCCCCAGAAACGAAGCCTGCCTCAAACTGCGCAGCAACACTCACACATACCTCCGTATTAATTTGCGGCAAAGCATCATGACCCTGCAGGCAGCTCTCCAGGCCGACGACAAACGATACCAGCTTCTCGAGCTTCGTTTACCCGATTTTCTGGAGCCGAGACAACAGCCGATGCACCACCATCCTATGCTCTGTCTGCTCTTTGAGACTATCATAGGAGCTGTCCAAAAGCTGGAAGGGACACGACAATCAGCAACCAGGTTTCACCCGGCTTTGAAGCAGCGTGTCAATGAGCGTCTCAAGGTTGTGATGGAGCGGGCGCTACGTGGAGAGCAGGAGGCGATCGCGATGAAGAGGTTTGCGGGGACGTTAGTCACCAAGGTCGTGGAGGCGCAGACGCGGTGTAAGATCTGAGGAAGCTGAGAGTGAGAGAATCGGAGATCATGGTGCATGCATGACCAGAGCGATTCGAAGGGGACCGGCAATCTTAGCGAATCGGTCTCTCAGGTCATCTCTCAACAATCCGACGGTCTTTTGTGCTACTATCGACCGCGCGGTATCTTTCGTCCGACCGCGAGGAACGTCAACGAGAGAGCCCCATTGTTCAGGACAGTGCTACCATCGTGGGTGGCTCTCCACGGTGATCGCAGATGGAAGTTCAGTGCCTTGTCGCTGGCGATTGTCGCTTAAGCAGCCGTCACGCTCTGCAAATGTCAGAGACATGAGGAGGATAGACAGCCAGGACTGGTGCTTCGGGCAGAAGCATGTATTGTTAGCATTGTATTCAAGCTTGTATATCGCCATCTTTACACCTCTGCTCAGTCCGAGTCGCTCTCGCCGAACATATCCTCGGCCTTCATACGGCCAGGCTTCTTCGTGGCAGTAATGCCTGCACCACCTAGACCACCTCGCGTGCTCGCAGTGAAAGACATACCACCTCTTGATGGCGCTGTAGGTGTCGGTGCAGCAATGGGCTTCTCCATTGGCGCGCCGTCTACGTCGTCCATTGGATGACCGTCAATAGCATCCATAGGCTGACCGTCAATATCATGATCAGCATCACCGTTCATGTCATTCATAATATCACCGTCCAGATCAGCCATAGGCTCGCCATCAACATCCATATCAGCATCATCCGTTCTCGCCTCGACAGCCGGTAGCACAACAGGCGACGCAGTCCCCTCTCCCAACTTTTTGAACTTACTCATCCACTTCCCCTCTCCCTCAGTCTTCCTCTTCACCTCCTCCGCTGCCAACCTCCTCTTCTCCTCCTCCGTCAACGGCGGCTCAAAGAAAGCCTTCTTCAAATCCGCATGCACATCTCCAGAAAACACATTCCATCCCTCCCAACACCCAAATACCACACCCACCTTCCGCTTCCACTGCTCAGCCTTCATCTTGCCCCAGCCAAGCTCCTTGTCTAAGCGACCGAGGCGCTCAAACGTTTTGCAGGCTTTGAAGCCGGCTTCGAAGAGGGAGCGGAATTTCCAGGCGTTACGGGCGCCTGCTGTGGAAGACGCGGAGAGGATGTCTGATATGGCGTAGAGAGCGATAAGTTTGGGGTTCGAGGGATCGTCGGTGTCTGTAGGGCGGGATCGCTGGTCGGATCCGGAAGGTGGAGTGGAGGTGGAGGATAGGACTGGGAGGGCGTCGCCTGGTTCGTAGTCGTCCTCTTCTTCGTTGTCCGAAGTTGGTGACAAGACGGCCCCGGGGTCTTTGGCCGCGCGAAGAGTCGAGAATGGGTTCTCAATGTTCAGTAGTAGCAAATCAACTAGCTCATCCGCGCCACTGCCAGCGTGATTGATGACATAGTTTGAGATGCGAGCGATATCGCCTTGACGTAAGCGCGCGATAGATGTCGGCAGGCGAGCCAAGATGTGAGTGAATCGAGCTCGCTGCAGTGGCGTGAGCCGAGTCTTGTCTGGCTTTTGCGGACCTGCGTCGCCATCTATGCCGCCATTGGTGCGTCTATCGTCTCCATCATCGTCGCTATCTTCATCACTGGAATCGTAGTCGATGTGCTCCGTGACCTGCGCGAGGCTCGTCAAATCAGGAAACGGCACTTCCTTGTGAGGTGGTAGCCATTCCATGTCGAGATCGCCGAAGATGCGGACTGGATCCTTGCGTCCGCCTCGGTGCTCATCGGCTTCCTCGGGTCCCCATAGGCAGTAACGATAGTAGATGCCCGCGGTAGATTTGCTGTCGTACAGGAAGGAGAAGTGCTCATCCTTCTGTACCTCAGGCATGGACATGAGTAATGCTTCCAGCTCTACTGCTCGATCTGGATCTGGCTCCGATAGTATGCGGTCCGAGATGGTATGCACAGCTCGGACAGTGGCAATATCAAGTGGTGGATGCACCTCCACCCGAGCTCCTGCAGTTTTCGCTACGGGTGCTTGTCTGTCATAGTACTCAGGCGGAGCGAAGCCACCGCGATGCTCCCGAGGAGGCGGAGCATTCTTCATCGTCGACTTGAAGTTCCGCTCGCGGCTTGAGATTGCACCAAAGGGCTCGATTGTCCTTGCGCCGCCTGCGCCGCCTATTCCAGGGAATTGTGCAGCAGATGATAAATGCCGCGACACTGACAAATAGAAGCCACATCCTATGTACTTGTCTCGCAGTGCGCTCACGGCTGTATCGATCTGTCCTGCAGATGTGGACGAATCAAGAGTCGCGATAGCGGTTAGTGACTTCCTCCCAGGAAATCCACCTGCCGCTGGCGGAGTCCAACGTATTGAGTGCACGTTCACATACGGAGAGAGCATAGCTTTGAGCTCTTCTACGGTGGTGCCTGGTGGGATCATACCAAGTTGCATTGTCGGCTTGGGTGCCGTATCTTCTTGATACTCAGGAACGACATCGTTTGATCGAGAGTGCTCGGCAACATCGTAGTCAGCAGGAGCAGCACCAAAGACACCCTGATCGCGGCGAGCTTCTTTCAATTCTCGAGCCTCTTCGAGGGCTCGCTTCCGCTTCAGACTGGGAGGTGGAGGTGGACCGCCCAAATCACCAAGCGAATCCATGTCATGCCGAACAGATCCTCGCATCGAGCCGCCAGTGAGTCGTCCAGCTGCCATGCCACCACCCATGCCGCCGCCACGAGGTCCTGTCGGGGGAGCACGAGGTGCAGGAGCATTGCTTCGACTTCCATTTTCGTCATCGTGGCCGAAGGACTCCTCAAATTCGCGTAATGCAGCTGCGTTCTCTTCTTCGGCCCGTAAGCGTTTCGCCTCAGCTGCTTGTTTCTCGCGTTCGAAGGCGGAGATCTTCTTCGGTGCAGCGAGTTTCGAAGTCACGTCCGGGAACTCTTTTAAGTCCTCTTCTGGGTCCATGACTGCGCAAGATCATTCAACCAGATGCGACGTACATATGCTAGGGTCCAATTAATAGTGCCATCACAAATGCTGTCTCACTAGAGTAGCGGAAGTCGCGATCACATGCTAAAGGATGGAAGTGAAGTCGATCCGGGTGTGATCCCCGCTTCCCCGACAGCGACTTGACCACTTGTCGCGACACTGGACGATTGGACTTACACATGACGGAGTGATAGCTTCGAGCGACCGGAAGCCTTGTGTGGATCTGATCATTGCGTCCTCATCCACGACAGTCAACATGGCAGTACGGAACAAGTACTCCGTCCTCCTCCCGACCTACAACGAGCGCAAGAACCTACCCATAATCGTCTGGTTACTGGAGCAGACGTTCAAGGCACAGTATGGGCATTGCTCACCCAGTCCTCAGCGCGCTCACTGATAAAGTGTGCTAGAAATCTCGACTGGGAAGTGATAATTGTAGACGATGGCTCACCAGACGGCACTCAAGACGTCGCTAAGCAACTCATAAAGGCCCTCGGCGCCTCACATGTAAGGCTATACCCCAGGGCAGGCAAGCTCGGCCTGGGCACAGCATATGTTCATGGTCTGCAACATGTGACTGGTAACTACACGATCATCATGGATGCCGACTTCAGCCACCACCCCAAGTTCCTGCCAATCATGATCGCAAAGCAGGCAGAGGCGGACTACGATATTGTGACTGGAACGAGGTACGCCGGCAACGGAGGGGTGTACGGCTGGGATCTGAAGCGGAAGTTCGTGTCGAGAGGGGCAAACCTGTTCGCGGACACGTTGCTACGGCCGGGCGTCAGTGATCTCACGGGGAGCTTCAGATTATACAAGACTGCGGTACTGAAGGAGGTCATCAGCAGGACTGAGAGCAAGGGGTACACATTTCAAATGGAGATGATGGTACGGGCGAAGGGCATGGATTTCAAGGTGGCGGAGGTGCCGATCAGCTTCGTGGATCGGGTGTATGGAGAGAGCAAGCTGGGTGGCGATGAGATCGTGGAGTATGCGAAAGGCGTGCTCAATCTCTGGATCAAGGTGTGAGGCAATGCAGACTGTTGCCGAATTACGTTAGGTCGAAATAGGAAGCCCTGTCAAGACCGACGAATCGTCTATCTCATTGGCGCGGATATGCTATGGCACTGCTACGGCGTGCGGGGCGCAACCGCAATGGGACTTGCGAGGTTGTGTGAGCTTCGACATTTGGGCCCTGATCGTTGATATTGCCGACAACCACTTGGAGCGTCATGCCACAGTCACGAACGCCCATTTGATGGACAAGTTTCTGCTGACGACCTCGCGATAATAGGATATCTGCTAGGTGTAGCTTATATGATCTAGCTTCCACCAAGAACTAGTATTGCCGTTTACTGCTTCAGTGCGCTCCGCTAATGGAACTTGTTCTTCTCAGCCTGCACATCGTTTTCCAAGAATACCTCGATCTTAGGCGTCATCTTCGGGCCAATGTCCTCCAAGAACAAGCAAGCGATCATAGCAACACCTCCGAAGGCCAGCGACGCCAGTGCGATGGTCCTAAAATCGAGTCAGCTAATGCCAGGACCTCTCACATTGGACTTCACTCACTTCACAGCCTCGACATAACTCTGCACCAACGCACCACCGGCAGCTGTCGCAATCGCGGTCGTCAATCCCGGCACTTTCTCAAGCGCCGCAGCTCCGAGCGGCAAGGCGGCGAATACAGCCTGCGCGGTCTCGGGTGATGCACCAGCAGCCTCCGCCGCAGCTACAACGTGCGTAATAGCATACTTGCTCTGCGTGGTGGACAAGATCGTCGAAAAGATGGCCACGGCCACAGCGCCTCCAGCATAACGGGCCACGCCAGCAAGTCCGCCAGCAATTCCAAGCTCACTCTGGTCAGCGCCAAATTGAATGTATGCGATACTGAGGTACTGGGCGTAGCCGTAGCCAGTCGCACTAAGGAAGGCGAATGCGATGGCTTCGTTCTTCTTCTCTGGTGTTATAATTGCCAGAAGACCACCGAAGATGGTCATGATCGTTACCGGGACCCCGAGCTGCCATTTCCAGTGACCAATATGCTTTCCGAGGAAGGAGAGCAGCATTGCGCCGGTGAAGATGCCGAAGCCCTGGACTGTTGAGAGAAGGTAGACGATGTGGCGCGGGGTTGCTTCAGTGGTGAAGTACACGCCAACCATGGTGGGCCCTAATTGCATATGTCAGCCGCCAGCCCCTAAGAAGTCATATAAAGACCGCTCTGCAATATGATACGGGCAGCCTGCTCCAAGTCGGAGATCGTCATCTCGCTGGAAGGCGACCTCGCTGTCGCCGCTCGTTGGCGCGGGTGGTGCGTGCACTTACAGGTGAAGTTCGTTCCTAGAAAAAGTTAGTCAATCTCAATACTGCATTTCTCCACATGATTGAACGCTTACCGTAGTAGTACATTGTACTTCAGCGTAATCAGCATAGTTCTAGCAGTTATGGGGTGCACATGGACTTACACAACGAATCCGACGATGAACTGGAAAATCGTCAGCCAAAATTCGATTTCGGGATAATCACTTTACACGCCGACTTACCGGAGCCGTCAAAGCACGTCCCTTATTCGCAGTGAACAGTCGCGTCGGCGCAAGAGGATTCTTCAGCTTCGCGAAAGTCTCCCAGACTCCGAAGGCTACGAGGCATGCGAAGCCCGAAACCAGCAAGCCGATGACGATTGGCGAGTTCGACGGAAGCAACTGAACATATACGATGCCCGACAAGATCAGTGCTACCGCTGCAGTGGACGTCACGATCCCGAAGTAGTCCAGATGTCGCAGTGCCTCGTCCCATGGGACACCTCGCGGGTGCTTGGGAGGGAAGTAGAACGCCGCGAGGATTGCCAGGCACATGCCTTGTGCGATGACCAGACCCCAGTAGCCCCAGCGCCACTACGTCGAGTCAGTAATCATCACTGGGTCTGGTACGAGCTTCGTCACTTACGGCGTTGTTGGCGCTGGCGATACGCGCGACGACCGGTCCGACAATGACATCGAAGTAAATCCCACCATCAGCAATGACGACCGCGAAGTGTCGCCACTTATTTGGCAGCAGCTCCGGCAGTGCGAATGCGGCGAGCTGGCAATTCCCACCTCCAAAGCCGAGCAACACATGTGCAACGATGGACTGTCCAATCTTGTGCGAGGTGGCTCCGATGATCGATCCAACGACGACACAAATCTGTCCGAGCCTGTCAGACTATACAATTGCACTTATAGGAGCTGAAGTCTACTCACGTTCCCCAAGAGAATGAACGTTCTCCGACCGAACAGATCGCTGTTGGCGCCGCAGGTCAAGAAAGCGATGGTACCGCCCATGCTGTAGACTGCAGTGAGCCTGAACGACAGTCAGCTCCTGATAAAGAGTCTCCGAGTTGAACTCAGCGCACCAAGTACCCTGTGCGGCATTCGACCCGAATTCGACGGCCATTGTGCCCTGTATAGTACTGAAGAACGGGATCGGCCAGAAGGACAGCCCATACGACGCAGCGAGTACAACGACAACTGCCCATGTCTTCATTGTGACTTTGTCATCTTCACCAGACCCGCGATACACAGCGCCTTCTGCGACTCGCTTCTCAGGATCTCCCTGGCGGGTCTCGCTGGGCTGCGAGAGCTGGTCGGAATCTCGCTCGAACTCATGGTGGTTATTGTACGACTGCTTCATCTCGTTGGTCGCCATCTTAGTGGGAGCTCGCGTCCTGCTGACTGTGACAACGGTAGACGACGACGCTGGCAATCAACAAAAGAGATTTTACACTACCTTGTCGCAGCTCATGCACGCTGGGGACGTTGTGCATATATCGTAACACTCGAACTCGTACCCCGTGGGGCATCCACAGTCTAGCGAAGGCTAAATCTCGCTGTGTTCCGACACAACGGTCCAGATGCCAGGGCTTTGACAAACATCGCCTAGGCTTGCAGCATCTCCGGGCGTCTGGAAACCGATAGCCGACCAAGGCTGCAGCTATCAAATTGTGTTGACGAAACTGGCCAGCGCCTTGATATCACGTGGACGCCACATCTGCTCCTCTACGCCATGTCGTGGTAATTGCAAGCGACCCGCAGAGAACAAGTGCGGAATGCAGCGCCGCTCCAACGCTCTGCATCGTACGCGTAAAGTCACCACTGCGCGTAAAAGTACACTGCAGACCTGTTTGGGACTACCACGTCGCTCACGAGGGAATATCCCCCGACTGTTCACTCGACTGTTTTCCTACGCACTCTTCTAGAGATGCGTCTGCAGATAAGTTGCCAAGCGGCACACTGTCTCAGGCTTGACAGGTCTCGTGGTTCTCCGGGAATAATCAGATCGAGGAGAGCTCAGCAGTAGACTTCACTTCCCCCACACTCTAGAAAGCTTGGTATGACCGCGTGCAGATCATGGCTCCCACGCGGTACATGATCGACGGTTACAGCTGCCATGTACTGCAACATGGCGAAGAAGGCAAAATTCGTGGCGATGACGAGTGAGCTGGGTGGGTGGCTTTGCTGCGGATATATTGGCATCTCTTCAGAACATCCGCAGCATTGCTAAACGTAGTGACAGTATCTCTCACACGACTCTACACTCACATAATCCTGGAACTCAACGACAATGGCGACCACTACCATGACCCAGACCGAGCTACTGAAGGAGAAGAGTACACTCTACTACTACCTCGAGGTGAAGGATGGTGGCATCGTCCAAACATATCCTGGCACAGCCTTTGAGAAGCGACGAAAGCATGTTCCTCACAATGTCGAGATCAAGGACATGCGGCCTATCCGTGACGAACTCACACTCGACAAGTCCGGCTTCGAATTGATCAACCATACGTCGGAGGAGAAAGACTTCATTGACGAAGAGCGCATCAAAGAGGTGTACTACCCAGAGATCGAGAAGATCATCAAGGAGAAGTATGCTGATTTGATGATATTGGGTCGTTGAGTATGTTTCTTACCCGTATGCAGAACTGGCGCGACACACGTTCATGTGATCTCGCACATGTGCCGCCGACATACTACCGCCGATTCCAAGGAAGACGCTCTCGAGAAGAAGGATACAGACTTTGTCACGAAGAACAATCCAGCTGTAAGTATCAAGCTTCCGTGATGTACACTACATGAGCACAGACTGATGACTCGATGCCACAGAGATTCGTACACGTTGACCAGAGCTACCGCGGAGCAGAGCAAATTCTGTACCTCAACATGGACGAAGAGGAAGCCAACAAGCGCACTAAGTCCCGATGGGGTATCATCAACGCATGGCAGCCCTTCGGCAAGGTCGTAAAGCGTGATCCTCTCGCTTTCTGCGACTTCCGCACAGTCGATGAAAACGACATGCGCACAGTTGTTGCCAACCTACCACCGCCAGGCGCAGGCGAGTATGGCAATGTCTCCAAGAACTTCGCTCACAAGGGCAAGTGGGAGTACTCCCTGAACGGTGACCAAGCACCGCGCTACGAGGTGACAAATATGGCACATAATCCAAACCAGCAATGGTATTACGCCGCGGACCAGACGCCGGATGAAGCGTGGCTGTTCAAGATCTTTGATTCGAAGAAGGACGGAAGGGCGAGGTGTGCGGTGCACTCTTCATTCCCGTTGGAGCATCAGCCGGATCAGGGGGAGGCTCGGACCAGCGTCGAGGTGAGATGCTTTGTATTCTGGGAGGGCGAAGACGTGGAGTAGACAGCTTCGTACGATTGTACATCACCAATTTCTCCTCTCGGCTCCAGCTACACCTCCGCGCTCGCGTGATTTTGTGATCATCCTTCTTGAGTGCACGCAATTCCACATCTTCCACGCGCCCTTGCCCAGGTCCACGTGGTCTTCCAACGTGGACGCCGCCGCCGCCGCGTCTTCTCACTATCTCAGCGCCAAATAGAGTATCTCTAACCCCGCATATTTATTCCCGGAGCCTGAACCTTATTTAAACCTTCCCCATTCGAGGAGTTCCAGACTTTGCCCATGACTTTTGATATGTCTGCCAGCGATCAGCGCTGGCATTGAGATCGTCGACTGGTCCATAATGACCCGCGAATGCGGTTGCAGCTCCGCCATGGTTTGCGCTCGCACGAGTGGTCTAGCAGAGTGGCGAGGCGGTACCATTGCGGTAGATATGCACGATTCGTGTTGCGAGATCCGATCTTACGCCACAGACCCCGGCAAACTTCGCTACCCAAAGCATACATGCCGCTGTCCACTATCTATTGTAGTACCAAACGTTCACTTGTCTTGCTGATCGAGCTGGAACATCGGTTGCATCAAGGATCTCCTCTACAACAGCTCAAACGTGTAACAAGCACCGATCGAGACCCGACAGTACAGATATCTGCTCTTTACTGCACAAGATCAATCCGGACTCGATTGCACTCTTTCTAGCCCAATCGTCAGCATGGGGTCTCTAGGACCATTGAAACCGGACCACGATGTCTTGGTGATCGGGGGTGGCCTCTCTGGGTGCTATGCTTGTCATCGCATGAAGCAGCTGAACCTCAGCGTAAAGGTACTTGAAGCCGGCACGTCAGTGGGAGGGACTTGGTATTGGAGTATGCTACGCCATCTGCCTTATTGTATGCCGTACTGAGCGTTCACAGATCGTTATCCAGGTGCACGCTTTGATTCCGAGTCTTATACATATGCCTTCTACTTCTCTCCCGAGCTGCTGGACGAGTGGAAATGGACCGAGCACTACGCACCACAAGCTGAGACCGAGCGATACATCCAGTTCCTCTGCGATCGACTGAAGTTGTGGGACCACCTCCAATTCAACACGTACATAGACAGCGCGCAGTGGCTGGATCAGGATCGCGTATGGAAATTGACCGAAAAATCTGGCAAAACGTACACCTCACGCTTCCTCATCACCGGCATTGGTGTCTTGAGTAATCCGACGTTGCCTAATGTACCAGGTGTCGCTAACTTCAAGGGCGAAGCATACCATACTTCGCGTTGGCCGAAAACTCCCGTAGACTTTACCGATAAGCGCGTGGGCGTTATCGGCACTGGCGCCACAGCAATACAGGCAATACCGGTGATCGCAGAAACGGCAGCGCAAGTGACTGTATTCCAACGAACAGCAAATTGGGCGATCCCGCTGCGCAATACGAAAATCTCGGAAGATGAGATGGAGAAGATTCGCAGTGGGTATCCTGAAATGCTCATACGGATCAATGAAACCCGAATGGGATTCATGCATAGTGCATGTGGTGACTCGATTTGGGACTACACTCCTGAGGAACGTGAAGTGTTTTGGGAGAAGCTTTGGGCATTGCCTGGGTTTCCGTTCTGGTTGAGCAATTATAAAGAAATCATGGTTGATGAGAAGGCCAATGACCTCGTGACTGCATTTGCAGCAAAGAAGACGAAGGAGAGGGTGCATGATCCGTGGACTGCGGATAAGCTGATACCGAAGAACCATGGTCAGTCCGTTCTATCTGCACCGAGCTGACTTGCGCGGTCACTGATATTGTCTGTAGGATTCGGCACAAGGAGAGTACCCATGGACACGTACTACTTCGAAGCCTACAATCGTCCGACTGTGCGACTTGTGGACCTCCTTGAGACGCCATTTGAGCGTGTGACCGAGGATGGCATCATCACTACGGCAGAGGAGTTCAAGTTTGACATCCTAGTGTACGCTACAGGCTTCGATGCTGTCACGGGCGCTTTCGACGCCATCGACTTCCGAGGTACGAACAATCACAGTCTCCGCGATGAGTGGAAAGACGGTCCGAGAACGTATTTGGGGTTGACTGTCGAGCATTTTCCGAATATGTGGATGTCCATGGGTCCGCATCAAGCGTACGGCAATATCCCGCGGAGTATCGAGTATGCAGTTGGGTGGATTGCGGAGTGCATCGATTACTGTCGTGACCACAACATCTCATACTTCGAGGCTACCGCAGCGGGCGTAGGTTACCCTTATTTATGGTTTCCAACCGCTTTCACTGACATTCGAACAGGTGCAAGACTGGACCGACCACGTTCACGATCTCGGCAAGGACCTTCTGAGCAACAAAGTCGACTCCTGGATGACTGGTGTGAATAAGAATGTCGCAGGGAAGCAGAAGCGAATCGTTGCCCGGTACATGGGCTCGGCGCCGGAGTTCAGGGAGAAGTGCAAAGAAGTGGCGGATGCGGAGTACAGTACGTTTACGAAGATGTAGAAGCGACAAGAAATTCTCAGAGCATCGGTCGGAGCGATGTTGTTCACGCGCATGACTAGCCTTCGGTCTCTCTGAAGACAGCTATTGAGTGGTTCCAGCTTCGACAGTCTATCGCTCCATGTCATGCCGCATCCAGGTAGGCTGAAACTACGGCACATAATTTACGACCACCATGACAGGCGACTTCACGCAGCTACTCAGCTTGCGATGTCAGCAGTACGCGGCTGATCGAAGCGTCTGCTGGCAAGAGCTGCCGCTCACCCACGTGCGGCAACTTGATGGTCGACTTATCAAGCTTATGGATGTGGCATCTCCGTTCTTCAATACACATGGGAGCCATACGCTTTTGCCTCTCACAAGTGCAGCACTGAGCACTCAGCTATCCCAATGAGGCTGAGATGACCATATGCTATCTGCCAGTGACACTGAGAGCCCGACACACCCCCCGAACTGAGATCGTTTACCGAAATATGCGGAACGAGTTACTCCAAAGTCGGCGTGGCAGTGACCACGAAGTTCATCGTCTTCGGCTGCCCTCCACCACCGAGTAGTCGCGGTTCCCTCCCGATATCGCCATCCTGTACACCGCATCCAGCGTAGCCAGGACTATGCATCTCGCCACATCGTCTCCAAGGCTGCTCAGCCAAACTATATATTTTTCAGGTGCCGATGATCAATGCTTAGAGTAAGAGTCCAGTGTTCCGATACCGCCGCAAGACACTCGCAAGGGCGGGGGCAGGGCTTATGTGTAGATATCATGAGCTTCGTATAGACACGTGCAATATGCTGTTATAGCTCCCAATTCCCAACATCCTTCTCACAGGCCCAATGCTCCCCAACCCACTCACTAATCACGCTCGTCATCGTCTTCCCATCCAACGCCTCCTTCGTCTCCGCCACCTCATACTTCTTGCCCAGATACCTCAACGCAAGTAGCACCCAGTCCTGGATGAACTCGTTGTACACGAGATCCACAGTCTCCGGCAGGCTGTCTTCACCGGCGGGATCGAACTTCACCGCTGCGCTGATGCAATTCGGTACATCGTAGAAGCGGATCGGCGCGTGGACTGTGTCGTCTCCGTCGCGGCCAGCGTCGTCGGAGGTGGTGTAGCCCGGGATCGTAGGTCTCGATGAGTCGGATAACGGAGTCTGAGCGTTGGTGCCGTCGATTGCTCCTGTCGGTCGGAGCCCAGCGTTGCGTGGAAGTGGAGGTCGCAAAGACATGAGCTTCTGTGCTTCGATATCGAAGTCCTGCAATATCGGACCTTCGCTGTTCAGGACTTGCAACACCTGACTTGCGACTTTATACGGCACATTGGCTATCGTTCGGAAGCCGCTGGTAAAAGGCGACACAAGGTAGGTCGTGTCCGTGGTGAAGGGTCCCTTGAATATGTCGAAGCGCATTGCGCCGCTGTTAGTGATGATGATCGACATGTCCGTTGCGTTTGAGAAGGTATCGGGAATGACTTCATCCTCTAGCCAGGTCAGTAATGAGTCATTAGCTGGATAGGGCGCGCGATTCAGCCAGAAATCGCGAGGTGCGCAGCCAAAGGTATGGTCCAACGCGAGCTTGCTGCGTGCGTGCGCGATAGCTTTCGAGACGTTTGTTCCTTTCTCGGTTGGGAAAGTGGTTGCATTGGTGCTTGAGTGGTGATGCAGCGAGTACAGGTTGTTGTCGATGTACAAACGTTGGTATTTTAGTGACGACGCTGCTGTGAATTCGGAAGTCTTGCCGCCTGCTTTGAGACCATCGATGGACAAGAAGCCGAGTGTCTCCATATAGCGACCACTTTCAATTCCATAAGCCTGGCTGTCGTACTTCCTGTAGTCCCTAATGTGGGTATGACCACCAAAGAATACGATCGGCGTATCCCATGCCGCCTTGCGGATGGTGTTGTAGATCAGATCGTACTCCAGACTGTCTCTCACTGGGACGTGACCAGCCACGACGAACAGATCGACATCCTTACTCCGGATGGCATCCTGAAACCACTTCTCCTCGACCGTGTTCTTGACGTTCTCAACAAAGGTATTGTTTGCATTGCCCCTGAAGTTGAACAGGAAACCAAATGCAAGGATCCTAATGCCCTGATTCTTCGTTGTAAACTTCCTGAACCTGGGTGCCAGTGGCTCCAGCTCGCCACTGTCCGGATTCTGGATGTCCACATTTGAAGACACGTACGCGTTCTTGAACTTTGGCACCGTCTGGTGGTACTCGTTCTCACTCGCGTTCTTCAGGTACAGCTCGTGGTTGCCCACAGTCATAATATCGACTTGCTGCTCGCCCAGAATGTCGAAGGTGTACAGTCCCTTAGGATGACTGCCGTCGTACAGTCCGTTCCCCTCAACTCGATCTCCTGTGTCTACGATGAGCAGATCTGAGCCATCATCATCTGCTCGCTTCCGCAGGTGGTGGGCGAAGCTGATGTAGTCACCCCAGTCTGCTGAGTACTGCGGCTCCTGGAGATGACCGCCATGCCATCTACACACACCGTCTCAGCGCCTGCTCACGTGATCGAAGTCGCTCGACTCACCCATGTGTGTCTGTTGTGTGTAGGAAGTTAAGCTGTGCCCAAGGGAGCTCTCGTAGTGGTGCTGCGACAGGTTCTGGCGCTGAGGGCTGTGCGCTATAGGCGATGTGCGTGAACGCCAACAAGAAGGCGACTCGGCAGAACGGCATGTTTATGCTAATGTTGTCAAGACTAGCTTGAACGATGTTACGTCGAGTGAAGTCGTTGGAGTGAGGTGTTGCCTGATGCGGTGGTACCTGACTTGTGCATGCACAAGCGCCATGCACGATGGTCATAGCTTAATCTCATGCTTGGGGAAAACTTGCGACCGTCGAACACATCTTAAGCGCGGCAATCCAAGATCACTATCGCCTAGCGCAGTGCAACCAATATCGACGACCCAGACCAACCCATCGGACGCTTGTTCACACCACTCGCAGCATGTCCGACCGCCGCAGCGTCTCGCGCGGCCGCTCTCCGACCCCCATAGCCGCAGCCCTCGACTCAAGATCGCGCGATCGCTCACTCACACCTCGTGATGGCTCACGATCCCGCTCAAGGACGCCCGACCGCACCAATGGTTTCCGCAGCCGATCGCGTAGCCCGCGCCGAAGCCGATCGCGCTCATACCGTGCCCGAACCACCTCACGGTCGCCCTCGAGATCAGCAGCAGGAAGCCCGGAGCGACCACGCAGCGCCAAGATAGTCATCGAGAAGCTGACGAAGAATGTGAATGAGGGCCACCTCCGCGAAATCTTCGGTAGCTACGGCGAAATCGAGGATCTGGAAATGCCAATGAACAAGCAGTTCTTGACGAATCGCGGGATCGCATATGTGCTTTACACGACGCCCGAATTTGCCGAAGGCGCGATCGCGCATATGCACGAAGCGCAGCTGGACGGCGCGACGATCAATGTGTCAATCGTGCTGCCACGACGAAGATTCAGTCGGAGTCCACCTGCGCGGAGGCCGCCGCCCAATCGATTCGGAGAGCCACATCGGTATCGTGAGGCGCCTCCCAGTCGTGGCGGTGGTCCAGACCGTAGCTTTGGACGCGGACCACCGCCTGCGGGCGGGTACCGCAGTCCGCCGCGAGGAGGCAGGGGAGGGAGCTATGCAGGAAGCTACAGGGGTGGGAACGAGAGGTCTTACAGGCCGCGTAGCTACTCGCCGAGTCGAAGTCCGCCTCGGAGACGCAATGAAAGTGTGAGCCGCAGTCCACCGCCGAGAAGGAGGGAGAGGGATTACACCCCACCTCCTCGAGGTGGTGGCCGCAGGAGAAGTCCCAGCTATTCAGACTTCAGCGATCGGAGCTACAGTCGAGATCGAAGTCGGAGCAGAGACCGCGGCGGGAGAAGGCGATGAAAGGAGAGTGAGCAGATGGATCAGAATGCAGTGCCTCCTTCATCAGGTAAGTGCAGAGCAGGATGAAGCGGCTATACGGCGACAGTACGGCGGCAGACGCATTCGACGAAGAGCATCTGGCCCTCGTTTTCGAGAACATATCGATGGACGATGTACTAAACATGCAGATAGCAGCGCGAAGCTACGACTCGAGGCCGAGCCCGTACGAGCCATCGGAGACTGAAGCAGCGCGAAAAGCGGGGATCGTGTAGGATACAGTGGATGCGAGCGCTCCGACGAGCCATCCGGAGAGCGCTGCTGGCTTCGATGTACTTGTATTCTACAGCACACGTAGCCCGCCATTCAGTCAATCTCAGTATCGGCATGTATACGCTGCCGTTCTCATCTCCCGCTCAAAGACAAGTATGCACATTCGTCAGTCCTCTTCCGTGAGCGCCGCAGGCTCAGCTGCGTCGCACTTTGGCAAAATCTCCCGCCGTAGTCTTCTCCTCCTAGTAGCCCACGCCTATCAGGTAGTCGGCTAATTGCTCCACCGTGTTGGCTGCCACACCAGGTTGTACCGCCTCGGGGTAATGTGTCACCAGTAATGCCTGTGTGGTCTTGACGATCACCACGCCTTCCCGTCCCTGCGATCGACTTATTAGCTCAAGCCTTCCTTTTGACCACCGCCTTGCTCCCTTGCTTCTTCATTTCTCTGATTCTTCACAGCCTAGACGCTCTCACCACCTCGGCTCCCACTCCGTCCACGAGCACTCACCTTCTTCCCATACACACTCCGCTCGTCCGCCTTGATAACCACAAAGCGCTCTCCTCCTATGTAAAGCCCCTCACTTTGCACCTTCTTCACACCATCCGTTCCAGGGTCTTTGTAAGCTGCCACCACGGCTGCCATTTCTTGTGGCGAGACTGTGAAGCCTGGGGTAGTAGCCCAGACTGAGTTCCCTTCGGAGTTGAAGATCGCGGCTTTGTCGAGGTTGGTGGTGCCGACAAGGCTGGGCTAAAGTTAGACGAGAAAGAGGTTGTAGTAGTGGAGGGGAGGTTGGACCTTTGATCGACGTAGGCTGCGGTATGTGTTAGCAAGTGCCGCCAGCAGTGCGGTGGGGAAACGGGTACCTTGCCACGACATGATGCGCGGTTGTAGAGGGTCGTTAGTAGATCTGTGGTGTTACTCGACCGTAGGATAAAGAGCAGCTAAGTGTGAGAAAAAGCTGGAGGAGTAAAGTAGGCTGAGTCAATACCAATAACAATAATAATGTCTCTGCCTCGCTCACTTATGGCGGGGAGTTCGTTGGTAGGAAGTGGACCCTGCCGCCACGAGGCTTGGCGCGGTAAGGCAGCTTAAGTTGACTGCACCTCCCACTCTTCCCCACTTGCTACACAGTATTGGCATTTGCTCCCTGATCGTCTCAATGCCGCACGGAGAACGGCTCGAACTTGACTACATACGCGTGCAGCCATGCTGTATGGTCTCCGAGTTTATCGCTTTTTATTGAACCTTTCCAGGGCATGATGAGCTCTTGACGAGGCTAGTCCTCCACTATTCGGCTTCTTGGAGCTTACGTACCATGCCTTCGCTACCACCAATCGCTTTCGTGAGCGTTACGCTGTTATCGTGGATCACTGTTTGATCTCGCATGGGCTAGAATATGAGACTACTCCACTGGACAGAGAATGGCTTTGCATTGGAGGACGTCGCCGACCCATCTGACTACCGCTACGCGATCTTGTCGCATCGCTGGCACGATGACGGTGAGATACTCTACGCAGACATTCTTGCCTATCCCAATGGCCCAGTCGCAGGCTGGACGGTGAGCCACGGTGACTTCCATGCCGCACCGATCGTGCCTAAGGCTCGTGCATGGCAGAAGCTGCGATATGCCATGCAGCAAACGAGAAAGGACGGTCTTGAGTACCTTTGGGTCGACACATGCTGCATCGATAAGACCAGCAGTGCCGAGCTCTCGGAGTCGATCAACTCTATGTACACGTGGTATCAGCTAGCTGTGGGCTGTTACGCCTATCTGTCGGACGTGCCTGGAGACTGCCCGCTGCTCTCTGATGCCTCTGATTCCCATTGGAAGCATGCCTTTGCCAATAGCATATGGTTCGGACGAGGGTGGACATTGCAGGAGCTGATCGCCCCAAGGATTGTTCACTTCTTCGGAGCGGATTGGAATTACCTCGGTGTCATGACTGGCCTAGTACAGACGATTGCTGAGTGTACGGCAATCCATTCCAAGCTTCTCAGCGGCGAGTATGCGCTCGAAGTCTTCAACATGGCTCAGCGGATCTCTTGGATGGCTGGTAGAGCAACGACGAGAGTCGAAGATGAGGCTTATTGCTTGCTCGGTTTGCTGGGTGTCAACATGCCACTACTTTACGGCGAAGGCCGAATAGCCTTCCAACGATTACAAGAGGAAGTCATCCGCAGTAACGATGATCTCTCTGTGTTTGCTTGGAACGCCCCCGGTGCAGAAGCCATTGACGACTCACGATTCTCCCTACTTGCGCCATCGCCCGCAAGCTTCACGGGTTGCGAAGGCATGTGGCGCACTCGTGGCTATCATGGCGCCTGCACCTTCCAACTCAACAACGTCAGCCTGCAGGGCACACTCAACGTCGTTCCCATTTCGCTCGACGCTGCGGAAGCCAAACGTGGCAACGTGCTAGAGCGATTTTACATCCCGCTCAATTGTGAGCTGGGTAGCGACTTTTCACGCGTTGTCGCACTCACTGTGGAGCGACTGAAGCGCAGCCAGTGGGAAGAGGACTCGCCGTACCTGATTGTGAATCGAGCGAGTCCGAGTCCATTTCTCCCAGGCCTGGACAGGCTGTCCATTATAGACGCAAGCCACTGGCTAGCAGCTCGCCGACAGACCATCACTTTGCTCAAGAAGCCTCCGCTTTCCGCTGATGGTCGCCTGTTGCGAAGTGACGGGAATTATTCCCTGCAAATTTTTCGGTCACTACCGACAGATGTTGGCGTGCTCATGATAACCGATGTGTATCCACGAGACTGCGTCTATGCTCCCGAGCCGGCGTCAAAGCCATGGCGGACTCCGGAAGTGGTCATCAAGTCCCCCGTGGTAGTGCAGCGCAGTCGTAGCGCAGTCACTGGCCTGCTTTTCAGGATCGATTTCGGAGGGTGGTATCCAGACTCTGGCTTAGCAGACGTTTTCGCCGTCGTGTTCATGGTGGATCAACACCGCAGTGACCTCTCGAAAAGCCTACCGTCGTTCAGCGGTGCACTCGAGATCGTACCGCCGCTATTTGTTCGGCCTTCCAGGTCCAATCAAGGAGGGTCAAGGTGGACCCTACGAAGTCTCTGCGAGCGCTATATCCCCACTCGAGCGTGTACTCGTCTTCACGCCGATGCATCTGTAAGAGATGCGGAAGTTCGAGCCCTTCTGACTGGCAGGGCCGGAGCTGGCCAGGCAATGATGACATTGATTCTCTCCGTGACCCGGCGTCAGCGACCCGCGAATGACTCTGCGGATACTGCCGACATCAGCGCTTGAGAGCTGTCGTGCCTCCAGACCCGCAGCAGGCTCAAATCATGAACATGCCGCTCAAGCAGCTTTGCCGTTCACGTGGATGACCAAAAACGCGGACTACTCGAGACGACCTCGCGGTCAACACTGCAAGTGTATACTGCGCCGCGAAAAGGAATCGCTGCTAGCGTTGCCATGGAGCGCTCCAAGGAGACCATATTCTCCTCTCTTCACCGATAGCGTGGCTGCGTATGCGCAGTCGCGGCGCCGCATATATCAGCGTTCTCGTTGGCAGAGAGTCTTTGAGCGGTCCGCTTCTTTTGTCGTGCGCGTGCCGTCATGCCCCGGTACATGTATGTGTGCGGTGATCATCGAAAGGGTCATCAGGGCCTAGAGAGCAGAGCGTAGCTTCATGGAAGCTCTCCACATCGATGTCATTCCTTAGCATCATGCTTCATCAGACGCCCTGCGCTTGCTCTTGCTGCTTCTGCAGCATCTTCAGCCTCTTCTCGGTCTCCATGAACGCCCTGATCCCCACAGGTATCCCCTCAAACAGATCCGCCTTCTCACTATCCTCCCCACTCATCTCCCAATTCGTGTTCGAGCCTCCGCCATCATTCTCCATACTCACCGCCGCCTCACTGCCTCTCTGTGCCGCCATCTTCTCCCTCGCTTCCGCCTTTTTTGCAGCCCACTCCTCCAGCTCATCGCGGAACAGGTCCCAAACGCAGTTCACGCAACCAGACATACAGCAGTTGTCTGGCTCCTCTGGGCGAGGTGGCACCAGTACGCCTGCGATGTTGGTGCTGGCGCGCTTTATCGCGTCCCAACGTTCTACCGGGCTTGCAAGACGGGAACCAAAGACGACGCGGGCTTTGACTATGCGGTCTTCTTTGTCGGAATCAATAAGCGCCTCTGGAACGACCGGTGACGGTGATACAGGAGCTTGCGGACGCTTGGGGAGGAGTGGTGTATCCAACGGATCGGTTTTGTAGCCTGCGAAAGTATGGAGCGATGCTAAGCCAATGGCTCTCCTGCGCGACAGGCAAAAGGTTCGTGCGATTGCAATGCGCTGAGACACGAACTGGGCATTACCTGCCGTTCGTAATGCGAGCGGATGTGACATTGCCTCTAGGCTAACATACTAACCGGCAGTCATTGACATTTCGACGGTATCAACAATATCTCGAGGCCAAGGTCTCCGACGACGTCAGAAGCTGACTAATCACGCTTGGAACCCTTCTGGTGAATTGTTACCCATTCATCAGACGATTCATCCGACCACTACCTTGCCATCGCATCGCTTTGGATGGTGATCAAGCAATACTTTGGCTTTTCAGGATTGCTCAGCTGTATCAATTGGTACCCTGGAATGCACTCTCTTTGGTGAAGTCAGATGTACTCATCTCAAGCTTCAACAAACACTTGACCCAACTCGGTGCGACGCGCGATTCGACTCAGTGCATCTTTGCATCTACAGCACCTTACCTAGATGATAGCGAATGATGCTGAGCGTAAAACTTTGACAACGTGGAATCATAAGTCGCGCCATCGCTAGCCATAGCCTACGCCACCCTACTCAGTGCAATCGTCACAGCATCTCGACATTGTTGTGACAGAGGTTGTCACTCCCGATCAACCGAAACGATCCTTCACGTCGCGATAGTACCGCTGGTTGCGACCATCACCTCTTACTCGCCCAGTGATGATCTTATACTGCAGTCTTTCCCGCGCGTGCACCCCTTCTCGGCGGACCCGAGTAGGAGGTCCTCCGTGACCATAGAGATTCCTCCCAACGACGCCAATGAACTGGAGTCTGGCAAATTCGGAAGCATGCGACAAGTCACACATGTAGAACGAGTCGAGCTCCATGATATCCGACATGTGGCCGAAGATTGGATCGAACGTGCCATCCAGCAGCTTCACTCTTTCGAGGCAGAGAATACGAAGTTGTACGTGGCGCTGCAGGAACGTCAGCAGGTTGGTTGAGGTGGTGTAGATGCCTTTCAATGACAGGCCGTTGAGTGAAGTGAACGATAACGGGGCCACGTCGGCGAAGAACAAGCGGTCTACGAGATCGGCACCAGTCAGATCCGTACGGCGCGCATTGCACCAACGCAGGTCGAGTCGCTCTAGCCGAGACAGCTGGCTGAGAAGTGCGCTGATAATGTGCGAATGATCGATATGACATCCGCCGTCCTCAAGCTTCTCGTTGGAGGTCACGAACAGAACAAGCGACTTCAGTGTCGAAATCTCGAGTACCGCTCCAAAGTGCTCAATACGGTGGAAGCTCATAGCACAACGACTTATCGAGCCGTAAAGGTCCACAGTCTCAATCGGTATAGCAGAAGCCTTCACGGCCTGTGCCACGATGCGTTCCGTGCTGATTGCGCATGCTCGAATCTGGTCCTTGGAGTACATAGCGACATGATAATGGTAATCCCTAGTGACTGCATCTTGGACCGAGACAACCAGCGAGCGTAGATCGCCGGATCTGGAGTGTAGTCGCAGAGTACTCAGGGCTTGAGTCAGACATACAGTGATGCCTGGGCCGTCGGCTTCGGAAGAGACTCTGTCTTGGCCTGGCAGATCAGGCAAGCCTACGATCGTAAGGTACTCTAGCATGCAACTGAGTCCAGCGTGCTCTGTCACCGCTGCGAAGGATTGACATCATCCGTAAGAAAGCTTCAGGGTAGCAACCATGAAATGAGACTTGAAGCGTCCATGCGACACCTTTGAGGCGATCTTATGAGCGCTCAGTCGCAAGCTGCATAGATCGCCGAAGTCGATTGAGCGGCGACGAGTTCGCAAAGCTCTTCGGGGAGGTCCACAAATCCAGCAGCGGAAGTGATCTCCATGAAAGAAACGAACGGTCTTCGAAGACCGTAACGGCATGGCAGAGCTGCACCTTGACGGAGGGCTCCATGTGGCACAGTCAGCCCTCAGCCTCGCCAGGCAGCCACCGAGCTCATGCTGAGCTCGGACCAGCGACCGCACTAAAGTCAGAGAAATAGCTCTCAGTACGTTTGCAAGTAGTCAAGCAATAGAAACCTCAACATGAGGGTAGTAACAATGATAGAGTGCTCTCATGTGGCATCGACGACGTCAACGGAGTTTAGCGGGTGAGTCTTGCCTCAAGGTGCCATCAGAAGAGTCGTGGGAACCACTCTGTTGAGCACGCTGTGTGAGGGACATTAGGGAGAGCCATATTGATCGGGCTTCTCGCGCAAGAACCAGTTAGTTGTCGATGGATGGCCTTCTCTACGCCCTCTCATCACTTTGTATGCAATAGGTGCTCGTGCCTCGGGGCCATCTCGCACGATCCATGTCGGGGGGCTGCGATGCCGGTAGTGGCGGTTACCTGTCGTGCCCAAGAACTGCAGTGGCTTCCCACCGCATTCCTTAAGGTCACTAAAGACAAGATGTCCTAGTGCAGGAAGACCGGCGACGTGCGTCAACACCACGTCAAACTTGCCCTCTTCGAGACGCAATCCCTCTAGACGCAGATCCTCGATCTGTGGATTCTGCAAGATGAAATCTGATAGGTCTCCACAAGTAGTACTCAGACCACGAAGAGCAACACTGGTAAGTGAAGGGGTCGACAATGCTGTGATATCGGTGATCAAAAAGCGCCCTCTGAGCTCTGCCGTGCTTGGAGGGGGCTCGTGGGGAGAGTACCACCTTAGATCCAGCCGTCTCAGCTGC
Source organism: Cryoendolithus antarcticus (assembly GCA_002077065.1). Taxonomy (NCBI): domain Eukaryota; kingdom Fungi; phylum Ascomycota; class Dothideomycetes; order Cladosporiales; family Cladosporiaceae; genus Cryoendolithus; species Cryoendolithus antarcticus. The sequence continues at coordinate 215,443 of NAJO01000031.1, read as the reverse complement.
TTCGTCTGAGAGAGTAAGCGGACAACATACTGAGCCTGTCCTGCGTCTCCGCTACATGTCTCATCACTTTCGTTGCTGGACAACACCAGAGAGAGACTACGAAGTTCAGATGTATCGAAAGCGTTGCACAGGGTTTGCAAGCGGCGCGGACTGATCGTGCAACGTCCGATGGAGCTGTATAGGTCCAATCCATCAGATGATAGAGATGACGCTTCGACCGCTCGTATGACAAGGCTTTCTGTGTCTTGGGTGCATTGTCGAATCTTTGACCCGGTGTGGACCAGATTGTGGTGTGGAGACGTCCTGGCGGTCGTAGCATCTACAGAAATAACCAGACTTCGGAGGCGACCGCTGCTCGAGTGAGTGCGTGCGTGTATTCAACATAGCCTGGCTTGGGAGAGCAGCATCGGCGCGGTCCCATGGTTCATTTTGTTCGCTATGTCTCGGACTGATTACTCCTACGATTATCAAATTTTACAGAAGACAGCCGAGCCGAGATGGTCTAGTGGCCGCCGCAAGATAGCGAAGGTCCTGTGAGAGACTCTCGCTCTCTTAGTAACAAAGTGAGACCAGAAATGGCCTTGAGACGCTTTGGACGCGAGCTCGGCATTCGCCAGTCGCAAACTGCAAAAGTCCACGAGGTCAAGGCCCTGGGCGATCAACTCAACCAACTCCTCGGGCAAGCTCGTGAGCGCATGCTGGATGACCATGCCCAGACCGAGCGTGCGCAGTCCGTAGCAACAAGGGATCAAATCACTCGTGATCCGTGCGATACCCTCTCCCAAGTGCGAATCACAAGTGGTTGAGAGGTGATTTGGCTGTATTGCTCATAGTCTCAGCTCTGTTAGGACCGCGGTTATCAACGACGAACGACTTTCGTCACAACGCTTCCTGACAGGCTGTAGTCGTCGCCCGTCGCATTTCCGATCACAGCAGATGCACTGACTCCCGATTGCAATGACAGTCGCACCCGCAAGAACATGTGGCTTTGATGACGGGTGCAATTACCACAAATTGCGGCCGGTGGAGTGGTAGAGATTGTGGAACACAAAGTGGTGCAAACATAGCGTCCTTGACCACGCCAAGGCCGAGCATGCAACGGGTGGTGGCGGCGGTCGATCGAACCACTTCATCCCAATCATATATACTGTTATTCCATAGTGGAACGTAGCTGAGCTTTCTGTCCGCGACGTTCTGCGGCACTCTAGAGGTGAACTACGGGAAAGGCATCATATCCGCGTTTCAAAGCCATGCTACTCCTGTCAAAGTCACGCACGGCTGAGCGTTCTTCCTCTCCCTACGTGTAAAGTACTGTCCACTGCCTTTTATTGACGTGACTATTCTGCCATCACAGAACTGCTGCAAGCTTCACTGTCTCCTCTACGACAAGATTCCATCAGCCAATCATTCAGAGACGCGTCTACCATGGATAGAACAGTCCTACTCATCAACGGACCCAATCTCAACCTCCTGGGTACCCGAGAACCACACATCTACGGCAGCACCACGCTATCCGACGTCGAGGCGAACACGAAGACACAGGGCGAGACACTTGGCATTACATTGCAAAGCTTCCAATCAAACCACGAGGGCGCCATGATCGACCGCATTCATGAGGCCCGAGGAAACGTCGAGTACATCATTATCAACCCTGGAGGCCTTACTCACACGAGCGTTGCGCTGCGAGACGCGCTGGCTGGAGTCGCGATTCCTTTCATTGAGGTGCATATCAGCAATGTGCATGCACGCGAGGAGTTTCGGCATAAATCATTCCTGAGCGACAAGGCTGTTGCTGTGATCTGTGGGCTTGGTGTCTTCGGATATTCTGCAGCATTGCAATTTGTCGACGAACGGCTGAGAGCATCGAAGACTTGAGAGCCTTGCTGGAAGTCGCTAGCAATCTGAGCAGCGATGCGGAATTGCAATGCTGGGCAATAGCAAAATTGGGAAAAGACTGTCCGGTCCGATTCTCTGATCACTGCCGTTTTGCAAGTATCGATGGCTTGACACCGAGCGTTCTCTGCAGTTACCGTACTAGTGAATGTACATGTAGCTTGCGGCACTTCGAACGGCTTGCAGTAGACCCTCCACATTGCGGGGCAAAGTTGGGTGGACATCATCAGACTGCAGAGCTCATGGATTGAACTGCCGGGTAAGAGTACCAGACTTCATAATACATTTTAGCATTTCAAGATCTCTCCTTCCATCAGAGGCCCTACTTCAGTGGCGCTCCGAAGGATTGTCATCTCACAATTGATCCATCATGGATCCTAGCGAGGTCAATGTTCCACCATTGAAAGACCTAACGATTGATAACATCACCGACAATGTTAAGCTTATAAACTCCCAATGTCCCGACCCTAGGCTCAAGTATCTGCTAGAAAGGCTCGTACAGCATGTCCATGACTTCGCACGAGAGACGCGACTCAGTCATAACGAGTGGCTAGCCGCGATCCAGTTCCTGACGGCGGTCGGACAGATCTGCACAGATGTGCGGCAGGTATGCTAGCCCACAGGCAGCCGCACCAATCTTACCGCGACCTGACACGCTGCAATCCAGGAATTTATCCTCCTCTCCGACATTCTCGGCCTCTCCCTCCTCGTAGACAGCATAGACCACCCCAAACCCGCCAACTCAACCGAAGGCACAGTCCTGGGCCCCTTCCACACCCACGACGCCCTCTCGGAGCCCAACGGCACGCAAATAGCCCACGATCCTGACGGCGAACCCTGCCTAGTCCTCTGCACCATCAAAGACCGCTCCGGCAAGCCCGTCTCAGACGTGAAAATCGATATCTGGGAGACGGACAGCAAGGGGAAGTATGATGTGCAGTATGAAGGACGGGAGCAGCCGGATCAGAGGGCTGTGATGCATAGTGATGAGGAGGGGATGTTTTGGTTCAAGGCGATTGTGCCTGTGCCTTATCCGATTCCGCATGACGGGCCGGTGGGGAAGTTGTTGGAGTTGTTGAAGAGGCATTGTTATAGACCTAGCCACATGCATTTTATGTTTGAGAAGGAGGGGTTTGATCATCTCATTACGTGAGTGGTGGCGTTTGGTTTGGCGACTGAAGTCAGTATGCTGACAGTAGTTCAGGGCGCTATACTTGAGAGGAGATCCGTACGAAACATCAGATGCGGTCTTCGGCGTGAAGGAGTCGCTGCTGATCGACCTGGGCACTGTCGGTGCTGAGCAAGCGAAGACCTACGGCGTGAAAGAAGGAACGAAGACCATTGTCTACGACTTCGTGCTGGTCAGCGAGGAGGACTCGAGGAAGTTGCGAGAAGAAAAGGCCATGGCAGCTATGAAACATCTGGGATTGAGGATGAAGCTGTACAACGGACTGCCCGTACCAGAGATAGACTAGCCCACGCTTTTGAATACCCACAGCCGGAGACTATCTCAATAGCTTGATGACCTTGATCAGATCCCCCGTCACACCCATAGCAGTCACCTCGCCGCCAGCCCCAGCACCTTGAATGATTAGCGGGTTACTGCCATACCGCTTCGTGTAGAAGCTGATGATGTTATCACTCCCTTTGAGTGCTGCGATTGGATGGCTCTTGTCAAAGCTCTCCAAGCCGACCTTGACCTCCTTTGAACCCACATTGATGCTGCCCACGAACCTCACTACTTTGCCCTCCTTCGCAGCCTTAGCTTTCACTTCGTCCATTCGGTTGTCGAACTCTGGCAATTGTGCCAGAAACTCGTCTCCGGACTTGCAGTCTTTCAGCTCAGCGGGTATGAGTGACTGTACTGGGAAGCTAGTCGGCGACTCCACGGGCAGACCAGCTATTCTCGCGAGGATCGTGAGCTTCCTGGCGACATCTAGTCCATTGAGATCATCCCTCGGATCTGGCTCAGTGTAGCCAAGATCTTTCGCCTTCTTCACTTCGGCTGCGAAAGTCCCGCCACCTCCAGCCACCGGCTGAAACGAGTTGAACAGAAATGACATCGTACCACTGAATACACCCTCAATCTTAATAACTTCGTCACCAGTCTCCACCAGCTCATTGAGCGTACTGAGGACAGGTAGTCCAGCACCAACGCTGCTCTCGTGGAAGACGAAGCCATTGCCTTCTGGACCAGATCCATTTGCCGCCGCCTCGAAGATCCTCGTCCACAGCGAGAAGGTATGCGAGAACGCCTTCTTATTAGGCGTCACGATGGAGATTCCCTTACTGAGCACCAGGGGATACACGGTCGCGAAGTCCAGGTCCGAAGTATTGTCAACTAGCACGACTTTCCCGGGGGCTTTGGCAAGGTAATTGACGGACACGATGAGTTGAGGGAACGGCGTGGTGACTTTGTCCAGTTCTGCTAGTGCCGTGCCAATGTTGATCGGTTTGTAGTCAGGAGATGAGAGCTGTTTCGTGCTGCGGCGAACGAGGATGAGAGTGAGGTTTGTGGGTGGAGACTTCTTTGCAAGTCGCTGTTGCAGCTGGGCGAGCTGGCCGAGGAAGGCCTGGCCGACGCCACCGACGCCGACGACGGCTATGTAGATGGTCTTTCCAGTAGCCATGGTATTGACAAAGGATGTGGTGCGAGGACAGACGAACGTCTGTCTTAAATTCTTTCCACGTGAGGGCCATTGGAATTTAGGTGGGGCAACGTCAAGAACAGCGGGGTGCGGTGATCGACACAAGGTTAGTGAGCCTACCAATGGACAAAACTACAGTGACCCTTGGCTGATGAGCAACATAAGGCATGAGACGAAGTTCCCAGCATTCAGACAGACAGTCAACGCTGAATATGTACAACTTTTGAACAGTGACTCGAATCGCTATTTTTCTTCCAGAAGCGCCATCGCTAATCCCAACAAATGCCCAATAATTCGATACTTTTCACCTTTTCCACAGCCACCCACCGCATAACAGCACGATAGGTATAGCACTGGCCCCGGTCACAACACCCATCACCAGATTCATCGTGCCCCATCCTCCGACGTCCATCAACCCACTCGTGGCCAGCGGACCCACCGTATTGCCTAACGCGAATGCCGCACTGAACAAGCCAGACGCTTGCGCATACGACGCGCCCTTGTGTCGATCTCTCACTTCGCCAAACTCAGTTGCCACAGCTGTGATATCAGCTGTCAGAGGCGTGAATGCAGCTTCCGGACAGATACCGATCAAGCCGAGCAAGGCAAAGAGGACAATCTTGTCATGCACAGTGTTCTGTGACACGATCCGGAGCAAAATCACTAGAGGGCACATCGCGGCGAAAGCGATTGTCGCAACCCATCGCGGTCCGTAACGGTCAGCCGTCCAGCCGAAGAGCGGACCCAACAGCGAAGGGATGGCGAGTGGTAGGAATGTAAGACCAGCTTGGATCGCACCCCAACCAAATAGCTCCTCGAGGTAGAGAGGCAATGCAGTCTTGAAGCTGACGCCCACCACTGACTGCACGAAGACTCCCCACAAGGCGACAAAGAAGCGAGGTGAGAGCAGCAGTGAGAGTACGGCGGGCAGTTGTCGGGTCTTGCGAGCAGAGATTGTCGTGGACATGGGTGGTTGAGCAGGCATCGACTCGATAAGGTCCAGATACGAGCTTGTGCAAGAGTAAGCAATGTTGTCACTATAGATGGACGGAATTCCGGACCGGCCGTTCGATCGCGGTGGCAAAGGCTGGACCAGCTCTGGCAGTGATGAGCAGCTCGAGTGGACAGAGACGGTCACGTTGACTTTCAGCATGGACTTGCCATCGTGCTCGAGAGCGTCGTTATCCTCGTTGGGTGCGAACCGAACCTCGGCCATCTCGAGAGTCGCCATGTTGATTTCTGGTTGCGACACTGGCTTTTCAAGCATCAAGAAACGCAGCACAACATCGCCGGCCAGAGTGATCATTGCCATGATGAAGACTGCATTGTAGCCCAGCTTCGCGAAGACTACTCCCCCAAGCAAAGGTCCGATGACAGATCCAGCATTGACTCCTATGGCGATGTAGCCCATGTATTCTCCAACGTGCTCCTGACCGACAGTATCCGCCATGATGGCAAGGCTAGTCACCCAGACGATCGCATCCGCAGCACCTTGTATGACTCGCGCAAGAACTGCCACCTGTATAGACGGCGCAAGCCAGAGCATAACGGTAGATGCGATGATGGCGACCAAACCAATTCTGAAGGGCAGCTTTCTATTCGGGGTGTGGTCTGCAACCCAACCAAAGATGGGAGAGCAAATGAACTGCGCTGCGCCGTATATTCCAAGCAGAACTGCGATCCATTGCTGTACCGACTCTGCGGGTACATGATTGCGCTGCTCGAGTGTGAAGGGCGCAATAGGGATAATAATAGCGAAGATGAATTGATCGACAAATATTGCGTAACAGAGAACAAATGTAATAAATGTTGTAGACGACCTCCAGGAGGCCGCTGTCTTGGACACCATCACCGCAGTCTCGTCCACGGAGAGCAAAGCAACGCTGAAGGAGATGCTTAGAGCAAACAATACCTGTATTGACTGCACGGAATAACACGGCGTCTAGTGCCTCTCATACTCGAACTTGCCAAAGCGGTGCCCATGGCGACTTACTCCCGCTCGTGACCTTTCGTGCCGTGTACAGCCAAAGCCACGCCGCTTGTGCAGTAGTAGATCTGCCATCGCGAGTCGCCGAAAGCTTGCGTACAGTCTGGGCAAGACTCCAAGAGGAAAAGGCAAGCCTGGATCTGAGGTGAGAAAAAGTGGCTGACTGACAACTAACAATGTAGGACTTGACGGCCTGTAGCAGAGCAGCGCGTGCCGAAGCCACCACACGTGTCGAGGTCTAGCGGGGCCATATTGGGAGTTGGCGCGGCCCTCGAAGATCGGAGTGGTCGTCCGTGAAGCTAGTTTTCTGGTGGCTTGCGTCAAGGAGCCTGGAGCTCGTTGTTGAGACATTCAGCTCAGCCCATGTCTTGTACATAGCATAGGTCACCTGCAAGAGGGTGACATTCGGGGGGACTGCCGAGCTCTTCTCGCGATACAACCGTGGAGCATTAGCGATCAGACGCGAAGAGGAAGTCTAGTGCGAAGGCTGACCTATAGAGTTGTAGATGCGTAGATGCCGCTGGTCACTCGAAACGTGAATCAAACACCTTCGGTTCTTTTCGTGCGCTAGAAAATAAGTGGGGTCGAAACCTTAGGTAAGCATTATCTGTTCATGACTGCATTGCCAACATCGATGCGGATACTGTGATGCTAATGTGACCGCCCCCGTTCAGGCACACCGCAATGCCCACCACCGACTTCGCCTCTCTCTACGGTATCCACCGCCAAAAGCGCCTCCGCGGCGACAGAGAAATCTCCAGCAATACCTCGCTTTCCTTCGCCTCCCAGCTCGGCAGTCTCATAAACACCTCCCCCTCCACCACGACCTCCCGCCCCAAGTCCCGGATCTCCAAATCCAATATTTTCAGATCCCACAACCCCAACACAGCCAAGCGCGCGAAGCGAGATGAGGTAGACTCCCCGGCTTTTGAGCAGAAGCACACGACTGATGGCGAGACCTTGGAGCGAGGCGTGTGGGAGCGGAGTAAACGGAAGATGGAGGCGAAGGCGAGGCTGTATGCTGCTATGAAGAGGGGAGATGTGGAAGATGAGGAGGGGAAGTATGGGGTTGACTTTGATCGGAAGTGGGCTGAGGGTGGAGGTGGGGTGGATGCTGTGGAGCAGGAGGAGGAGGAGGATGATGATGATGATGACGATGACGAGGAGAATAAGGTCATAGAGTATGTCGACGAGTTTGGCCGCACGCGACAAGGCACTCGATCGCAAGCAGCGCAGGTCGCGAGGCAGGTCAAGGGACTGGAGGATATGAAAGGCGATCGCTTCACGGCCAGACCACTAGTGCCTGCGAACATACTGTACGGCGATGCGATACAACATCAAGCCTTCAACCCAGACGCGAAGATCGAGGAGCAAATGGCAGAGCTGGCAAAGAAGCGGGATCGTAGTCTGACGCCGCCGCCTGAGCTGCATTTCGATGCCGATGCTGAGGTGAGGACGAAAGGGACTGGATTCTTTCAATTTAGTGGGGATGCGGCGGAGAGGAGGAAGCAGATGGAGGATTTGGAGAAGACTAGGGAGGAGACAGAGAGGGTGAGGGCAAAGAGGAAGGTGGAGGATGGGGAGAGGAGGAAGGTGGAGGCGGATGAGTTCCTTGATCAGCTGGCCGCGAAGATGGATGGTAGAGGGCTTCAGAATTCGAGTGATTCGGATCCAGCGCAGCCAGAAGAGATTGCTCCCAAAATAGAGGCCGAAGGCAGGATCAGTCCAGTAGAGCCCCGAAAGAAGGGTCTGGATGCGATGGATGCCATGGAGCGCATTGAATCTGCTCTGACCAGAGAAGCAGTGGACTGAGAGTGGTAGTGATGAATGAAAGCTCTCGCTGTACGCTACTGCGCGCTCATTGCAAGTGGCAGCCCAGCCCATTTTCAGGTAGTCGCGTCATCTGCATCGTGACTCCAGTACGCCTTTCGCCTTTTCCCAAGATACACAAGTCGCACGCCTCCTACAACACCTCCTCACCCCTCATACATCCTCCCGAAACATACTCTTCCTCTCCGTCGGACTATCCTCAACACTAGCCTGCGTCCCCAAACTACTCTGCCCTTTCTTATGACTCGGCCCTCCCCGCTGCGTATCAACCATTGGCCGCGGACTCGCCGCTCTAAGACTCGCAGCCTCCTGCTCATCGCCAAACGGATCGCTTCTCGGCGCTCCACTGTGCACTTCAGCCTCATACCTGTCATCTAACTCCCTCTGTCGGCCTCGCTCGTCCATCAGGCCGCCTACATGCGGTTGAGGTGCGTACCCGGCGCCGCCGTAGGGTTGCTCGCCCAGCTCAGTCTCTTCGTAATAGCCTGTTGATTCGTTGCCGACGCGTGAGTCCCAGGCTTCGTCTGGGTCGAGGGGTCCGAAGCCACGTCGTGATCGTCCGCCGGCGCCGGCACTTGCGCCTCCTGCTCCGCCGCCATAGCTAGTGCTCTCGTATGCTCCGCCTGCAGTTCTTGATCGCCCGCTCCCAGATCCTGTCAAATTCCGCAGCGCATTGAACTTATCTTGTAGCCAGCCTTGGATGCCCTTCGGTGCGGGCGCAGGCGCGCGGTAGGCTGTGGGATCTGAGCGAGCTTTGGCGAAGGGGTTCCAGGGGGGTGCGGGGAGGCCAAGGCGTCGCGCACGGTAGTGGGTGTAGCCTACCCAGCCGCCATATGCGAGGATGAGGAGGAGAACGATGACGACCACGGCGGTGATCCAGCCCATGGTGGAAGAGCGCAATGGGTAGGGCTATGACATAGGCGGAGAGCGGGGTGGTGTGATTCGGTGTGAGGGTCGCGGACTGCCGAAGAAATGGAGATTTAGTGCCTATGCGTGTTTACTTTGCTCTGTCACTCGATAAGCTGCAGCTGTGATGTCGATGAGAGAAACGCGCCGTTACATGCCTACAAGGCTGAGGTGTTTCATGAGTGAGCTCCACGAAGCTGACTTGAAGTCTGGCGTGATGGAAGCTGCAGCGGAGCACCTCATATCGCTCCTGCATCGTCCATATCTCATGTCCTCCGTTTGCAAATCGACCATGTCTTCATCAGTGCTACGATGTCAGACGAGCAGGACATGCTTGTCCATGTCATCATCTCTACAGGCTCTGGGACTGGAGAAGCCAAAGCATATTGGGAAACCACATTGCGACCTGTAATGCGATTTCAAAACTACAGCTTACACACCACGGATTCAGATACCGCGATTTTGAAGCTCGTGGAGAGCACTATTGGCCCCGCTACGCTCGATACGCCGCAATACGTCTTTCTCCTAAGTGGTGACGGTGGTGTAGTTGACCTGGTCAACGGCTTGTTAGCACAACCCAGGTCTTCTCAAAACGGCGAGGGATACTATAAGCCTAAGCTCATTCTCTTTCCCCTCGGTACTGGTAATGCTCTCGCCCAGAGCGCTGGAATCACGCGTGAAAAGGCCCTCGACCGGTCCACGCATGGCGTACCAGACCCAATACCCATCTTTCAAGCTACATTTTCTCATAAAGCCAAGCTCTTGGTCGACGAGGGTCGGGAGGAACGCGAGCTAGCTCTCGTAAATGGCACGCCTACAGTCTACGGCGTGGTCGTCTGTTCCTGGGGCCTTCACGCCGGTCTGGTTGCCGACAGCGATACGGCCGAGTACCGCAAGCTCGGCGCTGAGCGCTTCAAGCTTGCCGCAAAGGAGAATTTGTTCCCCAACGATGGATCAGAAGCGCACCACTACAAGGGCACTGTGAAGATCCTACGCGCCGGCCGGACGGATTGGGAAGAAGTCCATCGTACAGAGCACGCCTATGTACTGGCCACAACCTGCTCACACCTGGAGCAAGGCTTCAATATCAGCCCTGCCTCCAAACCCCTGGATGGAAAGCTCAGACTTGTGCATTTTGGAGCTTTGGGCGGGAAGGACGTCATGGAGATCATGGGCGCGGCGTATCAGGGCGGAAAGCACATCGACGATGCACGCGTGGGCTACGAGGAGATCGATGCTCTGCGTATTGAGTTTGCTGAGGAGGACGCGAGATGGCGCAGGGTTTGCGTGGATGGCAAGATCATTCGGGTCGAGAGGGGAGGGTGGGTGGAGGTCAAGATGGGACCGAAGGCGGTTCTGGACCTGGCGCATTGAAATGTGTATGCACTGTATAGTTTAGACATATGCCACCAGATCTCTGCGCGGCAATTGTACGTCCGATCCTCGAGTGGTCCGCCTTGGCAGAGCGGCCGCGTTCTTCGATTGCATCGTCCCGGGAAAACATTTCCCTCGCTGACATTACCACTTCCACTCCGCTGGACCATACGCCTGGGGCGCCACATGTCGTGCCGCAGCTTGAGCTGCAGGTACACCGACGTGAGCCAAGTTCATCTGCAGGTCCTGCCTGGTATCCGGCAACTCGAGTACCCTGGATTGAAGGCCTCGCCGCCCGTATACGCACCACCGAATCTTGCCACCCACAATGATCCCCTCCCATTCTTCCCCAGGCTTGACGGGCTCTTCACTTTCAGCGTGATCGTTTTCACGAAGCCCGTAAGTCCACCTCGGATATAAGTCCTCGGGGAACCAATTGCAAAGAATCCGACCTCAGTGCCACAAATGGTTCCGGCTCACGATGCATCACCGACAGTTTGCTGCACACAATATCAGCAACCTCGCAAATGCCTCCCAAAAGACATCGTGAACTCACCACCAGCCAGTCCATCCCCTCATTCACCCCCTTCCCATCAATAGCACTACAACCCATAATACTCCAATTCCGATCCTTCAACCCGCCCAGTCCCAATGCCTCACTGATCTCCCCCGCTCCTCGCGCTCCCTTCGAATCCTGCTTATTAGCAAACACCAGCAACGCCGCGTCCCTCAACTCCTCTTCCCCCAGCATAGCCCGTAACTCCTCGCCAGCAATCTCTAGCCGCTCGACGTCCGTGGAGTCGACTACGAAGACCACGGCTGCGGTGTTGGCGTAGTAGCAGCGCCAGTACGGTCGAATTGAGGTTTGACCGCCGAGATCCCAGACGTTGAAGGAGAGGTTGCGGTAGGTTATTGATTCGACGTTGAAGCCTATTGTAGGGATTGTGGTGACTACCTCGCCGATTTTGAGGCGGTAGAGTAAGGTGGTCTTTCCAGCGTTATCAAGTCCTAGGATACTCGTCGCTTGTTAGATTTTCAAGAGGATGAGGCGGAGGAGGACGACCTACAGTATACGTATCTCTTTCTTCGTCCAGAGGAGCTTCGTGAAGATGGACAGGGCGGAGCCCATATTGAGTAGAAACGTGGCCTTTCCCGACCTAACAAGGAGGACCGAATCCAGAAGATCTCTACGACCTGGAGTTTCTCCTCCTTTGAAAGCAATTTACTGTTTGACTACATGTCGGCTATAAGCTATGAACAAGTCGCCCATTCATGTCAAGATCGGCTGACAAAGACAAGTGCGGTCTCTCGGCAGTATGTACTTCCGATCCGAAGCATCGAAGTCGAAATGCTTCAATTTCTCTTCCATCTGGTCTATTTCATCAATGCCTCTACTCCCACAAGGACTTGAGTGAAGAGTAGAATGACGCTCGCCAGGAGAATGATGAAGAGCGGCTGCTACCTTCTGCGAGGACGAGATGGATCGTGACGATCATCGGGCGTAAGCGAATGTAGAAAGGGGTACGTCTTCTTGAAACTTTTCCTACCCTACCCTCTATCAACCTTACGTGTGATGATTATTTACAAACGATAACTGCTGAGGGCATCGATGACGTCCAAACAAAGAATTCAAGCTCAACAGTCTGACACCGTGTCTCTTCGCATCATTCCGCAAGAAAATGAAGCAGCGTGTAGTAGACTGACTTTTATTACAGGCACACTTCCCGCCTACGATCTAGTCTGTATCATACCAAACACCTCGTTTCTCGACCACTCTACGCTCCCACAGCCTGCAGACTCTTCACTGTATCCACAATACTCTCCTCCAGCGTCCTGAACTTGACACCAAGCACCTCTTTCACCCTCGAGTTATCCCATTTGTAGATCCCTCCCTCAGGATAGCCACCACCCGGCGTCTTCTCAGTGGGCAGTCCGTCTTCATATTGCGGGTAATTCTTGCCCACGATCTGTGCAATCTCCTTGTTCGAGAAATACCCAGCCGTGATGAAGAACCTTTTATTGGCAGCCTCCTCCTTCTCCCCAGCAAGCACATGGCAAAGTGCCAGATCCCTCACATCAACCCAGATATACGTTCCCGTAGGCGCGATCTCTTCCTTCGCCTTCCCTTGCATGATATCCCGAATCCGCTGGTTACTGGTGTTCAGCCCGTCCAAGCTGTTCAAGTAATGTACGATCGGGCCGAGCACAAGCGGCGGGCACATGGTTGCAAGGCTGAAGTTCGGCTTCTCCTTCTCGACAAAGTCCCAGGCGGCTTTCTCGGCGAAGGTTTTGCTTGCGCGGTAGCCGGCGGCGGGGTTCTCGACTGCTTGCTCAGCGTTGATGGGGTTCCAGTCTTTCTCGCTGTAGGTGTGCGAAGGCCAGTCGCCTTCGAAGGGGTTGATTATGGAGGCGAAGGAGGATGTGATGACGACCCGCTTGACTGAGGGGGCAGATTTAGCAATCGACTTGAGGACGCCGGTTGTGCCTATGATCGCGGGGTCGAGAAGTTCCTAAGATTGTTAGTGATTGGTAAGGTTGATAGTGGGAGAGCATGGCATACCTTCTGGACGTCCTTGACATTGAAGTGGAATGGCGAAGCTGTGTGGATGACGATCTCGAATGGAGGGTCCGAGACGACAGCCTTATCGAAGGCATGCTCCTGCGCAATGTCCTCGACGATCGCGAAGTCGAGCTTGTCCTTGCCGTACTTGGGGTGGGCGTCCTTGATCTTGTTGGCTTTCTCTTGCGATCTCACTGTCGTGACTACGCTGTGGCCCCGCTCGAGGAGGATGTCAAGTACGTGAGCGGCGATAAAGCCTGAGCCTCCGGTGAGTAGGACGCGAGACATGTTTGCTTGATGGGCGTGGAAGTGTCTTGCAAAGGTAATTGACTGGAAGTCAAGCAATTGATTTGGAAATGCAAGGTAAGACTGAAGGAAAAGGCGGTGTCCTGAAGCCAGGCGAAGCATACTGTACTTATCCTCCTGCGATCCACAAAATCTGTCGCCATCGGATCTATTAATGATATAGCCGGTGATGTCACTCGCGGTGCTGGCTGGGTTCGGCATATGCTTTCGTCGTTGACCAGAACGGTGGTGTATCAAGCCAGGAAACCTCGAGTCACCTCGGAAGTATCGCAGGTGTGGCCTTGAAAGTCCGATGCTGACATGAGTCGACAAGGCGATCACCACATCTTACTGCTGTTAGCACAAGACATTGCGGGTAATGCGGCCGACTTTGGAAGTAAGAGTTCAGCAATGGCGGGGCAAGCATTGAGGGGCGCTCTCGCAAAGTCCCCACATCGGTTCTGAACTTGCCGCATGACATCCATATGTTTGAAATAGTATTTGGTTATCTCTATGATAAGTCGAGTCTGCGGCGCGAGTGCATTTCACCGGCCGGACGATCGACCATTATTGACGGATGTTGCGATTGCACTGCTGAATGCGCCTGACGGGGCGAGGGCAGGTGGGCTGCTAGAGTAGAGGACTATGAGGCTGACTTATAGGGAGGACGGTACCGGGAGGGCAAAGACAGTCATGCAGGGGATTAGGACTGGGTTAAAGGGTTATGGAGAGCGGAGGGGCAAGGGTGAGAGGGACCTTATTGAGGAGAAGGTGAGAGAGGGCGCGAAGGTTATGGTGCTACGGCGAGCAGAGGGGAATGGATCTTCGAGATTTCCGTACCACGACTATACGGTCAGACGAGTGATAATACCTTTTCTGTCGTATGCCTTATAGGGTCAAGCTTCCGGTTCCCTGTTAGCTAGTGCGGCCCAAAGAGCGACTTTGTTGGGCCGATTCTCGGGTTGCAGTCGAAAACGAAACAAATTTGTAGGCCTACGTCGTATACCATGCAAGTTGCAACAGACCCTCGCCCATGGTTTACAGTAGCCCACTGTCGACAGATCGGCTTATGTTCGGGTCGAGGTCGCACACCGCAAAAAGTTCACTTCCGATTTCCGAATGCGGAAGGAGCGGACTCCACTTCTCCCAGCTGACTTGCGATATAGTCCGTAAAGGCTTTCCACACCTACATGGCTCCCATAGCTCAGTTGGTAGAGCGCGGCACTAGTATCCTCACTGCCATGCCGAGGTCAGCGGTTCAAATCCGCTTGGGTGCATTACGGGGCATGGTCGTGGTGGGCCTTTATGTCTTGTTGTTTTGAGCAACCTGGCCGGGTTTCAAGAGATTTTAGCTCGTGCGGAGAAGTGGCAGGCGTCAGACTATGAACGAATGAGTGCGGGCGCGCAGATCTTAGGGAGATTGACGAAGGTCAAAGCCAGGGTTGAGACGCCTGAGGTGGGCGACCAGGGCGGCCATGCGAGACGCTGGCCCCAACCTCATCATCTACGAATGCTCGAGGCAACGAGACCGATGACGCTACATCTCAGTAGCCAAGAGTCCCAGAAGCGGCCTCTCACATCACTCAGGATGCCAGATATGCAATTAGATAGATGGCCATGTTCCTACGACCTCAAGAAAGCTCTCACGGTCTCCGCGATCCCAGCTGGTCCGACACTTGTGCAATCGCCCAGGCCCGCAAATGACTGAAGAAGAGGGGCCACTCGGGGGTTCCAGGCGACCGACACTGCTAGTGTAGACTGCACTACCGTAACGGGTCGAAATCAATGCTGTGTAGAAGACATGCTATAAGTGGCCACACTCTCGCCAACAGCCTAGGTATGTGTGCACTCTTGCGGCGCGGCATGTAACAACACTCTCGTCTACGGGGAGTCGCTGAGCGCAGTCCGCTTTTTCAGTCACTCGCGTGCTGGGGTCTGCCACGCAGCGTTAGGTGCTGAAGTCAGTGGGCACGTGATCTGTCATTGCCGGGTCTCTGTGAACTTGGAGATCGCGCTCTCAGAATTAGTGAGGGAATGTGGCAGATGTGCCCACCAGACCTATAGTGCGCAGTGACTTTCCGTGTTCCAAGAACTTCTCTCTGCCCCCTCCAAGTTTGTCCAGAGTAGGGGCGGTGCACCGTAAAACTGCCAGACCGTAGATCGAGGGAAATCACCAGACATCGCAAGAGAACTTGGCTCAGGACGTAGACGTCCACGCTTCGCTTCCTCTCCTTCAAAGCATGACCTACGGCTACTTGATCTCGATCTGCTCCTCGCGATCTGTACCAGTCGTATGTCGCATCTAAGATCTGTGCGAGCGGGAGCTTTCTTAGGCAGAACGGAGATGACAAGAGAGATTTGATTGCAGAGTGCGAGCAGTATCAACATGGAACTTACCGTTTGCTACAGCTGACAAGACGTTGGACTGGCGACTCGTTGTGGCAGTACTGATGGCGGCCATGGCTGTGCACTCGGGTAAATCACTCAGGATACACCATCTTTCTCGTAACCCCTCCATCAACTACGATCTCACTGCCAGTCACCCCACTGCATTCAGTGAGATACTCCACAGCTCGCCACACATCCTCCACGTTTCCAACCCTGCCAGTCAATTGCCACTCATGGTCCGCCGTACTCAGCCCTTCCTCCCAAGGCTGCCCAGCCTCATCAGCGGCCTTGCATTCGTTTGCCACATGAATCCACCCTGGCAGAATGGCGTTGACCCTCACACCTTTCGGGGCGAGTGAAACAACCATGGACTGTGTCAAGCCGAGAAGTCCAGCTTTAGTTGTCGCGTAAGCCTCATTCGCGGGCTCGGACTGTCGAGCACGAGTGGAAGACATATTGATGATACAGCCTCCCGCAGGTCTTGAAGATGACTTGGACAGATACGGCAGGCAGTGCTGGGACATCAGCATGGGAGCTGTGAGATTTACTGCCAATGACGTGTTCCAGAGATCCAAGGACATGTCCGAGACATCTGCGCCGCCCACACCGGCTGTATGCGCAGCGTTGTTAACCAGAACGTCGATCTTCGAATCGAAGAAAGTCGCTGCGTCTTTGACCGTCGAAGCTATCTGATCAGGCTTCGACAGATCGCAGTGGGCTGTACGGAACTGGTTTGAGGTCTTGAATTGACTGGAGAGCACCGTAGTTGTGTGATCGAGCTCTTCGGCGTTGTTGTCGAGGAGGAAGACTCGGTGGCCGTGAGAGAGTAGAAGTCTACTGAGTCCGCGACCGATGCCTCGACCAGCGCCGGTCACCAAGTAATTGCGCGCAGTGGTGGCTGCCATGTGTGATAACCTGGCTTAGATAGGTTCTGCAACGAACAGGTTGTGATATGGACTTGCTGTTAGTTGTGTAGCATATCCAAGCGCAACATGATTACACGAACCATTGGGATGACGAGGAGATGAAGTCATGATTAACCTACTTCTAGTGTGCGTTCCTCACATCACCTCAATTTTGACTACACTTCAAGTTTTGTTCCAGACGAAGAAATGGGCAACCTCACATTCCATCCATGTGTTCAGTGGATAGGCATACTCAAACGACGATGTTTTGAGCAACGAGTCACACGAACGGGTCGTTCATCCCGTGTCGTCGGGGGGCCATCCCTTCAACTCCGAGGTCAATCGACGATCTGTTGTGCATCGCATATCATCCGAAGATGTCGCGGATGTCAAGGACGCGGTGTATGGATTATGCGCGAGATCTAGGCCTTGCGCCATAGTAGACTACTGCAGCTGCGGATCCACAACAAAGGCCGCAGCCGGAATCGAAATCGTGGAAGTGCACTTAAGTGACGCACGGGGCGCTAAGGCGCGTAACGTGACCAGATGCCAGAGATGTCGAGGCATCAGTCTGCAGGCGCACATGGGCCGGTAGCAAGTTAGTCTCGGACTATCAGGAAAACGTTAGTTGTCAGGTTCGCAAGGCTGGAATGACGTTGCACCGCTTCTCGGGGGTTTATTATTAATTACCACACGATCGGCAAGCCCCGCCGCAACGGCTGCTTCCCAGGGTCCACCCACAGCTGTTTCGTAAAGTCTGCATTGCCAATCCAATCTCGAAAACCTCCCGCTCCAGCTACACGCTGCTGCGCCCTAAATTGTGTCCTTGAGGCCGGTTACCATTTTCGCCACTGCTGCTGACCCAATTACGAACTCGTGTCCAAGGCTTACATTCACCTCTATTCCTGAGGTGTGACTTCCGCCACCTTAGGAAACAACGACGTCATTCAAGGGTCACGCTCGCTGAGTCGAGTCTCCTCGAGGCATCTTCAGCACGCGACATAACAATTCACACCATACCGTACGCTATGGCGTAAAGAAGATCTCTGACACAATTGTGTACCACTCTCCAGTACAGGCGACTCATACATGATCGAGGTGACCATGTCAGTAACCGCGACGTCACCACGTTATACACAGCCCACGGCGATCTCGTCCCCTTCGAGTCGCATTCCTCCCTCGAGGCGTCAGGGCAGCTCCAGCACCGGTCATGTTATGCCTCCCTATTTTACACCTCGACTAGCCACACCACACGATTCAAGCCACACGCCGAAGACACCGAGTCCTAACTATTTCGGTTTCCAGACGACCGGCGAGCCAAATAGCGACGATGTGCAACACTCGAAAGCACATTGGAGCCCGCCCACTTCGACAGTGCAATCGACAGCTGCAGTATCACCAAGCGTGATACCACACGAGCAGAATCCAGAGTTCAGTGCCTTTAAGAAGCAGACTGAGGGTAAGTCGTTCAACCTTGGTGGCCTCAGCGGGTTTGCCATGAATGCGCCGCCTGCACGCAATCAAGCAAGCAAACAGAGCAAACCCGTGCTCGCCCAAGAGAGTGCAAAGAGCGTTCCTGCTCCTAAGACGATGCCGCCTCCACCAAGGATGGGCCGGGAGCTGCTGGAGCCAAACGTGTCCGAGATGTCGCAATCACCTAAGAGGATGCTCTCACCGGACTCTAGAATGCTGCCTGATATAGCGCGCAGAGGTTCGCCTGCAAGTATGGCTGATGGCGAGCACGGTGAGAAGCACAGGCGCGAGCACTCGCCAGAGCGACAGCCACGGAAAGCTTTGCCGCTTGACACAAACACTAGCGGCAGCTACTCAATGCCGATACATCGCGCGGAGACTTTACCGGACAGCGGCAATGACGAGGGACAAGTTATGGTCACTGCACAGCGGGTCATAAATCTGCTAGGGTCCTCTGACGAAGAGGTGCTCATACTGGACTTACGTGTTTCCACACACTTTGCACAAGCGCATGTCGCCGGCGCACTTACGTTATGCATCCCGACCACGTTACTGAAGAGACCCGCCTTCAATGTGGAGAAACTGGCAGCAACATTCAAGGACGAGGGTCAGCGTGCCAAATTCGAGAATTGGAGGAGCAGCAAGTACATTGTCGTCTACGATAACAGCTCGGCGCAATTGAAGGATGCGATGACCTGCATGAACACCATCAAGAAATTTAGGACTGAAGGATATGCTGGAACACTGTACATAATCAAGGGTGGGTTTCAAGAGTTTGCAAAGCGCTTTCCGAACTACGTTGAGGCTGGGGTCGACGCCACGAGCGACGACTCAGTAGCTTCAGGTACGTATTCCGAGGGCAGGCTGATCCCGCCTGTAATTGGCGGCTGCCCGATGCCACTGACCGACAAGCCTGCAAATCCGTTTTTCGGCAACATCCGGCAGAATATGGACTTGATTGGTGGAGTTGGTCAGATGTCGCTCAAGCACCCGACGCGTGCGACAAGAGCGACCGAAGACAGCTTCCCAGCTTGGATGAAGCAGGTGTCGGATGATCAGGACCAAGGCAAGCGAGTGTCGGATCGCTTCGAGCAGATCGAGCGTCGCGAGAAGAAGCGGATGGAGGATGCACTTTCGGGGAAAGTCACATTTGCCACATCACCATTCGCTTCGAAGAATGCGAAGCCGATCAAGAAGATCCAGATCGCTGGTATCGAGAAAGGCAACAAGAACCGCTACAATAACATCTGGCCATTCGAGCACTCGCGAGTACGTCTCCAAGGTGTTCCAAGTCACGGCTGTGACTACTTCAACGCCTCCCACATCAAAGCCGCCTGGAGCAACAAGCGCTACATCTCTACACAAGCGCCAATTCCGGCGACCTTCAACGACTTCTGGAACGTCGTCTGGCAGCAGGACATCCGAGTGATTGTAATGCTGACAGCAGAGCAAGAAGGTGCTCAAGTCAAGGCGCACAATTACTGGAATGGCAAACAGTACGGGCAAATACACCTCGACTTCTTGTCCGAGAAGCGCGCCTCGATTGAACCGGCTAAGATCCACCGAGCGAAGGCGCGTCCCTCGGTAGCTAGGAGATCGTCTACGAACCCAGCGAACATTCCCTTCGCGCCTGTGGAAGCCAAGGACGACAGATCGAAGACGGAGCAGCCGCACGTAATTGTGCGTAAGTTCACGCTCAGTCACGAGAACTTCCCGTTCGAGCGCATGCGTGAGGTCACACAGCTGCAGTACTCCTCGTGGCCCGACTTCGGTGCGCCGGCACATCCTGCTCATCTTCTTGGTCTGGTAGAGCAGTGCGACTCGGTGGCCCGGACTGTGAACAAGACACACTCGAGCGAGCCGGAGCCGGCTAATAACCGGCCTACACTTGTGCATTGCTCGGCTGGTTGTGGACGCACAGGCACATTCTGCACCGTAGACTCGGTCATTGACATGCTGAAACGGCAACGACTTCATGATGAGCCATCGAAGCACTCATCGCAGACGCCAATGGACGTCGACTCGAAGTCCTCAAGTAAGCCTTCCTCGTCGCGCCACAACAGTGACGAGAGCAATGTTTCTGGTGGTTCTTGGATCGACAAGAACGACATCGACCTCGTAGAGAAGACTGTCGAGGACTTCCGCAATCAGCGCATCAGCATGGTGCAGAGTCTGCGCCAGTACGTTCTTTGCTATGAGAGTGTCATGGAGTGGCTTGTGTCGCAGAGACAGGGCCCGGGCGAGTCAGGCGAGACGTGATGCTTCAACAAAGCGGATCATTGAGCGGGACAGCGAGTTGGTGAATGGCGCACTTGAGATGGAAGGGTAGAAATGCATAGCGTTGGTGCTTGGGTATGAAACATGGCGAGGGTATATGATAGCGTTTGGCATACTTGGATGAAAGGTAGCTTGACAACGTAAGGGCCGAGAGTCACGTACTCCACCTCCCAAATCGTCTGTCAAGTAGTGAATCATTGGTGAGCTTGCCGGCAGTCGGTTTGTGACGTGAATATTAGGTGCTGGTCATGGAAACCGATCGCGGTGATCAGGACCTCCCCGAAGATAGACA
Source organism: Cryoendolithus antarcticus (assembly GCA_002077065.1). Classification (NCBI taxonomy): domain Eukaryota; kingdom Fungi; phylum Ascomycota; class Dothideomycetes; order Cladosporiales; family Cladosporiaceae; genus Cryoendolithus; species Cryoendolithus antarcticus. The sequence goes on along the minus strand of NAJO01000031.1, from coordinate 194,625 downwards.
CACCGCCGCTCTCACGTTCATGACACGTTCAGATATCGATCACGAACACCACGACAGATGCGAGACAATGTTTCGAAGTGCGGGGAAGCTGAAATACACAGTGTTGACCGTCACCTCACTTCCAATGCCAAGCCACGTTCCTACGATGTTCACTTCGCCTAATTTGTCGTAATGCACTATACGCTATATTCACTGATGGCGTTGCCATCAGCACAGCGGCCGGCTTGGCTCAGTGGTAAAGCGATTCACTCGTATGCGACATGAATAGATCGGAGGTTCGATTCCTCCAGTCGGCACCGTCCAAGCAAATCTTTTCGGAATTTTTGAGACTTCTTCACGTTATGGGCAACGACATTACTATTGGCTTATACTCTTGCCTTTCACGTTTAGCAGACTGAGGTGATCGTTCTGCCCTCTCCAACTTGGCGAACTCACCTTTCCACAGCGGTTGTGCGTAGTAGAGGAAAAGGTCTCGGCGCCTTCACGACATGCATATCATGCAACTCGATATAACACGGCGGCCGTAACGGTAGTCGGCTGTATGGCGTCTCCTCTTCATCGCCGCCGGGCTGTATAGGGTCTCGTCTGGTGATTGCCTTCCCGAAGTCAAAAGTTGCTTGTATCCAACCACGTTCTATCGACTGAAGGGTTGAACGTCTAAGGACTGTCGAATGTGGAACGATCAGCCTCTTCATCGATGGATTGTGTTGCAACAACGCTAGTCGATCGAGTGTTTCACGCAGTAATCCAGAGTTGCTCAGGCCCGTGTATCTGTAAACTCTTGTGCGCCTCCAAGCTTGAAGCCGTAAAGCTTGAGGATTAACGGTGCTATGGTCAGCATTATGGTCAGCATTATGGTCAGCATTAGAGCAGTATACAGAGCAGTATACCACCGGAGGTAGAGAGGATACCCGTCTACCGCGCATCAGGCTCACGTGAATGATGATTCAGACCATGCCGACAATTGAGTCGCAGACAAGGACAAGGCAGAACGAAATCGGACATGATTTCGCAATCTGTTACGATGATAGGCGTGCTAAAAAGAGACCATACGAACGAAGTGGGACGACGATCATCGATTACCAGCGTCGCACCGAACGCTATGGAAGCACACATGCCCAAGTCTTGTCACGCCAATAAGCCATCTCTACATTGCTTGCATGTTCACCGTCTACTGGGCAGCTGCAAGATCTCCATGTCCTCACGAACAACCGCGCTACCGCGTCTCGTACGTGCTGTGTATGATTGAACCAAGAATAACCCACTGCTCCTGCTCAAAGCAGCACCAGGCTCGCAACAGCGCGGCCTTCAGACATGCGGAGGCGGAGGAGAGAGCTAGTGGGGTCGCGCTACCGGTCGAATTCTTCCCCCCAAGACTAGGCGTTTAGTCGTTTGGTCGACTTGAGCTCGAGTCTTCCGGAAGGTCTGCACCGTTGAAGCAGGCTTAGGTCTAGGGAAAGGGAGCAGCATGGAAGGGACAGCGGGTGGACCTACTGTCGGCCGGTGAAGACAGGAGAAGGAATGCCTCGAGTCTAACGGTGTCAAGAACCAGCGGCCCACCCCGCGCGGTGCCACCCTTGCAAAATCGGCCTGATCAGACGGTAGGGGGACCATCTCGAGCTTCAGCCCTGAGGAGTGTTCAAGTGGAATATCCGCAATAGCAAGCAGGCGGGGTTGGTCTAAATGCGCTGTGTCAAGGCAGTCCTTGACAAACGCTGATTCCAGTGTAAGCGACTTGGTAGTGACCGTTTATCAATACGCCACTTCAAGCTCGACTACAGAAGCACGTTATGAGTATTCCTCAGGAGAATGTCTCTGCCCTTGGGCTTAGCATGGTGGCGAGAGCGTGATCGCAAGATCTTGGTCGTGGGACTGCGATGTCGGTATCGCAAGTGGCGTCGCGCGCTGCCGCAAGGGAATTGTCCTTCACCAGACATTGGCGTTCAGTAGGCGCAGTCGATCGAATGCATGTCGCTGAGTCTCGGCACGTGCTTGGCCCTACCGCGTCCCAGACCCGTCAAGGACCCCACACTGTAGGCGCATGTGACAACGCCTGCAAGCCATCGCTGGTCTCGTCGCACATGTCGAGCGGTGGATAGACTTTTGCGACAGTCTTCGCTCCGCATTCCGCGTCGTGGTGTGCGCGAGGCATGGCTTCTTATCCATCGTGAGGGCAGTAGTAGGAAGAGGCTCACCTTCAAGCAAAAGTTCTATAAAGAAATTAATCCTGCAGGCGAGCGAGACTGGCCTGTCGCACAACAGAAGGTCCCATGAATATGGGGGGGCCGGCACTTTACGTATAGGAAGGTGAAGGGGAAGTCCGAACAATCCGCCAAGTATACCATACGGTTCGAGATTGGGCTGAAGACTTGGAAATGCAACCGTTTGAGTTCAGCAAACGACTCATGGAGATGCGAAGTAGGTTGTTCACCCAACTATATGCAGGCCTCTCAAGGTCAGCGGTTCCGTCTGACTATTTGGACGTTCTTGCCGGTTGTACGTGCCATTAGAACCGGTGCCGCCATCGAAAAGTCGCCCAAGTCAAGCCACTAATCATGTCGGACATGGCGAGGCTTCTGCTGATCGAGGCGGCGAAGGGCGGCGGAGTTCGAAGTCATGCCGACGGCTATCTGCCCCCTTGATAGCACTCGCACGGCGACTTAGAGGCAGGTGCGAAGTGGCGTTGGCTTGTTGCTTTGCGATCGCTACTCGCATGCCAGCTTCGCTATGCATTGCGAGTGGGTGTAGTCGTTGCGAGTTCTGGAATGGTGACGATAGCCCTTCTAGACTGCAGCTGTAGATACGAAGCCCGACATGGTGAGGCCACTAAACTGGTGGTGATCCATCGGATGTGCGGTACTACAGCAATTGCTGCGCAGCTTGCGTATCTGTCCCCATGGCGAGTAGAAACCGATAAGTGTGCCCGTGACATATCAAAACCCTCGTCGCTGGCGGACAAGTCCTTTGCCCAGACGATCAGAGACCCAGATCGACTCCAAGTGTTCCACCTCCCTCGTGCAGATCCCACCCATATGGATTGTCCTCGTCTTGCTTGAAGCCACGGCTTTCCCTTGGATGTAGCGCTCCGTTGCAGCTGCTCACGTCGGTGCGCAAGACGGCCTCTAGCCTTCGGCCACGTTGTCCTTGAGCATCGATATCCGTGCATTGCCGTGCTCCTGTATCTCCTCATTGTAGTCGATCATAACGGCGCTGCGTTGCTCTCTGGTAGGTGCAGTGCCCGAGGCGCTTCTTCAGATACTGCTCAAGAGCTAAGGTGTTCCAATTTCCCTCATAAATGCAATGGATCTTCACGAGCGCATGTTCGTAAGCTCGAGTACCAACAGGGGGCTCGCATGTCGTCGGAGACATTTCGCCGACTCGGCCGATGCGGCCTGCTGTTGTGCAGTCTCTCTATCGTGTTGCGCGCGCTTCTGTGGTCTCTTCCATGACGTGCGCAACATCAGTCTGATACCATCCATTGCTCACTGGCGACACTCGCGTACCCTCTCTCCCGTCATGCCAGCATGCATGGCAATATGGAACGATTCTGTGCCGCAGCACTCATCTCGCAGGACGTGTCGTAAAGTGCGCAGTCTATAGCCTGGTCCGTAGTCGATGGAACATAGGGCATGGTGCCGTAGCCGCTGGTAAAGGCAAGTCTGCGGCGTGGCATACTGCGTCGTGCTGCGCTTGTCATCGCGTAATGCCAGTGCTACGACACTCTTTCTGCGACCCGGTACGGCAGACCACAGCACTCGCACCTGTTCAGTCTGGCTTCGACCGTTCTCCAACGCGTACCAACGTGAAATCGTCGTATATGTCAGGTGGACTTCGCGCGATCCGAGAAGGGCTAGTGTTCGTCACTTCGTCTGCAACTGCCCGCCCAGCACAGCGCCTCCCTCTTGCAGCCCCTTCCGCTGCACGAGAGCTCCGCTGCGCGAGATCGCCTCTTCCATCGTCGCTTGTGCGATTCGCCGTCTGTGGCGGACAGCGGTATCTCTGGCCTTCCATTGTCCAAAGCCATTTATTCGAGAGACGGTCTATCGCGCTCAAACTTGCAATCGACGATCAGGGCGAGCCACGGGGGTTTCTGGAGGAGTGTACGCGTCGTGAAAGCTCGATCAAGAGAACATGATCTTCAGCGCCTGAGAGATCACTGGCGAGTCGTCATTGGGCGCAATGCATTGCATTGTGCATGTGTCGCCAACGGTCGCGGTGGGCATTCTAGCACAAGCAAGTTCATGGGCAGCTGCACCACCTAAATCGCTTCTGCATGAACCGTCGGAATGAGAGGCGCACAACAGACCGGTGTTTGCCGATGCAAAGGGCGCGTTGAAAGTGGATACAGTAGTACGGTACCTTGCCATTCCGCGGAGATCACTTCACTGCCGAGGCTCTACTTTCGCAGACGCGTTCGGCTTTTGCGGAACAACAGAACAGACAAGCAGCAGTACACATTGGACCACGGATTCTGCTCACAAGGCTGCACGATGGATCGATGGAGCGTCTTCCGTCCAACCAAGTTCATACACCGCTGTTATCTAAGTCCCTCCGAACTCGTTCACCATCCCTACGAGCGCGACCAGAACAGCAATGCGAGCCAGGGGACCTCGCTCTTACTCAGAAGTGTGTTGTGTGATTAGATCCCGCTGCAGCATTATGAGCTTTCGCCGAAAACCAAGTGGTAGGGTTTCACATCATGGCATTCTCGTGCTTGTGCCACTTTCAATTATGTCAGCCATCGCCGCCCGCGAGGCATGACATCTGCAATGCGGGTTCGGCGTGGTCTGAGGAAATGTCCTCTGAACCCACCTTCACGCCCATGATGTTCGAGTGATCGCGGGACATAGCAATGTGTTGTGCGTGCTGCTGTGGACATGGCAGCTGAGCTCGGTGTGAGGTGCAGGGCATTGTGCTTAGTCATGCCCCGACTTCGTTAGTCGAAGCTCCAAGAGTCGTTCAATTGCACGTCCAATGGGTCTGTCGTCACAAAGCCAGCCTAGGGCGGCTGGTACTATCTCTCAGCCCGTCGCCAGTCGCCATTGCCCGCCGCCGAAGCCGCGCCGCCACGACCACGCCCGATGGCCGAGCCAGAAGCGTGGAAGGCAGGATAGTGGACTGGGCTGGGCACGCTCTTCTCGCAGAGATCCACAGCAAGCTCGCAGCGATGTAGGCAGGTGAGACTGACCTTCTCCGCGTGAACAATGGGAGCCATGACGCCATAAGATACACCACTGGCAGAGTCAGACGATTAGAGGAAGAGATTCAATGCGCTGCCTAACAGGGCAAAGACCGGTAATGAGCCTGCGGAGAAGACTGTCGACACTGTCCAGGCTGCCACTCTGGACCACGACCCTCCAACCGAGGCAGACGCGTAGAAGGCAGGATGGTGGACTCTTCTCACCGGTGACTCTATCACAGAGGGGAGCGCGAAGCTTCGCCGTTTGACAGCACCAAATCGCCTAATGGTAGAGTTCGATGACTGGAAGCAGCGGTTCGACGTGCTGTTCAACAGGGCAGCTATCGACGCCGAGCCTGTCGAAAGTGTCGCTGAAACCGTCACTGAGCCCGTCGCAGCACCGCTATCGCCCGCTGTCGAAACGAGGACGCCCTAACCATAGCCACTGGTAGAATCGGGTGCGTGCAAAGAGCGGTTCAATGTGCTGGTCAGCATAGCGACTATCCAGGCCACCGAGCCTCTCAAGAGTGCCGCCCAGCCTGTCTCGAAGCCTGTCGCTACCACTGCAGCTATAGCATCAGACGACACCGTGACGCGCGAGCCAGACGCATGGAAGGCAGGATGGTGGACTTGTCCGGCAGCGCGCCTCTCGCAGAGGGGCGCGAGAAGCTCGCTGCGATGAAGGCAGCTAAGACTGTCCTGGAGCGCGCGGACGACGAGGAGGGGCTGGCCTCCGCCACCCTCGAGATCAACGATTTCGCAGTTTCTTCCTTCCCGAAGACCTGGCTCCATGCCCTTTAGGACCTCATCGCAAGAAGTCACAAAAGGCCAAAAATGCCTAAATTTCTACTGCCGACCTCGCGCGTACAATACAGAAATGCGCAATACAGCGTGTACGACTTCTCCGCTGCACATGGCTTGATCCCTGACTTCACCTACGACAGAAGCGACAATCCTGCAACTATGAATGCAAAGATCGCAAAGATCAGGAAGTCGCAAGGCCGCGGCGATCGATAGCAATGGCGAGGTTGCCAAAGTCGCCATCATGGTAGGGTCTGTGGAGTTGTGGCGTGAGCTGCAAGCACGCTGCATTGTACACCAGCTTCGCGAGCTGGGAATGGTAACGAGGTCACGAGAGAACGTTGCAGCTTTGAGGGATGGGTGCCTTCACAGCGTCAGAAAATGCCACCTGTTCTATTCTTCACCATTTATCAACCTACCGCTTTCGACGACCGCCTCTGGCGCGCCCACGTGAACGCATCATTGCGTCTTCATCCTTCAAGAGTTCAGCGCTTGATCCGTATATCCCCGTCGCTCCTCCCTTGCGATCTCCTCTCCTCCAGTGCCCTCAGCTCACTCCATGTGTAAGCATCCCACACTGAATACTCGATTCTTCAATCTTGAGGAGATCTACGTCTGCATCTGTTACGTGTACAGTTGCTTCGGCCACGACTGTCGATATCCACTCTAGGCGCGATCACCGACTGGCTCTGCTCTGTCACGGATGACGGTGCTATCCCAGTGTTCCTCCCTAGTCTAGGAGAGATTACCTCCTTAGGAACCTTCCTCGTGTAATACCGGTGCTTCGGCTAAGACCTTACTAATAGTCGCAAGTACAGAGTCTGCCTACTGTATTCGATAGTGTCGAAAGAGGAGCAGGCTGCAGTCTTCGAGCGTGATCGTCCCGGATAACGCAAGATTATTTTAGCCAACGAACATCGCGGAGACGTCTATTACTATTACTAACGTAAAACATGCCATGGATACTATTAAGATGAGGGAGAAGCATTTTAGCCAAATTCGACACATCACACAACTGTATTGCGTTTAGGAAAGCAATTCGAACGCGCGTTAGAGAGCAGGTCATATAGGACGAGTGCAGCATGGAACTTACTATGTTCTCTACTTAACTAAGCGTTATAGCGATATGCGCGCTGTCGGTTTTATACGAATAGTCAGCACAGATCCGTCGGAGGCGGTCTTGTTCTAGCAGCGGCTGAGCAGAGTCGGCTGAGGTTGTCCCTGCGGACAACGTTCGAGTGCGAAGTGCTAAGAAAGTTCACGGGTAATAGATGATCATCTCGTGTAGCACTGAAGGATCTGCATCTCTCACATGACAACTGGACAGCAGGCTTAGAAGGAGAAATAAGGCGCTGCCCTTGTTCCTCGATTGCATGACTTGCTGCTGTGCGTATCGGATTGATCGCGTAAATTAAGTTGACATACCGCGGTGTTTCCAGTGATAGTCAATACATCGTGGGCCAGCTCAATCACTTGCACATATATGCTTCGCTGTGACTGATGCGCAAAGGCAAAGCTTTACAGCCGATACTGCATGGTTGCAGGTTGGCTGAAGGACTGCTCTACGTTTCCGGTCCGACTTCATGGTGACGAACGCAACCCCCACAATGGTGGATGAGCGAGCCCTGATTAGCTAGATGCCGTAATTATGAAGTAGGTACCGTGGTACAGCGTGTTACTCGTATTCTACGGTATATGACAAGATCATTGGTTCGATTCCAGTAGTGTATCTGAAGCCCGCCTTAGTAGGGATTTACCGCAATAAACACTAACGAATTCTTCAGGGGCACGATGTTTGATTGTTTTTTGCTCCTCTGAAGTAGTCCTCTACCCTCGCTATCCTCGTCCGCCTGTCAGAGCATGTGGGCGAGCTTTTTGCCTACGTGTACCGAGATTGCAACATTGTAGTGATTGACCTTGGCAGAGCGGCTTCCTACATCCCACAGCGTGTTTGAAAACCTACACAGCATGCATCATGCGACTCGATACCATACAGCTGTCTCAACGGCTGCCGATTGCGCTATGCGTACTCTTCGTCTTTGCTGGCATCGCGAACGCTTCGTCGGGTGATCGACTCCCGGAGTTCAAGAGCTGCGTGACCGTAAGTCTACCTCCGCTATTCCACAGGCTTGAAGGTGTCTCATGCTACGATTGACCGCGCTGTGACATTCGTCTGGCTGCGAGAGTGCCGAAGGAGATAGCACGAATTGGTCGATGAAAGGCGCTGCAGGTGTCGTTTCTCACCTACGTTACGACAAGCTATTTACTACTGCGGCGCGGCTGATAGTTGCACGAGGTACCAGCAGACTTTTGCGACCGCGTGAAAGTACTACGGGATAGCACGACGAAACTCGACTAATCGAATGTTTAGGACTGTATCTCGGCCAACTGCGGTAAAGATGGCGCTCCGATACGTATGTCTCGTTGCCCATCGCCTACTTCAAACACCCCAGAGTAACACATGACCTAGCCCTCCATCACCGCACCCTCCTGTGGACATGCCCCTCCGAATGTGACTACGCCTGTCAACATGTCATCACTACCCAACGCCTCGCTCGAGACCCACCCTACCTGACCCCAATCCACCAATTCCATGGCAAATGGCCCTTCCACCGCTTCCTTGGTCTGCAAGAACCCTTCTCGGTCCTGTTCTCACTGCTGAACTTTCTAGCCCACTACTGGGGTATCTCGCGGCTCAAAGCCGAGATACCCGCTAGTTATGCGCTACGAAAGTACTACATAGGTTTCGGCTACTGTGGCTTCGCGAGCTGGACATTCAGCATGATCTTCCATGCACGGGACTTCGTTGTCACCGAGAGACTTGACTACTTCGCAGCGGCGCTGAGTGTAATGTACGGACTATTCTATGCGCCTATTCGAGTCTTCCGCCTGGACCGTCCCTCGGCTTCCGCGACCGATTCCTCGACTTCGAGATCCTCGACGCTGATACGAGTCTGGGCTGTGCTATGCGCGAGTCTCTACTTCGCCCACGTCTTCTATTTGACGTTCGTTCGATTTGACTACACTTACAACATGGCTGCCAACGTGGCCGTGGGTATCATCACGAATGTGCTCTGGACTGGCTTCAGTGTTGTGAGGGTGAGGAAGGTGGGTAGGATATGGGCTGCGTGGCCAGGGTTGATCGTGGCGTGGATCGTGCTGGCTATGGGTTTGGAGCTTTTCGACTTTGCGCCTTGGGGAGGGATGGTGGATGCGCATTCGTTGTGGCATTTGGGAACTGTGGGGCCCACTGTGTGGTGGTATAAGTCAGTATTGCTCGTCTCATAAGACTGGACGAACCGCGCGCTGACTTTGGATACAGCTTCTTGATCAAAGATGCACGCGAGGATTTGCAGGATAAGCGACTAAAGGCATAAGGGACAGACTGCTGGGTTCCCAAAAATCTGTATCCATCATGGGTCGCAGCAAGATATGTGCCTCCCTGGTCGAGCGTTGGACCCATCTTTCGCATGCTACGAAGGGTCGATTTGGGCCGCGAAAGATACATTGTACATATGTTGGCGATCATGACGATCGACAAACACCATTCACGACTGTCCTCTCCCAGATACTAGGCCATCCATCGCAGTTGTTGTGCACGTGATGTGCCGTAGCACGTGTTTCACAATCAACCTCCGGTAGCAAGCACTCCCCTGGTCGCTTTCGTCCTTGACCACACATATGAAACACCTGGACTGCCAACATTCCAGTGTCACTCCTCCTCACCAACCTCGATGGCACCAGATATCAACACCCTGCCGACGTCGCCCCGTGCTGAGAGACCGCACTCTTCGCACAACCCGTCCTCCACCCCCCTTCCACCCCTCCTCTCAACCTCCAGACGGACGTCGCAAATCATGGGACCCCCAGGAGCATCTGCGTCGGCGGGCGATAGGCCACACAGGAGCCCAGTCATCACATCACACGAGCAGGGAATCAATATGCCGATGCGACACCCAAGGCCACTCACGGCGGCCGAGCTGTATGCGGAGTGCGAGAAAGAGCAGGAAGCCGTCGTGCGTTTACACGCGTTGCTATACAACGCTTAAATGCGGAGCTGACAGACGATATAGGTCAATCGTCTCGCACGAGAGCTCACTGCATTACGCGCCCAGACAGCCTCAGTCGCGTCCAACAACTCGATGTCCAGCAGTTCTACCTCCGCCTCGCTGCTGCCAGTCGACATTACTGATCCGAACGCAATACACCAGATGACCGGTGCCACCCATCCCACGCCCTCGCGTCGCCACCGAAGCTCATCTTCGCTCTCGAGGAGAAGCATCCCAACGCCCTCCACCTCCGTCTCTGTAGCCGGCAGCACCATGAGCACCCAGCCGCAAGCTGGGAGCACCACATCTGGGCATCCTGGCACACATGCAAGTCAGAGTCAAGCCTCGTTCGCTCGCACAGCTGCATCAGGCGCCTCACTCTCGCGTCAGCCCTCGGCCTCAGCTCGCAGCGGTGCTTCCACGCCAGCCAGGCAAAGCGTTGATAATTTGCGCTATCCCAGTTCAGCCGGCGGCATTCCAGGTGGCGGCACGCTGTTCACTCTGCCGCATCGTCCATCGCTATCCCGTGACCCGAGTGCTACATCCATGGGCTCGACAGCCGCGCATGCAGGCACGCCACTTTCTCCAAATCCACACTCGGTGCCTTCGCCCTCACAGAGTCCGAGCACTCAACTCAGTACGCAGAGCTACACCGATACAGCAGCCTACCGATCTGAGATGGAGATCGTGAAAGCGGAAAATGAGTCTCTTCGCCAACGTGTTCGTGCTCTGGAGCGTGCGCTACGAACTCGGAGACGAGGGTCGAGTCAGTCGGACGCACCTGCTGCCATCGACCCGACTGCTACCGCCCGAGTCGCTCGTGAACCAACAGCTGCTAGTCCCGTTACCCCGGCTGCGGCTGGCATTGCTGCCTGGGCGGCCGGAGATGGCGGTGTTGGCGGCGTGGCAGGACCAAGAGAGAGAAGTGAGAGCCAGAGTACGACTGCTAGTAGTCGGAGAGGTACTATGGCTGTGCAAGAGGATGAGGTCAAAGTCGGAGAGAGTGCAGGCAGTGTGGGAATCGGGAGAGGAGTGTGAGGAGGACGAAGGGTACTCAATCGACATGGACGACAGGAACTTGACTTTTGAAAGCATTGGTATCTGGAGTAACGAGACTGGTCTGGAGAGAAGCTGAAGTCACGCCGTCACGACAGACTCTGGTCGCACGGGCTTGATGTATTGTACGCGGAGTGTGCGCAGAATTGGTCACCTGACCTGAGCTCCACGAAGATAGAAGACGAGAACGACGAAATGACCGATACAACTTGAGACAACGTTACGATTTACCTGCGGCCCTTCAAATCCCCATGCCCAATCTCACGCTACTGCCGGCTTGGCTGCGTATCGGAATCCTCAGCCATGTGCGAGGAAGACGGCGCTACTATAAAAGCATCTTCATGGATGCCTGAAAGTATCATAGAATGCTAGCCGGCACACATGTTACTTTCAAGGCGCTAACAGATAATGACAGCAGAGGCCTTCCCAGATCTCACAGTGGCAGAGACGTTCTCTGCATGTTCATTCCTACCATCCCTCCTTCAATGGCAGCGAAGTCTACCAGAGTCTTGTCCTGCCCCGCAGTGTATACTAGGTCGTACTTCTCATGGAAGTGGACACCATTGCGCTCCTCTCCAAAGCCTTCGCATTGCTCGCAAACACGGTGCTGCAGGAACTTCATCGCTCGTTCCATCCACAGCTCGAGGAGCGCGGACCAGCCGGCTGGCTTCGGTACCAGCACGACGCCGCCTGGTTTGGTCGTAGCTCGGAGACTTCCTTCGATGATCTCCATCAAGCGCGCGAAAATCTCTCTGATCGAGGCGCGCACCTTGCAATTGTGGTCCGCTTCAAGCCATTGTGAGATCACCCCTATGGCATGGACAGCCTCCTCGGACTCGAAAGGCGATTGCGAAGCTGGTACGATCCCCGACGGGAAGTCTAGACTTCCTACAGTTTTGCTGAGGACACAGTGCAGAGTCTTCGCGGTGACGTGTACCTCGAATTGATCGTCCAAGTCGCGCTGATCAAGTTCTACCCAGAGAGCTTGCTTCTGAACCCACCGTCGCTTCTTCTCCGCGTTCAGAGCCGCTCGAGCTTCTTCTCTCTCGTGCTCTTCAAGCACGAAATTATGACAATACTCACATCTTAAACTGGCGGTGTCAATCCCACTGCCCATCCGCAAACCTCGCTTGGGGATCAGTCTCGTGTGCCCGCATTCCACCATCGCATTATTGTTTCCTTCGTCCTCAGACGTCACATCCTCGCACTAGGTCATCAAGATATTGCTTGCGAACCTCGGGATCCGCAGCTCTCTACCCTGCATCCATTCATCGGCCACAATGCCAGCGGCGGCTCGCACGACGTGCATCGCTAGTTCAGTCTTTCTGCGAACGAGGTTCTCGAGGACGCGACTCCAGTCGGATGCGAATGTCGTCATGTGGTTGAAGCTTCCGGGATCCATGGAATAGGTGGTGATTTGCTCGGCGTTGTGAACCTCAGTGCCATAAACGACAGTTTCACGCTGGACATGGAAGACGATGTCGCCATCAGCCTGCTGAATGGATATGACACTCAGCTTTGACCGGCCCGCGAGGGCTGCCAGAACGTTTATGTCGGTATGGAGCTTCAATGCATCACCCGTGAGCAGATTAGCGGGACTTGCCTGCTGTGGACCTGCCAAGAGACAGAAGAACTGTTGCGGGAGGATGTGGCCAGGCACTGAAGGTGTTGGCTGTCGGGAGAGGAACGACCAACCTAACGGTGCGTCGAGGCGAAGTGTACATCCTTGAGGGAGCGGAATGTCGCAGGGGTGGGAGAAAACTAGCTCATGATGGGGTTGTCTGCGAGGAACGCTAGTCTGAGTAGGGGTGTCGAGAGTGGATGTGAAAGGCTGCTCTGGTGGCTTGGTGGTGGAGGCGTCTTGAACAGTGAGAGACTGGAGAGCTGAGATAAGATCGAGATCCATGCTTACTGCTTGATAGGTATAATGGTGCGACCGAGTTACGATGGCACTGATACCGGAGAGCTGAACGGTCGTTAGGCAGAGTGGAAGGATTCAGACTTGACGAGGGACTTGCTGTTGACAGACTGGACCGATCAACCCGGGATAGAACAATGAACGCTCCTTCAAGTCTTTGCAAAGTTACACCGACTTTGTCCTCCGGAACTGCTTCCACGACAGAGGAGACTGCTTTGTCCATTGTCTGCTCAGGAACCATTGCCATATCCTTAGCCACGCCTACTGTCAAGGCCAAGGAGCATCGAAGTCGGAACGCAGACACACCATGTCATACTCCGAGCTGGACCTGCCTCGGCTCTGCACCGACGACTCCTTCCACGACAAAGGATGATGCTTGCCTTACCGCGATGGCGAGAGTAGCGGGTAAGCATCCACTATACTATGGCCAAAGACACTCCATGGGCCTCAGTGTCAAGTAAGTACTAAATTTGTATCTCCGTTCCTGTGTAATTGAGCGCGTACGCTGCCCGATCTCAACATCGTCCTCCGCGCTGCAATTGCTTCCCGACTCTTCTGGCAAAGCCAAGGCTCTTGCGCTGCTGGCAAGGGCGTCGCCAATGTCATCTCACTCTCACTGCACCGTAGAGCGAGAGCATGATTTACGACAGGCCATCCGCCCCGATCAATGTGCACCCATGGCGATACGGACGGAGATCGCCATGTTACAATGCGTTTGGCACGTCTTCCGGCAAGGAGTGCTGGACATCGAAGCCTGCTGAGGTCTAGGAAGCGGCGCTCTTTTGCGGAAAGCGACGGCGTGACTGCCATGCGTGAGCACAGCATCATGATCGGACACAGTTCGACGACGCACTTTGGTACATGCGCCGCCGGCAATACAAGCGTCCTGGACGAGGCATCCTGGCGACGACAAAAGGAGTGATGAGGCAAAGCTGCGTTGCGACAGCAGACTTTAAAAGCTTCTAGCGAATAACGGGCAATAGCAATCAGTGTCAAAAGTGGGCACATTGGTAGCGACAACACCACGCAGGACTGACTAGATGTGCAAGTCATGGTCATCGAGACCAGAACAAAGCAGCTTGAAGACGTTTGGACAGGAGCTTGAAGGTCGACACTCAAGCTCACGGCGAAGACAGCGCTGGTGTGACAATTCCAGTGATGCAGTTGCATCCGGACACCGCCAGTGACTGCGGCAACCAGCGGATGATGCGGCAACGAGATGCGATGAGCGCAAGGTGACGATGCAGGAAGGAGGCTCGGCAAAGGAGAGGTAAGCAGCATGAAGTCCATGCGACGACAGAGCAATGCGATGGAAGCGCAATGCAACGAAATCGATGCAACGAAGCAGTCATGCGACGAGAGGGGGGTGCCCGAAGGATGATGCAAAGAGTCTACACTACAATTTGAGGGCGATGTGTTAAGGACATGGTGCGACGGGGTGTCAATGCAGAAAGCAAGTAATGCAGCAAGGGGCGGGAGGGTAGTGAACAATGTGATGGGGACTCGGGGTGATGCAGTGCGAGGTTGATACGACGGGGAAGTGATGCAAGGCGAGAATGATGCGACGACAAGGTGATGCGGGGCTAATGTGGGAACGATGCGACAGGAAGGTGATATGACGGTGAGGTATTGCGGAGATGATGCGACAGCGAGATGACACCACAGTGAAATATTGCAACGAGGGATACTACGACGACGATGCGACAAGAAGGGATGATCACAGAAGACAGTGGAGAAGGTAGACCCTCCGCCGCCCTGCCCGAAGGCAAGACGAACGATGGGCCACCCACCCGCCAGAAGCGCCGCAGTCATCAAGGACTTCCGCTTTGCCGCCAGCAGGGTAGACGCCCCTCAGCGCCAGACGATCCTCCCCGACCGTGAGGATGTTACAGGTGGTCGTATGGACGCCGAGGAATTTCCCACCAACAAAAGAAAGACAGAGGAAATACAAAGGAAAACAGAACAACGCTGCAGGTCAACATGAGCATATATCAACGACGCACCAAACGAACCCACAAACGCCCGACGCCAACAAAAGAACAACACAACGCGATCAAAACTGATAAGGAGGATGAAGAGAGTGCTCGGCGAGATACGCCTGCCTCATCTCTGACTCGAGACGCACATCCCTGGCAGCCAGAGATTCGCGGATCAGAGACGAGCGGAGCGCCTCGTACTTCTCTTCATCCCGTCGACTCTTGCGAACGCGACGGTCCTTCAACATCTTGTGCCACATGCGCACCAGAAGGCAAGCCATCGTGGTGTGAGGGGTGGGACGTCGAGGTGTGTTGGTGTGCTCGTGAGTCTTCTTGAATGAGGTTGGAGTGATGCGATAGCTTTCAATGGACTGATGAGATCTGAGTGCTGGACTGTAGAGGCGGAAGAAAGAGGGAGGGAGGAGCGCAAGAACAATAATCGTTATAAGCCCAGATCGCGACAGTAAGAGTGGAGTCACCCATAGCGTACCATTGTCCATGGACGCATATCGAGGATCGAGAGCCTCACAGCCAGTCCAATGCCTCTTACGCAGAGCATGTGATATCGGCAACCACCGAAGGACTTTGTAGCCAGTCCATAGACGATTACACACAGCACGGGATAACGATTGCCGGCGAAAGCAGGGCAATGAAGTGCGCCGATCTCGCTGGGTATTAGTGCAAGAGCGTGCGACGAGTCCAGCGTAACGTGTTGTAGCGACCTGTAGCTACGCGCGCGCTCGGCTGAAGATAGTACAGTGCAGACTGCGAAATGTCGCACTTTCCATGACGTTAACGTGTGCAAGCGGCCCATCAATGTGTGTAGAGCAATTTCTCCCGTAGCAATATGTCGGTGATCGGTGATTGTGTACAGAGCGATGTCCTCCGCCATCACGCCCGAAGGCAAGATGTACGATGGACACCCGTGGCCCAGCAGAACCCAGCGCAGCAACATGGTGCTACGAATCTGACGGACTCCGCTTAGTACCACGGCATGCCCCCCACCCGCTCACGCCAGCGAGGCAGGGACGCGAAGAAGAACGCAGCACAGAACGCAGCAATCAACGCAGCACAGAACGCGACAAGAACGCAACAAGGAATCAGATTGAACACGCTGAGTGGTCACACTCCGCGACCAGTCCGGGGCCAATGCGCAGGCAAACTGCGACGCAGATATTCGAGCTCCTGCGCGTCAGCATAGTCTTCATCAAGGAAGGACTCATGCATCGTCTGTAGCTGAAATCTGGCGCAAGCAACGTCAAGACGATGCTCTCTGCCGCGACGGCACACCTTCTTGATCTTTCGCCACATGCGTCTGAGACAGCAAGCCATCTTGATTGCAGTGGTGGTCTTACGGCGTTGAGTGTTAAGTGCGATGCTTGGGTGAGGTTTGGAGGTGTATTTTAGTAGATCGCTTGAATGGATATGAGTATTGACTTGAGCGTGTTCGTATGAGGAAGAAAGAAAGAGAAGAGGAAGAGGAAGAGAAACAAAGCCGTATATATCATTGCGAACGCGGGGCATCGTCGAGTTTAGAGTGGAGAATCAGACTACACCGCTGCGGGTGCAATGATGGTTGAGATCGAGTACCACTGTTTGGCGACGCGTGACGAGGATCGGAGGTCTCCCAGCCAGTCGAAAGGGAATTTGCGCAAGGCATGTGAAAGCATGGCACATTGAAGCCCGGCTTCGTCGAGGCCTCAATATGCGACGAGACGAGCGCGACTCGTGGTCATAGGCGCTTTGGATATACGGACAGATGCTGCACTTCGAGATGCGCGCCTTTGCGCTGTTTGGAAGCATCTGAGCAAAGCATTCGCAGTCGTATGCAGGACAATGTCCAATACTACCTTCGCTTCTCCGAATGTTCGGATCTTAGGTAACGCTGACACAGACTTGGCTGCGGCAGTCCTTCTCTCTATCAGAGCGCTGGTGAGAGACAGCAAGGTCGAGGAGACAACTACCGAACAGTCCCAACTCTCACGAGGGCTGCATGTCAGATTAGCGAATCTGTACGCGCGTGTAGACGCGCAGGACTGTTCCAGTTACCGGGAGATGAAAAGGACCATTTCGCATATCAACGAAAGTCTGAATGGTTCCCTAGCGATGCAGGTACAGTGCTCAAGCCCCGAGCGCTCGACCGTACTGTTGACACAGCTAACGTGCTGCGGCATGCTCAAGGGCTAGCTATACGCGACGGACAAAGTCAAATTTCTGACCTCTCACAAGCCCTCAACGACGCCTGCGTCGACCTGTAATCTCCTCTTGATCAGCGTCGCCGCCGTGCCTAGGACACATGGCGAAAATGGAGATCCAGCCTCGTCCTGTTCTGCATCGGGAGATGTCAAGCTATCGCGCAAAGTCTCAATAGCAACTTGAAGTTGTTGCATTTATTGTAAGAAGCGATGAAATTCGACCTTCGAAGGATGCAGAATTGAACGACCATGGATGATGTGAATTCCAGCAGTGAGGTGAGGTCGGCATCTCTCCTCGTCGTCGATTTAAGCACACGTCCTCGCGTGCGACCGTTGCGACCGTTTCGGCAGCAACCGAGTCCAATCAGCATGGCAGCTCGTCCCAAACAGGAAGTAGCCGTTGAACGGCTTTGCGTCCTAAACTTGGGGCCGTCTCCATTCACCGTCAAGACCACAACAGCGATGGGGGGTTCAGCAGATTTCGCAGGGGAGCATTCTGCTACTAGGCGAACAATATGGCCAGTCTCTTTCGCTTCTCTCCTGCGTCAGAGTAGCATTGTGACGCGTAGGCCACGCAGAATAGGTAAGACGTAGAGCACTATGGTCAATCACCATACGTTGCGAGTTAGGATACCATTTTCTTCCTTGACGTGGTCACAATAGACTCTATGGGTAGGTCGGTGAATACTTTCCCTTACATGTCTGTCTACGACGTTCCTCCAGCATCTTGCATTTCTCGACTTCATCGCCTCCTCGGCCATCTCGGCTCACGGCGAACCCTCAGGACGATAAGTTGTCGGATACTCCACAAGCCCTTTGGTCTTCGGCACGCGCACTACTCTCTCTGACAACTCTGTGCGCAAGAAGGTCCCGGGCATCCTTGTACGTTGCATGATCATGCTGATCTCTCCCTCGATCCGTAAGATGAGCATAGATGCTTCGGTCCCATCACACGCTGCTCGTGTATCAACGCAAGGCGCCTATCATCGTGTGTGTTGCGATCTCAGGATCAGTGGAGCTCGAGGGCCGGTGCAGCGCCTCGTGACACTCGAGCGCATGCGTTCGGGTAGCACCAGTGAGCACTCTCCCCAGGCATGGGATCACGAGGACACAGCGACCACGCTGCGGAGCACAGTTAGCATGCTGAATGGGATGGTCAGACCCTCCTGTTACATGAACGTGCCAGAGGCGCATGACACTTCGACGAGCAGAGATCTTCCGCTTGACGGGTTAGACACCATGATCGAGTTTCATTGAGTTGATCACCATCCTTGTGTAGACATTTACAACTCAAGAGCTCCTCGCCACGCTATTTCTCGAGTGATGACAGCATTTGGGATCATGTTCTGCAGAAGAAGGTCTGCGCACATGGTGTTGATATTAGCAATCGTCGACTTCTTGTGCATTTGGGACTTATTCGAGATGCTTCTAGCACACCTCAATCTTGACGCATCGGCATTGAACTGAGCATCTATATACTCGCATACATCATACTACATTCCCGCCAAGCAGACCCCTACATAGTACAGTACATGTTGACGCAAAGGCATCGCCGTCGCAAAGCGGCTAACCCCAAGTTGTGGTTGGGGTTGCGTAACCCTGACCCTTGACCTCCGACTGACCTGCACACACGAACAGTAGCAATGACCGATGCATACAACCATGCTGTCTGGCAGGCAAGACGCCAAGATCAAAGCGATCATTCGGTCTATTTGATGGTCGTGAAGAACCGCTTGATCTCAGTCATCTCAAATGCGCCGTGGAAGATATCAACGAACCGATACTGTCGCGTTCAGACGCGCAGCAAGTCTGACATGTGAAGTCCACTACCACACCGTAATGTCTAACATAGCACGCTTCTTGGCCGTCTCATGCGTCTAAAAGCTCATCATGGCTCTTGCACGCCCCAGCAAAGGCGAGACAGACGATGACGAAAAAGGTCTCATTGCCTCCACAATCGTACTGCCCCGTTCAATCTCCTAAGTCTCACTCACATTTGTCCTAACGCGTCGACAGGACCTGGCCTTGACCCCGATCCGACCCTTCGTCTCCCGCCCTGCCCTGCGCACATATCTGAAGACCTTCCTGCTACTGAGCACTGCCCTTGTGCTGTTCGCGGCCGCTTGTACGGCATACGCGACATTTTACTGGAACTACGTACCCGCACTCGGCTTTGAGAGGGAAGCATGGCTGCAATTCGATGATGTACACGGTGCCTTTCCTGGCACTGGGGGAGAAAGGGGAGGTGGGGATGAGCTATTCAAGGCAACAGTCACGCATCCATGGGCTGAGGTCGACTTGCGTGAAGAGGTGGCCAGTCAACAGGGCTACGATGTTGTGGTCGAGGTCACACTGCCGCGTACACAAGGCAACAGGGAGGCAGGAAACTGGATGCTAGATGTCTCGCTGCTCGCATTTCCGACGCGAAAATCTGGCGACTCTGAGATACTCGCCCGAAGTCGAAGACCAGCGATCATGACCTACCGCTCCTCGCCCACGGAGCTAGTCCACCGTCTAGCAAGCCTGCCACGATCACTCGTCTCAACGCAGCAGAGCGAAGCTGAGACCCTCGTCCTCCCGATCTTCGATCAGGTGAGCTTCCCCAAGGGCTCCACGAATCTGCCCTCTACCCTCCGGCTCGAGCTGCAGAGCCCCCGGAGACTAGAGATCTACTCCGTCCTCGTCAAATTCCGAGCACGCTTCCGGGGACTGCGATGGCTAATGTACAACCACCGAATCCTATCAGCGTTCATCTTCATCTCCGCGTTCTGGGGCGTAGAGGTGGTGGTAGCTGGGATAGTGTGGCTGCTCATTGCTTCGAAACTCGGTGGAAGAAGTGGCATAACATCAGATGAGAAGCCCGAGCGAAGAGGGCGAGTCAAGCACGAGCAAGACGACGACGACGACGACGGGGTAGTAGGCATGTCTGACACTGAGCGCCAATTCCCCACTCTGTCCAGTCAAGCTCCACTACGCTACCGCGCTGTGAAGGACGAGGGACCTGGCGTCGTGAAGATCGAAGCAGAGGAGGAGATCTCAGCGCAAGACTTGCGGGATGCTCTGCCTGTTGGCGTGGAGGCTGATGACGAGGATGAGGATGCAGATCTGTTCCTGGACTCGGGTATTGGCACGAGTCTGGAGAGTAGCAACACGCGGCCTGGAGGCAGCGTGCGGAAACGAAGAAGCAGGGATAGAGGGCCGCCGGGACCCGTGGGGGATGGTGAGTGGTAGATAGACGAAGTATCTACTCTGCCTCAGCGCGCACAACACTTCCTCTTCCCCGTCTACACAGCTCTTGCAAACCCTCCAACCCATTCCCCTTTTCACAACCCCACGCTCCGCCCCGCCTCCCCAAGCACCTCCCACACCCGCCCTGGCAATTTCCACCTAATCAACCCAGCAAACGTCATCACGTCCCCCGCCATACCCCTGAACTCATCCACCAGCCTCCCATTACCCTCCGTTCTCATATCCATAGCTCTCAAATGCGCGACCTGGTTGGCGATACCTATCATAGCCCAGATCATTGAGTGCCCGATTGTATTAGCTAGCACAACAGGCGATCGATTGAACGATGTGGCCTTGGCGCGAATTGCGGTTGTGTTGCTGTTGGTGGAGAGGGGGAGGATGTCGGAGGTGCGGATATACTATAAGAGGGATTGTTAGTGGGCTGTATGGACAATGGGGGATAAAGTGGAGGGGACTTGGACGTACATCGATCGCGTTGGCCCATTGGCCTTGTTCTAGAGCGTTGCGGGCGTCTGCTAGCAGGAGCAGGACGTTACAGGAATCCCGCGTGATGACGCTGAGCTTGCTGGAGTATTGGTGGTTACTGAAGTAGAGGTTTCGAAAGTTTGCGGCTAGCTGCACGGGGTCGTCGACGGCGGTAAGACTCAGACTGCCTTGGGCGGCTTGTTGGTCCTTGTCTTGCTGGCGGGGACGCAAGGGTGTCAACTTCTGCGGTTGCTCGCCCAGCTCGGTAGTCAGGGCGAGGGAAACGGCTTGGTTGACAATTTGCATGACTTTATCGTAGTCTTGGGCCAGGTGGAAGAGGAGCGCTGCATCAGTCGTGCGGGTCTGATCTTCAGCTGTGCGAGCTGCGACAAGAGTGATGTGGCGCATAAAGTCTTCTTCGCTGTCGAGGCCGATCAAGCTAAGGCGAGACTCGATGGAGCCGGGTATGCGCTGGCCATCGGTGCGGATGTCGCCGAGTAGGGAGGCGAAGTCGCGGGTCTCGAGGACGAGCTCAGTGAGTGCTTGGTGGCAGAGCTCGCGCTGCGCTTTGCCGAGATCGCCGTCAAGGTCAGCGTTCAGACAGATCAGAGCGATGTAATCTACTGCAGCCGTCGAGTCCGCGGTTCTGAAATCACGAGTGTACAGTCCGATCATGCTCGCGAACGCTATCTGTGGCTGCTGGCGTGTCGTCATGGTCAACAACTGCTCCCCATCACTCACGTCGCTCACTCTCAATAGCCCGTAGTAGTCCAGCGCAATCGCAAAGTGCGCTGCCGAGATATGATTGATGTTCTGCAAATGCGCCACAGCCTGCTCGAACGACCCAGCGATGATTTGCATGAAGAACCACGTCGTTGGCGCATTCGGCACATCACTGTTGCCCGTAAAGTAGCGCTCCCCAATGTCCTTGAATGAGAGGCGAAGCTCATCGAGCCCGAATGCTTCGTGCGAGTACTCGTCAACCCGACTGTACTCCCGAGCGAGACTAAATTGCAGCCACATCCAGTCCAGCATGTCGCCACTGATTTTCTCCAAGCTGCGCCGCGAGAGGTCGCAGCGGCCAATAACCTTGTAGCAGGCCATGCGATATGGGTCGATGCTGTCTTCGGGCGCAAGCTTGGCGCGTTGAGTGTAGTCATTATTGATGTCAGTCTGTTGCTGAGGTGGCAGCCGGTGATCGGGACTCTGCACGTAGGCCCGGAGGTAGCCGATGAAGCGTCTGTCGATGTTTCTGAACGCTGCCTGGTTCTGTTCCACGTATGCGAGCGCATCGTCGAAGAGACCACAGCGGACGAGATAGTAGATCAGCACCCAGCAGTAGTCCTCGCCGACTTGCTGCAGCACCTCCATATCAACGCCCAACTCTTTGCGCGAGGCTTTGAAGCGACTGTAGCCCTTGATAGTTGCAATGTTCGTGGGCACACCACCAACGTTGGCCTCGCGCGGGTTTCTACTTACAGTACCTTGCGCTTGGCCGAGGTAGAGTTCCTCGAGGAAAGCTCTCGAGCCATCAAGAATCCTCTTGCGCATAGCCACTGCACCTTTGCTGGTAGCCGTCTCGGAGAGGTAATCGGCAGCATACTGCCTAGGCTTCAGTGCGCCGGCTTCTGATAGCGCCTCCTTCGATGCATCCTCCCCAACGATCTTCTGGAGAGCACCGTAGGCATGCACCAGCATTGAATTATCCTCGCCAGTCGGCTCTGCCTCAACAGATTCGAATCTGTCCAGGGTGGGGAACGCTTTGCTCGCAAGTCTTGCAACGTTGAGATCCTTGACGCGCGCCGAGTACTTCTCCTGCTTCAGACGCTGCACGCGGTCTTCGGGCGCCAGTCGTGTGCCGTCATTGCCATTGACACCACCAAATTGACTTCCACGCATTCCGTTTGGTCCAGGTGTACCAATGACAGACTTCGCAAGCCCAGGAACGCCAAATGATTTGCCATTCGTAGTAGTTGCGCCGAACCTGCTCTTTCGACCCGACCGCCCAAAGCCGCCAGTCTCTCCAGGCGCAAAAGTTCTGTGACCTTCATTTTCTATCTCTTGAGGTTTACGCAGCCCGAAGTGCTCGTAGATGCGTTGTGTCTGCGCAGCCCAGTCTACACCGTGGAGTTGCTCGTCGATCATCTTGTTGAAATCGTCTTGCGCTCTCTTCACGCGGCTGTCAACGAGCGTTTGGAAGTCGTTGAAGTGCTTGCGCGATAGGTCGAGCTTGACATCCGTCACAGCGTCCGCTACTTGGTCCGACAGGCCGTTTGGCCCGTTCGCAAGCTTCTCGAGGTCTCTGAGCGCTTGCCCAGTGTTCACGCCCGAAGCAGCTAGCAAGTACTGAGCCCTTGCGTCTCCACCTCGTGCAAGCCCAGCCGAAGGACCACCTTGACCCAAGTTCCTGACCTTGCGCGAGATGTCTGCAAGTCCAAGCTCAAGCGCTGGCAATTCGCCCAATGGAGTGACATAGTCCTCGGTCTGCCTCTTCTTGCTCCGTTCCAGTAGTTGGTCGAAGTATGACGGGTTCGCGACAGGTGCTTGCGGTGCCACTGACTGCTGCAGCTGGCTCTGACTGTTCTGCTGTCCAAACAGACTGCCACCTTGCTGTCCATTTTGCTGCTGCTGCTGTCCACCAGTCGACTGTCCAAACAAGCTCGAAGTAGCTGGTGCTGCCGTCGCTGCTTGTCCACCACCGAACAAACTGCTCTGCGCAGGCTGTGCCGCACCTCCAAGATTGCTGAACAAACCACCTCCGCTCGGCGCAGAAGTAGCAGGGGTGCCGCCTATATTGCCAAACAAGCTGCTTCCAGAAGCCGCGGGCTGAGCTGGCTTTGCGCCAAACAGTCCACCAGAAGGCGCCGCATTGCTGGCAGTTGCTGGCGCGGCGCCGAAGAGGCTGCTTGTGGGTGCTGCGGAGGTCGATGCAGGGGTGATGCGACTGAACAAGCTATTGCCGGTAGTCGTGTTGGCAGATGTCGCGGGCGCTGCGCCGAAGAGACTGCTGCCTCCCGCTGGCGCAATGGTACCGCCGCCGCCGAAGAGGCTCGACATTGCGGTGGTGGCGCTGTGCGATGTGGTACTAGGTCACTGAGCTGATCTTCACTGATGCAGAAGCTTTCCGATGCACGGCGCGTGAACCGGAAGCAGCGGCGATTGCCTAATGAGTCAATGTGATGCGCACGTCAATTCTCAACGGTGAGTATTTGATGTGCGACGTAAGCGACAGTGAGATATCTCAACGAGAGGATGTGAGCCTTGAGGATTTATTATTGGAGTGGAGTCGCGAGATGGGAGCGAACACACGTGAGCACACCAAGAGCTCTCGAGGTCCAGGAAACTCTCCACGCTACGGGATGTTCGCAAACACTCAATTGCACCGATACCCTGCTCCCAGCATCTTCGTCCGCACGCACTGGTGAGATGCCTCTTGCTGCTGAGCTACCTGGTCAGCATGCTCGTTGTAGGCACAGAGGGGGTGGTGCTTGGTCGGCGGAGCAGGGGTCCGACGCGCCGATCCGTGCGAGCTCAACTTACCGTAGAAGACAAGCACATGAGCTTTAGAAAGGGAAACATCAAGCTGTGCATTTCCACGCATATCCTCCATCCCGTGCCATCTCGTCCGAATTCCTCCACGTGACAGTGTTCGGAAAATCTCATTTGCGTCCTTACTGACCCAGCACTCCCTCTACGCGCAAATCTTCTCGCCATGGCGCAAAAGAAGGCAGCCGCATCCTTCAATGAGATGATCCAGGCTGGTACGAAGAGACCTCCACAGGCGCGCCAACATCGTACTAACGCGCCCTAGACCGACAAAAGCGCAAGAACGAGCAACTCGCGCAAGAGATCTTCGGCAAGAATAGACGGCAAAGTGCGCCGACAGCACAACAGAATGGCAAAAAGGCGCCGTTGGGAGGCAGTCTGGCCAGCAGAGTAGGAGTAACGAAAGTATGGCTCCTGTCCTTTCGCCCTTTCTACCTTATTACACGTCTGACCTTATAACCCGTCAGCGCACTGCCTCGATACCACGCCCGTCAAGCACAACCCCTCGCAATCCTCCCGCAGCCCGCCAACGTCCTCCCCGCTCCCCTATCGATCTCACACTTTCCGACCCCGCCCCTCCCTCTAACTCCACGCACAATCTCCCTCAATCCAACTCCAGCATATCATTCAAGGGCGCTGCCGGCGGACCCTATATTGTGCACGCCTCCAACTTCGCCCCAGGAACGACAGCAGCCGACATAGAAAGCGTGATGAAATCTGTTCCGGGCGTGGGGGAGATGCTGTATTGTCGCTTACTAGCTGCGACGCCTACTGTTATAGTGGAGATGAGTTTTGCGGAGAGGGATGGGGCAGGGAAGGTGGTGGAGACTTTTAACAATAAGAAGGTACGCATTAGAGTCCTTGTGGTAGAGGGATCGGGATCACGACAAGCATGACGTTACTGACGGATGGTACAGGCTGATGGCAGACTCCTCCATGTGTTCCTCAAAGACGGTGGCACTGTGGCCGCAGCACCCAAAGCCGCCGCAGCAGCACCCATAGAAGCTTCGGCGGAAGACAGCATGGAGATCGACAACGAGCAGAGCGAAGCACGAGAAGCCGCCGATCGAGAGCGCGAACAACGGCGCGGACGAGATGATCGAGATCGCAGACCTGAGAATGGTTGGCCGAACGACAGGGAGTTCCCTACGGGCGGCAGAGGAGGCGGTGGTGGAGGAGGATACGGTCGTGACGACTACTACCGTGGACCGAGACCGGCGTATCAGAACGGTGGAGGATATGGCGGGTACCGTGGAGGAGGGTACGGTGGGCCGAGGGGATATGGAGGAGGGAGAGGATATGGAGGTGGGTATAGGGCGTGAGTGGCTCGAGAAGGTGGCTTGTTGGAGAGCTGAGAAGATATCAACGTGATCGATAAGCGGCGAAGGAAAACGCATCGGAAGGCTGGTGGGACACATGGCCCCGGTTTGACGGCCTCGCTGTGAGATATAGCTGAGCAATGTCTCTGTGGCTGGCATGCCTGCTGCAAGTCTGCAATCCGGGCACGCACGAGCATCAGAAAACGCCGCACAGGGTGACAGGCCTAGGAAGTGGTTGCGCACGGCTGTACACATTTCCCAACAAGGTTGAAACGCGGAAGACTACTGTGCCAGCTTGTCCGCGGCAGCAGAGCTGTAGTATAGTGTGCTGTAAAGGAATTCAAAGTTCGACTGAGACCACTGTTCTTTCTCACGAGTTCCGAATCATCATATTAGAGCTGCACGTGCCAGTACAGTATCACAAGATCATTCACACTTTGGGAGAGACGGGTGATAGTACATGCGTGACTGTACAACACTTTGCAGACATTACTTTTATCCAACGTCAGCGTTCCCACCTGCGCTGTGCGGCTGCTAGAAATACCCTGCCGTCCGCTTCTCCATCCCATCATCATCAATGCCCAGGCGAAGCCGTCAATCACTGCTGGGCCACTGCGGTGCTCTCAGCGCCGTGCAGAGCAAAACCCATCATGCATCCTCAGCGATGCGCCTCGCCTTACTACCGGAGCCCTGTCGTCGACCACGCTCCGCCTTGTCCATCATACACATCATCGTAACCCCGTTTCCCCCTCTTCGAAACAGCGAAGCATCAAACACACACTGTCGGACCTCATCACTCAATCAACCCCGTCCAAACATCCCCTCATCCCACCCCAGTTCCCCGCTCCCCAAGCCATTCTCATTGCCGAAGCCGACATCCAGTGTTGGCACATCGCTGGCGTGACTACTCTTCACCCTCTTGCTTCCTCCAGTCCCTGGCCTTCCGGGTTGAAAGTCTTCAGATAGACTGCCCAGCGGTCGCGGCTCACTGATCTCCAGTCTGCTGCTTGATGCCGCTACGTCATTCAGCCCAAACATACCGGATTTACGACGGAACCAGCTACCGGATTTCGTGCGTTGTGGCCGCGATTGGTTTGGAAGAGTGGATGTGTATGACGGGGCTGTGGAGGGGGCGAAGCTTGTAGTTGGTGAGGAGGGTCGTTTGAGGGATGTGGGTTGCTGGGCAGGCGTTGACGGGCGGAGTGAGGTCCGCGATGCGCTGAAGGATGTGCGGAGAGATGTGAGGCTGAATAGTCTGCGGGGTCCGCGGGGAGGGGGAGGACCCATATCTCGCGGTGGTAGAGGACTCGTGCTGGATTGTGGTGCAATTCTACTGTTCGCCGATCTAGGCGGGTTGAGACTGTCCACCCTGGTCGTGGACTCATGCGATGGCTTCGTGTCGGCTTCTGGGGTTGGGGGCCAGGCGCCTGTGGTAGTGTCTTCTGGCGTTGTGGGGTGAGAGGAGAGAGGTCCACCGCCTGCTGTTGGAGGCCGGGATTTGTAGGGTGTGATTGTGGGGAAGTAGTTCGGTGAGGGCGGTGGGGAGTCCGGGGTTGGAATATTCGTGCCGGCTGTGAGGGAGACATTGACTGGCGTTAGGGAAAGGTAGGAGGCGCGGGTATTGAGGGATGGCATTTTTGCTGCTGATGTGCAAGATTTTTCCGATTGATGCTGTGCTCTCAATGGATGATGTGCGATGAAGTGGTGTGGCAATGTAATAACGGAAGCTCAATACTCATCAGCTGTAGCGAAGTGCAATCGAATGCGAGCCCGGGCAATATAGTATTACCCCTTCGTTGCACATGCGCTCCCGGGCGATCATTGACGGCTGGGAGCTGCCAATGCCTGCAACATGCATGCTTCCGACCAAGTGCGGTTGCTCGTGCAAGCACTCTACCTTCATACGCGTTTAAGGTGAGTCGCGTTTGCGGAGCTGAGGTCGCGTTTATGGCGCTCTGCCCGTTAAGCCGTTACATTTACAGGGATGATGCCGGCCGTTGGGCGCGTGCGTGGGCATCCTGCGCGACTTCGATGTCGTGCCGAGCAGGGCGTGGAGCCGAGCTGTACCTGCATGATGCGTGTCACTCGCGCGTGCAGCAGGCGGGATAGATGGAGGCAATGTCCGGGAGCTGACAACGAGGCATATTGACCTTGCATGCGATAGACTTTGGAAAACCTAGGCAAGCAAACCTACCTCCTCAGGAGTAGCTGGAAAGGCTGGCAACGCGCGTCTGGCTGGCAAAGAAGTGACCAAGGCCGACAAACACAGTCGGAGTCTCATCCGTTCCATCACCGCGTAACGTCCAACGAAGGCACAGTAGACATGTCCGCGCCGCCAGCCTCCGAGCAGTCGTGGTCGAGCCAACAGAACGAATCAGCCCTTGCCGATCTCGAGCGCTTGCAAGATCAAGTACACTATCCTTGAGGCTCTTGCGCTCGTGCACTATGCTGACGCTACCCAGGTAGACAGCCTTCGCTCCCTGCTTCCGAGCCTGATTGCTCCCCTGACTAGAGCTCAATCGAGCAAAGCACAAACATTTGCCGAGTTGAAGAAGGCTGCTGTTAGCGCGACTACTGATTTGCAAACTCTCGGGCAAACGTGGACTTCGGAGCGAACGCAGGAAATGTTCGCGAAGGCAAAGGAAAGCGAATCATCGAATGATGATCTGAGTCGTGGAGCAGAGGTGACGCAGTATGGCTGGATCGAGAGAACTGCCAGCAACGGGAGCAGCGCTAGCGTAACGACCTGAGCCTACCTCACTCGGGCCTCTCAATAGTCCCGTGCTACCGGACGCCTATCGCAGGACCAGTCTGTTCTACGAATACGGTCTTCCTCCTGGCCAGTACCCAGCGAAGGGCGATACCTTGGCAAAATTGGATGACCAACCTCCAGCCATATCCTTCACGCTCTCCGGAAACTGTGACCGTCTTCCAACTCCCGGAGCCCACCTCGCGTCCGTCCACACCTTGCTCCAAGGCTGTCTGGCAAGCTTGCCATCATCTTCGAATCGCCTCGAACGGAAGTTGTATCTATTGCCTCCTCTCGGCGCTACACCACCGCTCCAAGGCGCTTCTGAGATTAGCATTTGATCTTGAAGTCGCCAGTCTGGATCCAGCATCTGCCTTTCCCAGAGCTCCCAAGGGTCCATGCCCCAGCCCGCCCAATCATACCGCTGAGGACGGTCGCGCATCAGTGTCCTCTTGTCGCCCGACGTCGTAATAAAGACATCCGCGCCCTCGCTTTGCGCCACGTCTCTCAGCCTGCCAAGGAACCCGGGACGTTTGCCATCCGAGGGACGCGTGAAGTAGTGCTTCGGGCGCCAGTTCCGGGGCATCTTGATGCCATTTTGCTCCCATTGGCGCAGGATGGGGCTATACTCAGTGTAGCCATTCTCGGCCGGCGCGGAACGGCGCAGGCCAGCGCCCACGAAGGGACCGTAGCCACGGTTCCAGTTGAAGGATGCTTGCTGGGCGTTTTCGGCGATGGGTGCGCCCCATGGGCCGAGATAGGAGGGGAAGGTCATAGTGCAGGCGATGTGGTAGACAGCTCGGATGGATCTGAATCGTTGGTTGTGAGAAGGTTGGGAATGGTGGAAAGGGAAGTTGGAGATGATGGACATATGTGAGCCTATACTATGATCTATTTGCCGAGCAATTGTACAGTGGCGATCCTGCTACTGGTACGACCAGAGTGTTTGTAAGAGCAACACTATCTACTCACTATCCGCAAACACCCCTGTTTGTGCCTGCAGACTACCGCTATAGATCAACAACCAACATCTCTAGGCTTGTCAGAATAATCCACCTTACGATGTTGTCTCATCGCTTGCCTTATTGGCAGCTTCTTCAGCCTCCCTCTCCTTCCTCTCTCGACGCGCCTTCGCTGGGTCTTTCGCAGTCAGGCTGTTGACCGAGCTGTGCTTCCGCAGTGCAATTCGTAAGAGATCTTTTGTCTCTCTTTCATGGTCATTGCGCTCTTGAGCAGCTGCCTTCTTCTCGTTGCGTTTCGTTAGCCTCGAATCGATGAATGATGGGAGAGGCATGATGTTGGCGTGAAGTAAAGCACTTGAGGTGCCTGGAGTGTTCCCGCCGTAGACAAAAATGGTAGAGATTGGGTGCCGTGGAGTACGACGCTGCGATGCAATGATATGGAATGTGATCGTACTCAAGAAGATCGATGCGCAAGAAGAGATACGTATAGATCGCATGAAGACAGGGTAGCAGTGCATGGAAATCGCCACGGTGAAGAACATGTCTCTCGTAGCTCGTTGTCTCTCGCAGTCACTTGGAGGAGCGACAAGGAAAAGACATTCGGCGCCAGATCTCTGTCGTGGCCTGTGTGGGTGATGTCCAAATTGCGCGATGTGATCAACACTAATCGTCGGCCGAAGTCCTCGTCTTCAGCTGGCGGGGATTGCATTTTGCATACTCATTGCCATTGTTGTTGATATGGTCTGGATGGGAGTCAGCAGGGTGATACAGCATGTCCTCTAAGCTTCGCAGGCAGATCCGTTGGTCAGGAACCGCTCGGTCATAGGTGCTGACCACGAGATACTTTGTGGTTCGTCAACAGTAGCATGTGTCCTCGAACCCAGGGGAAGTCTATTGCTGCAGTGCTGCTGGACGCCCGATCATAAAGGGTCGGACTCCTCTGGGTAGTCTAGACAGTCTAGCACTGTCAACGTCAAGAACAAGTTTCTCACCTCTCAACCACACTCTACACCAAGACAAAAGCAAGCCTTACCCATCACCAATATTACACAATGGAGGGCGGCGAGATCATGGCTGTCACCATGTGGAAAGGGACCAAGAAAGCTTCCTCCAAGATCTCCGGTAAAGTCATGAAGACTGAATTTGGCTCGAAGCTCAAGGCCTTCGGCGGGAAGGAACGACAATCGATCGAAAAGTCGCAAAAGTCAGCGGCACCCAGGCCGGCGGCCGCCACCTCAGCCATTCAGGACATGAGCTTCTCGCCTCTGAGATCCAACTCGGAGTCGCGAAACCAGGAGTTCTCTTTCGATGATGTTCCTGCTGTCGACAGCGACGTCCCCGCTGTCGAGCGCGAGGCACGTGCTGCCGGTAGCCCAGTGCCAAGTACTGCTCGCACGAACGGCGACGTCTCCTTTCTCCAGCTCCACGATCAGTCCAACAACGTCCTAGGATTCCATGGTACTTTCGACTTCGAACGGACTAATGACTGGGCCGATATAGTGCAGGACGTGTGTGTGGAGGCAGCGGTCAACATCCTCGCTTCGCGAATGCTGCAGCCTGTCGATTTGCGAGTCCGTCCGGGCGTGATTCCGAGGTTCGTGAAGTGGGATCCCAGCGAGGAGATGTTGAAGGAAATGGAGTCGCACCTCAGTGACGCAAGGCGCGCTAAGGCGGATGCTCAGGAAGGGAAAGAGCTGGCTGGGAAGTTTGAGAACGGAGGAATGGACAGTGTGGTGTCCACTGTACATTCGAGCATCTTTGAGCATGTGCTGAGGGAAATGCCAGGGGTGTATGCTGAGAAGTGGGCGAGCATGATGTGAACCCATGGAGAAGGGGGGGTTCGGTAGTACCGTACTTTATGATTCGCTTGGTAGCATGAGAACACGAAGGAAATGAAATGATGACTTGACGCAATACTTCTCTTCTTGCTGCACCACTTGGTCTCGCCAAGGTTCTCGACACCTTCTATTTCGATGGATTTGAGGAGCAAAGGGAGAGGTAGGATGCTGCTTTGGTTCATCTCGATGGCTGCGACGTGATGTCATTCATGCAGGTCCTCGGCCATTGTAAGTTACTCACTGTTCGTCTTATAGTTCCACTTTCCTCGCTAACTTACAGTCTCCTTGTCGTCCTTTCCTTCAATGACCATGGCATCCTCACGAGCGATATCCCTCTCCCACCCTCTCCTCCGCTCATGCCCTTCTCGTCTGTCCCAGACTCATCTCCCTCGCACATCCACCCGCTTGATCTCAGTCTACGGCTACGAACAAGCTAAGGCACTCACATTCCCGGACTACGGCGAGCCGAAAGATGTCCTACGTCTGCACTCCCACAGCATCTCGACACCACACTCGAACCTCCTGACTCTCAAGTTTCTGGCCTCACCGATCAATCCTGCAGACATAAACCAGATCCAGGGCGTCTACCCTTCCAAACCTGCCTTTAGCACAACTCTAGGAAGTGCTGAGCCTCTAGCTGTAGGCGGCAATGAAGGCGTTGCGGAAGTCATCGCTCTGGGAAGTGGAGTGAAGGGCCTGAAGAAGGGCGATTGGGTGATCCAGAGAGCGCCGGGATTTGGGACGTGGCGAACGCATGCACAGACAACGGAGAAAGGGCTGTTGAGGATTGAGGACAAGAATGGCTTGAGCGCTGTGCAGGTGGGAACTGTTTCCGTCAATCCTTGCACGGCTTATCGCATGCTTGTGGATTTCGTCAAGCTGAAGCCGGGGGATTGGTTCATTCAGAACGGTGCAAACTCAGGAGTTGGTCGGGCGGCGATACAGTTGGCCAAGCTGTGGGGGTACAAGAGTATCAACATTGTTAGGAAGAGGGAGGAGGGTATGGATGCGTTGAGGAGCGATCTGGAGGGTCTGGGCGCGGACGTCGTAGTCACGGATGAAGAGGTCATGGAGCGAGGCTTTAGCGACAAGATCAAAGAGATCACGAACGGAGGCCGTGATGAGGTTAAGCTTGGATTGAATTGCGTGGGTGGGAAGCTGGTGAACGCTATGGCTAAGGTGCTATCGCCGCATGCGCACATGGTCACATACGGAGCGATGTCGAAGCAGCCAGTCACACTACCAACACCGCTGCTCATATTCAAGAATATCTCGTTCGACGGGTTTTGGGTCAGCAAGTGGAGCGATCGCAATCCCGACGTAAAGAAGAGGTGTGTTGACGAAATACTGGATTTGACCCGGCAAGGGAAGTTCAAGGACACACCCATGGCTCCAGTCCACTGGGATGCGACTACCAAGCAAGACGAGCTTGTCAGTGCTGTGCAAGGGACACTTGAGGGCTATCGAAGTGGGAAGGGGATCTTCGTGTTTGGCGAGACATGAAGCGTGGCAGATCAATGCATTGCATAATACTGTACGACACTCGGGTCCTGTGACAGCAGCCTAGTCTGTCACACTGACGTCGATTTCGGTCGACGCACGTATCACAACAGACGCGAGGAGCGATGCGCACATTCTAATACCTCTCGGACTCGCACAAGTCAATTGTGTCCGACCCTGGATGCAGCTTGTAAGATCTCGCACTTTGTGTGCACAGACGAAGCACGTAAGACTTGAGACGAGAGCCACAAAGTGCTGCTGACGTGTCGAGTGGGACTGAGCTGCGCAAGTGTACAATCGCAAGAGTCATTCGTCACCAGCAGATGAGGCGATCTATCGCGAGCTTTCCGCGCGAAGCCTTCTGCTATGACTGGTCATTACGACACGCGATCCGGGCAGCCCCCAGTTCTCCTTGAGATGCTCTATGCACACATGTAAGTACTGACGCGTTGTTTGGACCATAGTCGTGGCAGATATGTATGTGAGAGACCGCGAGCTTAGGTAATCAGCCAGCCCAGCAACGGCCAAAAACAAACAGCCATCTCGAAATAC
The DNA here is from genome assembly GCA_002077065.1 of Cryoendolithus antarcticus. Lineage (NCBI taxonomy): Eukaryota > Fungi > Ascomycota > Dothideomycetes > Cladosporiales > Cladosporiaceae > Cryoendolithus > Cryoendolithus antarcticus. The sequence continues at coordinate 161,271 of NAJO01000031.1, read as the reverse complement.
ACCTGCACCACATACACATATCCACAAGCACATACATGCACGCAGTCATGGAGTCACCATCTATGCTACCGCTACCCGGTTCAGGCGAGCCGAGCATGTTCGACCTCACTGGCCCGCCGAGCTCACCGTTTGTGACCGATGTCGAGAACATCAGCCGCATGCCGAGTCAACAATACCAGAGCGCGCCAGAACTCAAATCATCGCCCGCGAAACCCGCCGCGATCCAGCAAGAAGATATACTGGACTTCACAGACATCATGGAGGACAAGGAGAACATGCCTGAGTTGGGAGATGTGTCGGTGAAAGTGCGCTCTTCGCCGTCGAAAGCTCCTACACCGCACGCCTCTCCACTGGCATTGGATGGTGTTGCTGAGTCAGATGAAGCTGCGACACTTGAGCGACGAGGGAGTCAGGATGCGTCGCTCATGCCACCGCCATCTACGCGAAAGTCACCCAAGAAGACCCCATTGCGGATGCTCCGCGAAAGCGGCAGGACACCAAAGCCTCTCAGCCGTGGCAATTCTTACGAGGAATCAGGCTACAACTCCGCCCGCACACCATCACAATTTCAAGCTGGACTTGACGCGCGATCAATCTACCAGGACACTGCTGTGGGAGACGACACATGCTGCAGTGCCTTCTCGGAGCTTCCCGACATGACCCTATTCGCTCGACTAGGCCAGTCTCCAACAAAGCGCTTAGACTTCTCACAGACACCACGGCCGGAGAAGGAAGCCAGGACACCACGTACCACACGCAAGCGACTATCAGCTTCTGTCTCACGCACGCCTTCGCCCATGCCGCGGAAGCAGCGCGCACCTGCTGTGACGGACGACAACGAGAACACGAGCTTCTTGATCGATTTCACCCAGCAGATCGAAGGTATCACTCGCCCTTCAGCGTCGATATCGCCGGCAAAGTCAAGCACCGAGCCCAACCTCCTTCAATTCATCAACTCTCAGCGATCACCAGCTAAAAGTAGCACAAGGCATAGTATGCTTCCTGCCACGCCTGGTCGCGGGTCAAACCTGCTGAGCTTGCTTGACTTCGAACTTCCGCCCGCGCCAACACCACGCTCAGTGCCGACAATCACAGTCCGCGAGCTCGAAAGCCTGAAGTCCTCCTATCTCAGCCAGATCTCCTCCCTCAAAGCCACTCTCTCTGGTCGTGAGGCCGAAGTCGAGAGCCTGAAACGCGCAGTACAAGACGCCGAACGCCGCGTAGGCGAAGCGCAAGAGACCGTCCGCGAAGAGAAGAGCAAGCGCGAGCACGTCGAGCAGGAGAAAGCAGGTTGGGAGCGACGCGGGCAGGAAGTCGAGGCCGTTCTGCGAGACGTCAAGGAAGAGGTCATGCGAGGCGAAGTCGAGAAGGAGGAGCTTGCAAAGAAAGCAGAGGATAGCGAGCGTAGGGTCGAAGAAGCTGAAGCACGCGCTTCGAAAGCGGAGGAGCGTTTTGCTGCTGCTCTCAGCGCCCGTGCGGAGCCAGGAAGTGGTAGTGCTGGCGCGACACAAGAGGAGATTGACACACTCGTCGCTGCACAGATAGACGCCAAGATCGAGGCCGTGAGCCGCGAGCTGCATGGAATATATAAGGAAAAGCACGAACGCAAAGTCGAGACGCTGAAGAAGAGCTACGAAGCACGTGCTGAGCGTAAGACCGCTGAGCTTCAATCCCTCCTGGACACAGCAGAGAAAGACCTCTTCGATCTTCGCGCGAGCAAGGATGCGACTTTCTCCGGTCCGGTGCAGAATGCAGCAGATAACGAGCTCCGGGCTGAGCTAGAGGAGCACAAAGCCTCACTGGCTCGACTTGAGAGCGAGAATCACGCTTTCCAGTCTCAGCATACTCAGCTGGCGCGAGAGCTAGAGCAAGAGCGTATCGAGAAGGGCGATCTTGTTGCTGCTGTCGATGAGATGCTCGCCCTGCAAGCTCAGACCGTGAGCGGGCCCGCGCAAGGTGCACTGGCGGCTGTAGAGGACTTCCGGAAGAGTATTTCTCGACCGCCGCCACTCAGTGGACTGAAGGCACCCGGTGGGGAGTCAAGGATTGGGAGAAGTGGACTCGTGGCACCGGGTGCGCTTGGGAGGGCGGGGAGCGGGAAGAGCAGGATTTTGGCTAACATTGAGAGGATGGGGAGGGCAGGGACGGGGAATGGGGCTGCGGGCGTGGAGTAGCATCCGTGAGGCAGTGCTGCGAGTTTCACTACTCAGGATGGCGAATACTGTACCTTCGGTTTGAGGTCTCCAGGTTCCTGGGTTGGGGTTGATGACGATAACATGTATACTATGCGTGACAAAAAACGAGTTCTAGATGCGGTGAGATTTTCAACTAAACGCTTCACAGTGGACGAGAGTGCAAGTAAGGTACCAATCGACTTTTCATTCATATTGATACACAAGGTAGACCAAGCTATCCTAGATTTTGCCCAATCCCTTCAAACGCCATCATGACCCGGCATCATCTGCCTCATTGACCTTCTCCCTCACCATACTCGTACCCTGCAACCCCCGACACCCGCTAGTCGCGCTGTCATTCCCATCCGACGAAACCCTCAAATCAGACCGATCCTCCCTCGCAGGTCCGACCAAGCCCGTCGCTGCACTAAGCTGCGCCAGCGGCCTGGTCGACCGCAAAAGAAATCGGCTCCTCATGGAGGAACTCGTCAAACGTGAAGTCCGCATCGACATACGAGCTGCCGAAGCCTGCATCATACGTGTCGTTCTCGAGGGAGAAGCCATCCAGATACCCGTAAGAAGCGTCTGGTAGCAGAGTCGAAGTTGGGAGGCTAGGAGGTGGAGGATGAGGTTGCTCCACCATGAGGTCGGAGAGGGAGAAGATTGGCTGGTGGAGCTTTGGGTTTGGCTGTTGGTGGACGAGGGTGGCGGGATCGCACTCCTCCCTTCCCGTGGGCTCGACGGACACTGCAGGTCGGACAACATTGCGGCAGAATGTTGCATCGCGTCGAGGTTGTGGGGAAGGGAGGCGGGTTTGGGGTTTAGGAGGTCGAAGAGGGGGAGGTCGGAGAGAGGGAGGTCCATGGCTGCTTCTCGTTTTATCATTGGAGAGGCGGTCATGACTGTGTCGGCTGGTGATGTTGGAGAGCCGGCCGTGTCGTATGAGAGTCGTGAGGCTGCGTGTGATGGGGCTGGTGTGGGTTCGCTAGAACGTACGTTAGCACATGTACGATCCGCCGCCGCATCATAGCCTCGGCAGACAAGACACAGGAACACATACTCTTCAGCCTCCATACACAGCGTCACTTCAGGCAGCACCACACTTGCAGGTAACGGGCCATGCAACTTGTGGTACGCATCGAGTTTTGCGTTGGCGTGCGCGAGCAGGACAGCGAGGTTGTCAGTCTCTTGTCGCTTGCGCTCCCTCGAGTTGTGCGCCGCTGCCCGATTGCGCTTGATCCGCTCAATCCGCCTCTGCTCCTTCTCGTCGTCGGTCTTGGCGCGCTTACGAGGAGGCAGAGCGGTCTTGGGCTCAGGGAGTTCCTGACCCCATGACTTCCGCTTCTTGGCCGGAATCGAACGGACTATGACGGCGGGAGGTGGTGTTTGTGAGTTGGAGTCGGTCATGGTGGGTGTGGGTGAGGTCTCATGTTGTTGGAGATCCTCCATCTTGAGGTATTGTGGTGTGTCGGAAATCATTGTGTCGAGTGCTGAGGAAATAGAATCGACGGATGTCGAAAACAGCTTTGTGGTGGTCTCCATGGTGGTTGCCTGCAGTGGATGCTCTGCATTAGGACGGAGCCGACTGGAGGGGCGAAAGGACAGGTTGCGAGAGGGAGGCAGCGCGCTTTATTAAGGACAGCTGGCCCTTTGAGCCTGAATCAGCCCTTGCACGAGCAAGGGGCGACCCGCAGCCGCCGCGTGTGGCTTGTGGGGCGGAGCTTGGCTGACACGGGTGAGCACCGCTTTGTTCTCACCGCATTTCATGCTGAACCGAACAAATCCAAAGCAATGGAACTATCATTCGCAGCTTATACACGCGGTCCACGTCACTGTTGCACTCGATTACAGGGAATTCTGTACATGAGCACAATTCTGAGTAGTAGACGCGGAACGATGTGCGCCCAATCTGCCCGAGACACGGAGGGCTTCATTCCTGCACTCCGTGTTTCCAGGAGCTTCTCTGCAGACCTGATGCTCGTGCGAGAACACCATCGTCATACCTGCGCTCCATCAAAGCTGCGCACGCGAGACTCCAGCGCCTTGAGGGGTGTAGGCATTCGGATTTTGCTCATGTCTACTGCGTCAGAGCGATGTAATGATTGCTACACGTCCGTGAAGAGTGACTTGTTTCAACGTTTGCGGAGTGCAGCATAGCCGAAGCTGAAACAAAGTTCCATAACCGCACACGCTCGGTGCAGTCGAGGTTGACTTCATGGCCGTGAGACATCTCCACTGTTCGTTGTGGGAACCTGGAAAGCTGCTAGGCCAACACGATGGCTGCCATCGTGCGCGATAGAGTCCAAGGGTAAGTCGAAGAAAGCTCAACATCTGTGGTGAGCCGATGACGAGTCCTGCTTTTCATCAACATCAACCATTGATCACCGCGTCTTCACGGCCGCTCCGTACTGGCTGTCAGATATTACTCCTCCAACGAGACCGTTTCCACGGTCCTGCAATATCCCATTCTCTTGCAGCAGAGGCATTTCACGACCTCTACCACTACCTCTCGCCCGTTTGCTCGCTGTACCACGACTTGCATCTGCTACTGCTGCTGCTCATGACCGGCCGCAGCACTCGCACATTGCCTGCGACGAGCCAACCCTCCAGCCCAATGCCATAATCACCTGCCCGAACCCAAAGAACCCCAAGAGAAACCCGCAGTGCGCCGAAATTCTGACCGTAGTCTCCCATGCTACAAGCGTGGGTAGCACGCCAAACGATGTCAAAATTGCGCAGTATACCACGGCGGTGTCGATTATGCTACACCAGACTAGCCCAGTGGTCGTGAAGGGGCTAATCCGTAGGAACGGAATTTCCGGATTGAGTCAGATGATCCTCGGTCTCTCTACTGCAGGGCGAGGGCGGCTGAGGATGCAAATACCGGGTTGTCGCTGCACCCAGCGTGTGGAGTAGATTCGTGAGAGGCCAAGGCCGGCGATTGTAAGGATCATGAGGTGGAAGTCGATGAAGACTTCGATTGCTGCCTGAGTGTTTGTCTGCTCGGCCATGTTGCTTGGCGATTGGTGCTTCGTAGCTTCGATAATGTTTGCGCGGTCGATTGCTGCTCTGAAGTCGATGGAACAACGCAAACGGTATTATCGCGATGCTGTTGATCAGAATCGAGACACACCCGTGGACCGTCGGGAAGCAAGAAGTGACGTTCAACGTACAGGTGAGGAAGTGGCTCAGGCCATGTCACCTGCCGTCACTCGGGGAAGCGAATGTGCAAGAGCAACCGAAATCAGGCCATCAACATTTGCAAGGAAGGCGCCTTGGAGAGGCAAGCTATGTGACCAGATCTCACGAATGAGCGACTGTCGCTCAGACTGACTGCATCCCTCGCGATCCCGCTCCCTCCATATCCTACCCTACGATTCCACCTTTTCCTCAGGTCGTTTACAACGCACACAACTTCCGCGCTCCTCCATCAACTCTGTAACAATGGCATCCTCCTGCTGCTGCTCAACGTCTCTTGCAGCTCGACGCCGCCGCCTGTAACAATCCACCAACAGATACCCGACTCCAGTCACCACCTGTCCAACCAACATCGCGCCCAGCGCTAGCCCGCAGCCTTCTAACGTCCGTATCGTAGATCGCCATGCTTCATCCTTCGGCGCGAGTCCATCTCGGAGCATTATCTGCGACCACACGAGCATGTCGGTCCCGACGAACATTAACGCCAACCTGATTAAGCCGAACTGTCGACGGTGAATGGGCTCGAGTTCTGGCATCGTATCAGCAAAGGGTAGTGAGACTGAGGAACGCTGGGTATTGAACGCACTCAGCTTGTTTTCTGTCCAATGCACGACGCCTACACAGATTGCCAATATGATCGCGATGGTCAGGAGTGCGAGATGCACATTCAGAAGGATCTCCCAGAAATCTTGCGTGTAGGTCGATGAGGCCATCTTGTCGTTTCTGAGAAGTGAGCCTTCTCGTATTGAGGTCTATCGTAGTTGTGCGGGTAGTCGTGCAGTGTAGTGAAGATAGCCTTGTCCGATAGTGATGGTTCGAGTCGATACCGTGAGTCTGTCGCACGCAAGGGTGACGTGTAGAGGTAGTCGATCACATGTACATTTGTAGCTTATACTCTGAGTGAGCGAGGAAGTGGCTACAACCGCATGTTGATGTCCATTGCCTGGTGGCAAGTACGAGTCTCTTTTTGTCCAGGGTTTTTAGGTGCGGAAGGAACGCACCAGTGAGCAGCACCTCCATTGTCAGTCATGCGGGCAAGATCCAGCCTATGACGATGAACTTACGCCCCATCTGGTCTTACATGTGAACGTGAACTGATACTATCAAGTGAAGATGCGCAGTACTACGGGAAAAGGTCGATACTCTAATTCCCTGATGTAGGAATGACAGGCATCATTACCCAATTCGCCCTCCCATTCTCAAAGTGCACATGATTCACCCCAGTAAACTTCTCCGTACTCCTGTCCACCGGATGGTTGTGTTCGAAGAGCCCGGCCCCTTGAGTATCACCCGAAGATACCTCGAACACCAGCTTCTCGGCAGGCAGGACCATAACGTTCGTGGGCCAAAGTTCAAGGTCCACTCCATACACCTCACCAGGCTTGACAGGCAGCTGATCCGAGGATCGGTAGGTCCTGTAAGGTAGCCATGGCTTGTGCCGGGGGTGCGAGGTGTCCACGGCGCGGAGACTGCAGCGGAGCCAGCCTTTTGTCACGGGGACAGGATCGCCGACTGTTCCAGTATAGTGGATTTCCTTGCCGGAAGAGTCGAGGTGTCGTAGCGTGACGAACAGATCGATGTCGCTTGGCGTGCTGGTGGCACCTTCGTGCGCCGTGACGGAGACGTTGAGATGAGTGACGATGTGGCCAGTGAACTCGACTTCGCTGTCAAACGGCTTGGAGGTAAAGGACACCAAACGAGGATGCTTTAAGTTACCCAGAGCCTCGAATGATGCAGTCCCTTGTGATGTGATGGCATCATCATGTGAGGCAGTCAGCTCGTGAGACGAGGTGAGATAATACTTGGTGTACTGAGTGTTAGGCGGTGGCCAGGCGGGTGCACATCTCGTGGGGTAGATGGCTTCAGCTGCAGCGTCATTGAACCCTACATCACCAACTCTGACTTTGTACTCAACAAGCGGCTGCTCGCCTCTCGACCAGCCTTTGGGATCATGGCCTTTCAGAAATGCATCGAGGAAGCTTTTCTGGAGTTCGACGCACTCGGGGGTGTAGAAAGGCAGATCGTGGCGGCCAGTGATGAATCGTAGATACTTTACTGCCGATCCGGCATTGACGAAGCCTTCGACGTTGCCACGGAGGTGTAGCAGTACACCTCCCCAGTTGCCGACAGACAGCAAAGGGACCTCGATGTCAGCCATGTTGTAATCTCGAGTCGCGTAGTAGTCATCATCGAGGAATCTGCTTTGTGCGTTCTCCACAGTCTGGTCGTGGCAGTTCTTGTTCAGAGTATCGTCATCCAGTGATCCTTCGATGGTGTCTGGACACCAACTTTTAGCAGCACGACCAGGTCGACCGTACTGATTCTTAAGGACCTGTGCAAATGTCAATCACGGCGCAATTTCAATGTAATACCTGTCCTACTCCAAAAGTCTGAAGCCTCCCGTGCTATGATACATGCATCTGCAAGAGGGATAGGGCACATTGCCGTGTGTTTGAGAGTTGCTAGATCTGTAGGAAGAGACTGCTGCCTCGTCTCCGCTGTGTCATTAACGTGGTATAGCATATTCGCTGTGGCAGGTGCGTCCATAGTAGTACACGAGTACTCGGACTTGCGGCGAGGGGACGTTGCGCCTAAGCTTACCTGTCGATTCCACCAGAAGTCGATAAACGTGTTCGACAAGATACCACCATGCCGGCATCGATCGCGATAGTAGTCACTCATCCCTTCCCACGGTACAATAGCGCATAGACCGCGCGGTCTTCGAGCTGCAACTCGCCACTGACTGCCAGCATAGTAGCTGATCCCTAAAAGACCAACCTTACCAGACGACCAGGGCTGATCTGCGGCCCACTCGATGACACCCGCAAATGCCAGGCTGGTACCTCGTGACATGGTGTCCAGCACGCCGGGCGATTGACCCAAGCCGACCTCGTCGGCTCGAACGATAGCATAGCCGTTACGAGTCCAAAAGCCTGGATCTGGCGTCTCCCAAGCGGAGTGCGGTGATTTGTGGTCGTCCGGGACTTCGGAAAACGACTGGGGATGAAAAACAGAGTAGTGCACGTCCTTGCCGTACGGACCGTAGGTAACCAACACAGGATGTTGCCCGTCTTTCCTGGGACGATATACGTTGCAACGTACAACTCCACCCTGTAGATGGATGGTCGCGTTCTCCTCGTAGATGTAATCGAAGCTTGAGGAATCGACCTTGTGTAGGTCGTGTCGTAAAGGTAAAGCCATTCTGATCGACTTCACACTCGATGGATTGACAGACTGGTAAGTGATGCTTTAATGAGCGCCATGGGTGCTGTGCGTGTTGTTCGTGTCACTGAGAGGAAGCCAAGCTCTCACCTACCCCAAGCTCGGAAAAGATGGGGTAGGTAGGCCAAGCTTACCCCCGACGAAGGCTCTCGTGCTAGTGTGATATGCATCGCGAGTGCCATTCGTCGCACTCGCAGGACCTCTGGGTTACACAATAGCCTTCCTAATTGACAGAGTGCACCAAGTTGTGTCTCCCAAGGGAACTGCATCGAGGTGATTCGTAGTCGCAGCGTAATAAGTCAATCCATAAGCGAACTTCACGGGCCGTCAAGACGTCCAGACCTCGGAAAGAGTTGGCTCGAGGTAGAACACCAAGCAAACATTCTGGTCGCAGAATTCAAGTCAATGGGCCCTGCTTCAGGATGCATCACCCGGCCGGCTCAGCTGTCGAAGTCTTGAACTCATTTGCGCACAGCAAGGCCAAGGTAAAGCTTGTATAGCGCTCGAGAAGAGACTGAGCGCACGTACACCTCCATGGCCCCCGTTCTTGCCATCGCCCGAGTCAGCACGCCACACTACAAGCGCTGCGAGATACAAGACGACTGGTAACCAGATTGCAAGCTTCTTGCCCTGTATAGTTGGGCTATCCTCGACATTAGCAAGTACCGACCACGCCAATTTGACAGCCTCCGGAGGGATATCGTGAAATGTGGGCGCAATTCCGCCTACGAGCTGCTGCTCCGCGAACAACGATAGGTCGCTTATCTGAGGGACCAAAAGCTGCAGTCGAGTAAAGTGAAACAGAGCCAGAACATCCTGGCTCATGGTATTTCCAAATCGCGCTTCCCAGACGTTCAATGCGGCATTGATTGTGGCTTGCCGGTTAGTGAACTCAGTCTCTAAGCACAGAGGTCGGTAGGGACTACAGTGTGGCGGTGTCTGAACGGCAAAGGGCGCTTCGAAGCTCTTTTGGAGATACAGGCTGTGTGCAAGTAATGCCGTCAACAGCAGCAAAGCGTCCTCGGTCGCTGACAGGTCATCCGGTAGGTCGCAGCCGTGCAATATACCGATGTAAGTCGTCCGAAATGAGTGACCTGACTGCGGCATCGTAAACGCGAGCTCATCCACTGAGTACTTCGGAATGTCGTTCGTCTGGAGGGCATGCATCGTGTCAACAAGCAGCATGTAGCAAAGGAGCGAGCTGGAGGTAGTAGTTCGTCAGCGGGGGTATCACACAACACAGATGGTGTAAGGTTGTTGGCCACGGACCTTTTGCCGGCCAGATCCCGTTCCGTAATATTGAGGGTTGTGTAGGCCGAAAGTGCTGGATCCGTTAATCGCAGTCGTCGGGACATCTTGCATGTTCATCAGCGGCTGCTCAAAGATCAGAATCCTGGATGTTTGTACCGTTACGATGTTACAGATCAGGGCAGAAGTCTTCATTCTGATCAATAGATCGGGTGAAAGTGTACCGTAGGTCGATAGCAGCAACGCCTAGCCCTGTCATCAGTGGGACGCAATTGAAGGGATAGGTGCGACCAACAGCAAGTATGGCTTTTGCATTACGCGCTTCGCGATTGTCAACCTCGAGTATCACAATCCACAGTTTCAGTCCAGCGTGGAACAAATCGCCAGCGACTGAGCCTTCTGTCCCATCTACAGATGGGTCCGAAATTGCGGCCGCTACGCACGCGATAGCCAACTGTAAGTGTGGCGGTCTTGCGGAGACTGGGAGCGTTCCAACCCCTAGTTCCTTGACGAAAGCATGCTCCTCGAAGATCTGAGCATACGAATGGCTGATTGTAGAAAGGTCGTAGTCACTGGGTAACTTAGGTAGCGAAGACAACAAAATCATGGGATATGTGTAGCCGGTTTGACTTAATGGGAGGTCCTGCAGAGCATAGTCCTCAAGGTCGAACGTCATAGCAGTTGCCACCAAGTCATCGTCCTCACCATAGAGCAAAGCAGACCGGAAGCGCTCAGTGAGGTCCGATGAAGGCACCTGGTTGGCCTCCTCTACGTCCCACCGGGTTGGATGTCGCTCAGCAGGCCAGACACCCATATCTGTGCGGTGGATCGCGGTATGGCTTTGGCGAGGCTTGCGTCCCGAGTACACCGTCGCCGCCATTGTGTTGTATCGTCACGTTCATGCGAATGGTTGCAGAGCTTCGGAACCCCACTCGCAGCATCTCCGGAAGGCGACCCCTACCTCGGATGGCATCTCTTGCTGGTCTGCTGCCATGGGATATCACCCCAGTCCTTCCTCGAGAGGCGATCTAGCAGCCCCAAAATCCACATGGCCACTGTAATGGATGGGACGGAGGAATCTACTGGGAAGAAAGCAAAGCAGGTGAGTGTGGGAAATCGGACTGTTCTTGAGATATTCTCAGGCACCCAGTTGTGGCAGCCTGAGGCCTGATATTGTGTGGCTATGTTGTGGTCTATGAAGCTGATGCTGTCTAGTGCACGGTGTGTGGGCGTGCATTCGGTAGGAGTGAGCACCTAGCAAGACACAGACGGACGCGTACGGGTGCCTCGCAGGTATTGTGTGGCTCGAAACGTGACTGACGGATTCAAAGACACCAAAGAGCGGCCTTATTCTTGCAGCCTCTGCTCACGGTCTTTCCCCAGGGCAGATGTGCGGGCGACCCACGAGAAGACATGTATTCCACCTCATCAGCAAGGTACGCCACGGGAAAGTGGTATCGAGCGACCGTCACGCAAACGCGTCAGGATAGCATGTGCGACCTGTCGCAAACGAAAGGTAGCGTGCGACGGTCGAACCCCGTGTGGGCCATGCCAGAGCAGCTTGAGCGAATGCCGTTACGAGGGTGGGTCCGACGATACGCAGAACTTAGACAACGCACCCACGGCTAGGCATCTCGGTGACGCGATCAATGCGCCAAGCGGTGCGGACAACACCGTAGACGAACAGATTGTCACGCACTTCCCTGGTCTCGAAGGAATCGACTTGCTCTTCCAGCCGAGCGATACGGCGCCGCAGAATGACATGGACCTACCGGAGTTCCATACTGAGCTTACTCAGACGAATGATCTCTTCGACTTTAGCCACCTGTGGACGCCGTTTCCCGATGCCCAGTCCTTCTTCGACGACACGGAGCTATTCGATCCCCGCTTCTTCGCGCTGGATAGCACTGAACGGTCAGAGCTGTCAAGTCCCACCCTGCGCTTAACAACGAGCATGCAGGGCTACTTTGACGCAAAGTCGCGGCCCTCGTCGCCCTCGCGAGATCGAGGTGCAAAGATGTGGTACTCTAAGCCTGCTGGTCTTGCGAGCCATTCTCCCGATGTTCTCAAGATATTCATTGGCTTGTTCCTAAGACACATTCCCCAGACGTTCGCTATATTTGCGGAAGACGCGGATCGGCTGATCAAGCATCATAGCAGCTACATTCTTGCCATGGGTGCTGTTGGCGGCCTATACAGTATAGTCCCTGGCAGTGGCGATTTTGCTCAGGCTATGCATAACGATGCTCGTAGACTGTCTCTCGCTGAGGTAGGCACCCTAAGCCAGCCATGTGCTGTGCTGATGCTGACACGTCGTGACTCAGCTCAATGAAGGTAAAACGGTCTCAATATGTTCGAAAGTTGCACTCGAGCGGGTCAAAACGGTAAGCTTCCAGCTCTCTATCGATGGGGAGGCTTGGCGCTAATGTAGCCTCGAGTCTATTCTCCTTGGTATCTACGGTCTCTCTTCAGGCAATAAGCGCAGCTTCGAGTTCGTTGAAGCGTTTCAGGGTGATCTAACGAATGTAAGTCAAGCCCGAGCTCTATGACATTGCCTACTAACGCAGCTGCCTAGGCTATTGAAGTGTACAGCATGGTCTGCAAAGCTGACAGCGACTATGACGAGGATGTGATAGTTGCTCAGTACGTCTGCCAACGTTGTAAATGTTACAGCCTGCGGTCCACTGCTAAGACCGCAACAGACTGCTCGCGGCAATGTACATCTTTGACTGCTACCGCGTTGTCATAATGATGCGACCACCGTCCCTGATGTGGCATCGGATGTCCCGTGTATCCCAAAGGGCAGCGAATTTTGGCGAGCTTGGCCGTCTCAAAGACGCCGTCCGACACCTGACAGACGGCGTCTTCCGCACCCCTGCGGACACCACTCATGGCATCGCCTCCCTCGCAGCAATGGCACCGTTGTTATGGTCGGCCGTTCCGCGTCACACCCAACACGCTGCTGCCGAAACACCACTGAGCGCAGCGCGGCTACCACGGTCAGTCTTGGTAGATGCGGCGCTCGAAAAATGGTATCAGCTACAAGTCACGCCCTCTACGGATGTCACGGCACTTGTACTGTATCATGTTATGCAGATCGTGCTACACACGGATCTGACGACGCTGCAAGCTTTCATCTATGCTGACGCTGACTCTTCTCGGCGTATTGACCAACAGGAGATAGCTTCAAAGGCTCTGCATCTTTGGATGAAGTCACGAGACTACGATACCGCACAATGGCACGCTGGAAAAATTATGGAGTTAGCTGAGTCCGCTGTTTCTTACTCCAAAGCTGCCGAGTCCCGCCCCAACGCAAGTTCTGCACCGACTAACGGCAGGTCGCTCGATAAACGAATATTACATGAAGTGGCTCATGTTCCCTATGCAGTCTACTATGCGACAATAGTCTTGTACGTAAAGGACGCTGCAGTTGCTCAAAAAGCATCAACGTCCGTCGTACGTGCGCCGATCCTGCGTGGAGAACGGCTTCTAAGCCTCCTCAGAATCGACGTAGCACAACCACTGGCCAGAGTCTTGTGTGATATCGCATGAAATGGAGCTTGAGCATCGAGTTCTTGCGGTGGTCAACAGCTGGCTGTGCCACGGTCGAAGGCTATTCCAAGATGACTCCTGACGCCCTCAAACGTATGCTTCCAATGCCTCAGTTTGACATCGTCGCCGGCGGACAGTGTCTGCCCTGCAGAGGTCATGTGAAGTCTCACGGAGAAAAGTGGGGTCATCTTGGGGCCATGGGGCCATGGGGTATGCGATTAAGGGTGCATACTGGATCACGAGTACAGGTGCAGACCCCGCGCGCAAGATCGCGGAAAGGGTTCGCCTGCCACAGGGTCTCCTCTACGCAATTGGATTCGTTTACTCCATTTGATAAGTGCGGCTCTCGCCTCCAAACGAGTTGATTCAGCTCCAGGACTGGATCTGGGGACATTTCCATCATCTGCATCCCTTCCATTACGAGATACCTTCACCGCATCTTATATTTGACGAGCCCAACTACGAGCTGAGCCGGCAATCACATCCGTGCGTTCACTTCCATGGCTACTATTTCGCAAGTCCGCTTGAATCGACTGTCCTACGTGATCTACGAACATCCATCTTTATCGAGATTTGATGAGTTTGCGAAGGACTTTGGGCTCGTCGACGGCGGATCTTCCTCTGAGACCGAGCACTTCTATAGAGGCTACGGCATCGATCCCTTTGTCTACATTGGCCGTCAAGCACCCGGAGACGTCAAACGGTTCATAGGCGCTGGATTCGTTGCGGAGACAGCTGCTGACTTCGACCGGGGTACCAAGGTAGTCGGCGCTGAGCTTGTCGATGTGAGCAAGTATCCCGGCGGTGGGCAAGCCGTATCACTCAAAGATCCGAACGGCTACTCGGTCGTGATTCACTGGGACCAGCAACTTCGCAGGACTCCAGACCATGGCATCTCGGCCCTAGAAGGCCGTCCACCCGTGAACGGGGCGCTTGACAAACGACGCAGAGGTATGTGTAGTTTCCGAACCTCCGAAGCTGCAGTTCTGGCTTCAAATCCTCTGGATGCGCACTGATGAGGCTGCACAGGTGAATACACACGTATGAAAGAAGGCCCGTCGCTCGTACACAAGCTAGGCCATATGGGCTACACGACCGATAATTGGGATGCGACTTCTGCCTGGTATCAGCAACAGTTCAACTTTGTCCCTACAGACATGTTGCACGCACCCGGCAATACCGCTCTTGATGTCGCAGTCTTCTTCCGCTTGGATTGCGGCAAGACGTACGTAGACCATCACAACTTTCTCCTCGCCCGTGGAGATCGGCCTGGGACCTCCGTCCATCACTCGTCTTTCGAGGTTGAGGATATCGACACTCAGTTCATGGGTCATCAGTGGCTGGAGAAGAAGGGGCACGAGCTGGTCTGGGGCATTGGCCGTCATGTGCATGGTTCACAGGTATTCGACTACTGGTACGACCCGAGCCACTTCATCATCGAGCATTTCGCAGATGGTGACGTGGTCAATGAAGATACCGAGATATTGAGGGCGGAGGCGGGACACATGGCAGTCTGGGGTCCACCAGTACCTGCTATATGGGGAGGTAAGGTGAAGACGGAAGATCCCAGACCTGTGAATGGGGTCACTGGATGAGAGCTTGGTCTGTAGGTAATCAATCTTGGAACGTGCACGTCTTTGCCGAACACCATCTCCCTGTCACTCCGCACTCTCATCTACTCTCAGCGCCTGGGTGGAATACATGTACCTTTGTAGCTCGCAAGAGAAGTATCGAGCAAGCTACCCCAAGGTGCTCCGTTCTTGCTGGGACCGGATGGGGTCTTTACAGAGCACTTCTATCTCCACACGGTTGTGCACACTGCCAGTCGCGTTTACTTACTGCGACTCGCGGTAGGATCTCGCACGACCGATCAAACAATGACCTCGCGCGCGCCAACTTCCACTCAGCTCGCCAAGGAGCTTCCGGCGCTGACGACCTACATCACTGGCCACGATAAGTCTACCGGCGCTACGAGGATACAAGAACATCGCCCAGCAGCATGGAAGGCCGTAGACAACAATGGTATGGCCTTTAATGTCGGATACACGACTAGCGAATTCCCACTGGACATGAATGACGACAAGGACATCGCTGGCCACGATGGAAAGCTGGCATCGGGCAAGCTCGGCTTGGTCAGTCCCGGTGGCACTGTCTTGCGATATGTGGACTTCGCGCCGGGTTTCGAGAGCATGATGTGAGTCGGAAATCGATAGTATCTTTCGCATCCGTTGCCATGACCTAATGATAACCAGGCATCGCACTACATCTCTCGACTACGGGATTGTCCTGGAAGGTGCTATCGAGCTCATCCTCGACTCTGGTGAGAAGCAGATCCTTCAACGTGGCGATTCCTGCGTGCAACGAGGCACAAACCATGCTTGGCGAAATCCGAGCAACCAGGAGTGGGCTCGGGTTGTGTACGTGCTCCAAGACGCGCAACCTGTGGAGATTCATGGCGAAGTACTCCGCGAGGATCTTGGTAGGAGTAGTGGAGAGGTCCCAGCAAGTGGCAATAGCGAGTAGCAAGTGTATCACGCATGACGCCCACACACACAGCCTCAATTCAGCTTGCAGACTTTGCCGAGTCTTGTGTTGGTGGGAGATATGCTGATCAATAGTTGAAAGTCGCTACTGTGCAACAGCTACTTGTACTCGACTTGATCAGTAATGTTGCTGTATTTGCGCTTCTCCACATGTCCAAAAGACAGTCTGGGCTTATGTGACATTAGCTGCGACAGTTGCGCAGAGTCTGGGTTCGCCCAGGAGAGACAGGGTGAGGTGATCTACCAGCAGATATACGCGCTGATCTCGTCTTGGATTGCATTGCAACTGCGCTGTACCGGGTGCGTTGATAGTAGCTTGTAGACGTTTTCGGACTTTGGCAGAAGCTGAAGTCTACCACATAGTGAGCACTTCGACATTGACAGTCCCGCGACCATCACTTCCAGCTCATACTGTTCCTTCCCTAGATCGTCGTCAGATCCGTGTCATCGTACTTTGAGAACACATCACGACATGCTATATCATAGGTACTGTCAATTATGTCCTGCTTCGCGGCTGATCGCACTTTCAACGCGGCCGGGAAGTCTTTCGCACATAGTACGAGACCCTCGCGATATCCAGTCTCGATGCTGCCATCAGGTATGATCGCCTTGCCGGTCCGCTCGTCGACAGTAGGCTCGATGTTGAAGGCCCAAAGCATCTTCGTGACGACATGGAAGAGGTTGCGCTCGGCGAGATGTATGCCAGGACACAGTCTGCGGCCATTGCCTTAGAGAAGACTGTCAATACCAAGCAATCATGACGTGGGAGAAACACCACATACCGTAGGCATAGTGATCACGCTTCTCTGGCTCCGCATTGGCATACTCGGCGGAGAATGCAGTCCAGCCTTTGAAGCGATCGGGATCAAACTTTTCGGGCTCAGGATACCTCTCGGCATCGTAGTGGAGAGCCCAGACGTTGAGCAGAAGCATAGCGCCCTTCGGGAGTCGCTTTCCGTCGACCCACATATCTATAGGCGATGGTCAGTTTTGATGGCATGCAGATCGAGGGCTCTGACTCACCCTCCGAGAGCTGATGAGGGACTCCAATGCCAGTGATAGGACGCCATCGTTGGACCTCCTTGATCACAGTCATGACGTACGGTAGCCGATTAAAGTCCGAGTCGTCTGGTATACGGTCGCCGGTCACAGCATCGATCTCAGCCTGTGCTTTCTGCTGTATCGCTGGATGTAGGACCATCGCAAGTACGAAGGAGGTGAGAATGGCTGCTGATGTATCACTACCACCCTTGATTGTCACACCCTGTATCACTTATCAGCGGGAACGATACTTTTCAAGATGCCAGCTGACGCAATACTCACCGCGAGATTGGCGATCTGATGCTTCGTTAACGGGGATTTGTCCTGCTGGTCTAGCACGCGATCAATCATGCTGTCTGTGGTACCGATTCGCCGGCGTCTCTGCATGACAATCTCCTGCAACCCGTCGTAGAGCCTACGCATTTCGTCGTGGACTACAGTTGCTCTCGAGATCCAATTGCCTAAGAAGCGTTCTGGGACCCACTGCAACGCTGGGATGATGTCCACTGGCGGCGTTGCTCCGAAAGCATTGATGGCAGCCCAATTGCCGAGGAGCGTCTCGAACCGTTCGAGGTACTTGCTATGAATAGTGGGAGATCTGATGCCATACACTAGAACCAGATTAGCTCTGATGCGGAACTCTCGTGCTGGAGTTCGGCGCGAGAATGACCTACCTATGCACAAGATGACGCTGTTTGTATATCGCTCCAGGTGCCTCTTCCAATTTCCCGGCGAACGAGACATGTCGTACAACATCTGCACGGACTCTGCATATTGCAAGCGACTGTGCAGCTTTTTGCACATGCCTTCGGTGAAGTCAGAGTGTATGAGTCTACGCAGCCCTCTCCACTCGGGAGTGGCGTCCATCCAGAGCAGATGGTCGCCTCCGGTGAGAAGCTCCTGGCGAAGGACACTGGTTGGGCGGTCGCTGGAGATTGAGCTCTTCCGATCAAGAACTTGCTTGACTTCATTGCGTCCGCAGAGGACGATGATGTCGCCTGGACCAATCTTGAGGGAGTACAAGCCACCATACTTCTTTGCCCATTCGCCCATTCTGGTCGGATCGTCAGTACAGCGTCAGCAGACAAGCTCCAAGCAACCCACTCACTGCAGGAAGCTCTTCGTGGTCGGCATCTGGAGCATGTTACCCAGAAATGGGATCGTAGGGGGACCTGTCGTGAGATCAGCCAATGATCGCCTGGATTGCTTGCCCATACCGAGATCTCCTTCATGCACGACTCACCATCTGGCATGTCCTTAGACCGGCGCCCGATGGTAGCACCGGCATATATGAGCCCGAGTAACGCAGTACTCGCGATAAGAAGTAGAGACAACACCTTGGGCCGGCTTGTATGTGCTCAGCGATAAGGAAGAGGTAACCAGAGCCAAAGGAACAGTAGATCAACACTTGCCTACTACGACACTTGCCTCGCCCTTGCTCATATGCGGACACGTCCTACAGTGAGCGCCCAGCTCTCCATGGGGTCAGATGCATCCCCGCATCGAACCCCATGTCTGTTGATCTACTAAGCGGCAGTGGCGCGACCAGGCCGTCTATACATGACAAAGCTCCAGTAGGTCTGAAAAGGTACCGGAGAAGTTGGCGCCCAGCTCCCCTACTGCCATGAGAGCGAGCTGTGGCGGGAGTCGATGAGTCAAGGTCTCATCTTGGGAAAGGTGGAGGAGTTGGAGTCGTCTTGGCATTTTTGTCTGCCCCTGGCCTTCATGTTCCCCCAGTCGCTTTATCCCAGCCCTGAGGTTCGATAGGTGACCACATAAGCAGCTCGCAGGCCATTCAGCTGATTTCCTGCGACCTGAGCTCTGACAGCAATAACATCTGGTCTTGCATGTCGGCATTACCCTCAATGACCTTGAATGCTGGCCCTAATGCGATGCGGTCCCAGTCAGGTGGACCCTCGGTACCCCACGAACCCCATCGGCAACGAAGCATGCCATCCCCTCGTGATACTGGGCTACGAGCGCATCCTGTACTGGGGTGATCGCGAGCGTGGCTTGAATCATGCATCCATCTGAGTACAATATGGCAGACTCGCTCTGTTCAATCGGCTACCGACTCGGCCAGGCTCGTCGCAATGGCCGCCAACGGGATCATCAACGGCACTCCAGCGTTGCGAAAGGCTAAAGGCGAGAGCGAGAAGATCATAGACTACCTCATCGTTGGCACTGGTCCGGCGGGAGGCTCGTTGGGCTGCTTCCTTGCTCAAAATGGTATCAATGTCGTCTATTTGTCACTGAGACGAAAGCTCACAAGTCTTTAGGCATGAGCGGGCTGATGATCAGCAACCAGCCGAGCAATGCGGACACTCCACGAGCTCACATAACAAACATGGCAGCTTTAGGTTTGTAGAATGAGAGACTAGGTCCGCAAGCTTCGACTAATAAGATTCAGATTGTTTGCGCGACATTGGACTCGACGAGGAATGTTACAAGATCGGTACTTCGGGCGATTGCATGGTCCATACTCGATGGTCTCATAGTATGGCAGGCGAAGAGTACGCCCGCATCTTTTCCTGGGGCAACTCGCCGAGACGCAAGGTAGACTTAATTCTGAATCCCTGTCTACTTACCGGTCGCTGACTGTATCAGGGCGACTACGAGCTAGCAAGCCCATCTGAACCCCTGGACCTACCTCAGACTCTGCTCGAGCCACTCTTGACCCGCTATGCCTCACAGAATGGCTTTCACTGCCGCTTCAGCACCGAGCTCGTCTCTTTCGACCAAGTTTCAGAGCATGGCGGTGTCCGCTGCACCCTGCGTGACTTAGTCTCAGACCATACCTATACTATCCGCTGTAAGCACCTCTTCGGCGCAGATGGTGGCCGTAGCCGCATAGCCAAGTCCCTCGGGCTGCCCTTCACCGAGAAGCCCGGTGGCGGCTTTGCCATTAACCTCCTCATCGAAGCCGACATGTCACACATAATCGACGACCGTAAAGGCAATCTCCACTGGCTCCTGCAACCTGACCGCGAAGCTCCAGACTTCGCTTGGATAGGCTGTATCCGCATGGTCAAGCCCTGGCACGAGTGGCTCTGCATCATCTTTCCCAAGCCTGGCGCCGAACGCAAAGCTCGTCCCGCAGAAGACTACGTAGATCGTGTCCGCGAACTCATAGGCGACGATTCCATAGAGTTCAAGATCAAAGGTGTCTCGACCTGGCAGATCAACGAGACATCCGCAAACGTCTACAGTAAAGGCTCCGTCTTCTGTCTCGGTGACGCAGTCCATCGACATCCTCCAAACCACGGTCTCGGCTCGAACACCTGCATCCAAGACGCGCATAACCTGGCCTGGAAGGTCGCCTACGTTAACTGTGGCTGGGCCGGTCGCGGTTTACTAGACACCTACAATGCCGAGCGTCAGCCTGTCGGTCAAAACGTCGTCTTCCAAGCCAACGCCTCGCTGCGAAACCACATCGAGATCTGGCGACTGCTCGGAAATTTCGAAGCCAACCCGTCCGACGGCGCTGCCGCTCTCCGTGAACTCAGAGAAGACTCTCCAGCCGGCTTCCAACGCCGCTCGCAGTTCCAAGCAGCACTGAAACTCATTGATCGCGAAGAACATGGCTTGGGAGTGGAGATGAATCAACGCTACACCTCCACCGCGATCTACACAGCGGACGAACCGGCACCTCGTCCAGCATTCACACGAGATCCAGTAGAGCACTATCAGCCATCTACTTACCCTGGCGCTCGGCTCCCACACGCCTGGCTCAGCAATGTTGTGCCGTCGAAAGCCATCTCAACGCTCGACCTAGCCGGCAAAGGTCGGTTCACGCTGCTTACTGGCATTGGTGGCGACGGCTGGCTCGCTGCTGCCAAGCAGGTAAGCGCGGAGCTTGGTGTGCCACTTGAGGCTTTCTCGATCGGGTATGGCAAGCAGTGGGCGGATCGGTATCTGGAGTGGGAGAAATTGCGTGAGGTGGAAGAGACTGGGTGTGTGCTTGTCCGGCCAGATTACTTCGTTGCTTGGAGATGTCAGAAGTGGGAGATGGACGGGGTGAAGAGGCTGGGACGGGCGATGAGGAGCGTGCTGTCTCGGTGAGGACCGCAAGTGGTGTGTGCGTCGTATAGCGTCTTAGTACCGCAACGTCGATACCAAGTCAATGCATATGAATCAGGAACTCTTGCGGCCGCGAGCACTTTGAACGGTCATGGGTGTGTCTGACAGTTGTAGGGTGGTAATAGCGTTCATGCGGTACTCTTACATCAAAATCTGCGTAAGTCATCAGCCCCTCCCCTGTTCCCTCCCATATGCGCCGTACATGTACTATGCAAAGCCCTAGTCCCCACTACAAATCATTCCTTTCCGCGTCCATCTTACACCATCCCCACCAATCCCGTTCTCTGCATCTCCGTTTCTTCTTCGGCGTACTGGTCTTACTAGGCTTCGCCTTGGACTCAGTAGATGAGGGGTCCACGCATACGAAGCCGAACCAGTCTGCTGATGTGCATGTCGTGCTGGTTTGCGAGGCGGTCGTGTGCTTAAGAGTTGATGAGGGCGTTGCTGAGGACGAAGACGGTGTGGTGGTGGGATCATTGCAGCCAAGCCAGCCTGGTGTTTTGCAGATGGAGGTACTTGTCGCTGAAGCAGTGGGTGCTGGTGTGGTAGAGGCACTCGGCGCTGGCGCCCGAGTGCCGGCTGAAGTTGACGAGGATGACGACGAGGTGATTGTGGTAGTGATCTCATCTTTACAGCCGAACCAGCCTGGGGTGTGGCAGGTGGTTGTCGAGCTCTCACTAGACGACGACGAGGATGTGGAGGTCGTGGAGCCAGAAGTAGTCGTGCTTTCGTCCAAGCAACCCCACCAGCCCGGCGTCTTACAAGTCTCTGTGCGTGTCCTCGTACTCGTCTTGGTACTCGTAGCAGAACGTGTGGTGGTCGTCTCACTGCTGTTGCTCTCGAAGAACTTCCAATTGAAGCAGTCTTGGCACTCAATATCCTGTTCGCACTTTGGCACAGTATCGTACTTCTCCAAAACGTCTCTGATCACACTGGTAATGCGATGAGTCCCGAGACCCACGCGCCAGCCGAAGTCTTCTACAGTATCGTACGTGCACACCATGGAGGTGTGGCATTGACTCTGAAATGCGTAGCCGCCAATGGTACATAAACTTGATGCCGCATTGCAGGTGCCCATGAAGATTGGATCTGCAGTGTGCCCGAAGTGGTATATGCCAGTCTCTGGTCTCGTGTGATGGGCACCGATCTTGTAGCCTGGGGGAATCGGCAAGCCCAAGCGACTAGCTGCCAGAGCATCGGGGTATGCTTCAAAGGTCAGTGTGGGAAGTCCGTACGTCAAGCCCAGTAGTGAGCTGACAACGCCTCCCAAAGAGTGCCCTGTCAACCAGATGTCGGCATGCGGATATCGCTCAGTCACATTGTGGTACAGATCTCGCACTGCCGTGTAGTAGTGACTCTTCTGCTTGAGGCTCTTGACGAGGCAGGTCGAGTTGCAGGTGTACGTGTCGGTCATGCAGTCACAGACTGGCTTCCAGAGGTACTGCCCGCCCTGCGCGCAGCAACATGAGGCGAAAAGATTGTCGTTGAGCTTGTCGTGTCCGGTAGTGCCTGCGCCATCGAACACTGCCATCGAAGTGCCTTTCAGCCCAATCACTACGGTCTCGTTCTTGTTGTCCGCGAAGATGTGTCCACGAAGTCCATCATTCTCCCAGCCAAAGTCTTCGGTATAGTTGAAGCCGCCTCCAACCTCCATCCAGTCAGGCTGCGTGATACCCTCGGTGTAGGCATTGTTCGCCATTTTCGCGAAGCTTACTACAGTCTCCTTGTCTGTGACATTCGGACCCGCCACCTCGTCTGTCGTCCAAGCAGATGACGGCAAACTTGCGGATTCGCCATACACTTGAGCATACTCCAGTATGTGATCTAGAGTCTCCTTCTTGCGATCTGATAGCCGCTGTATCCGTCTCGTTGCTGCCTTGGCGCGCAGTGTCGTGGGAGCTAGCTCCTTGTTGCCACTGTCGTCCGTCACCCATAGCTTCGCCTCACTCGGGACGTCAACATATCGGTGCAAGTCCGGATACCGCTGTGCTCCACGATGGTAGATGTGTCTTAGCGAGAACACCTTCTCGCCAAGTGCTCTAGGCAGATCCGCATCTCCCACATCCTGCTCAAGCCTAGGTGGCAAGATCACGTTCGAATTCCTCTGCTCAGCTTTCTGCCTCGGTGTCCTCGCGGCGTCGGTCCATCCAGCAGAACATGACAACAAGTACAGCACTAGGCTACCGTACATGGTGGCGTAAGAGGGTATCACTCGTGCTCGACCGGGCGACGAGTTGATAAGGCATCGCATGTGGCTACTCTACAGCGAAGATGGAAGTCCGCGTAGGTCACGAGACTTAGCTGTCTTAGGCGGCAAGAATGATGGAGGTGTTTATTGTTGATCGTGATGCATGGCCGATCATATCGTCATGCGCGGGCGGCACCAGTGACTGCAGGCTTCGGGTTAGGGTTCACATGGGGAAGGCGCGAGTGGGGTCCTTGCATTGTCTGGAACCTCTGGTGACGAGCAGCCTTACGCAGCCCATGGCATGCTAAGGCTGCCACCGGAGAGGACTCACGGGACTGAAGAGCTGGATCTCTTGTCTCATACCTTCGCTTAGCACATTTCCTCACTTTACCGTCCATTGACGTCCGAGTTTTGCAAGATTGAAAAGGATGAGCTTGGAGCTGGAGTGCTGATCGAGCGATACCTCGTCGTGAACGGCGTCACCATGTCGACAACCACTGCGACCTCTTCTCGCGATGGACGACCCAAGGCGCTGCATCCGTCCAGGTCATTCACACGCATGGAACCACCCACTCAAGACCCTCTGTCACCTCGCAAACGAGCGAGCACGATACAAGTCTCTGGCATTCCTACAATACCTGAAGCTAGACATATCGATACTGCGCCGGACATGCCAGGGAAGGGTCCACGATCGGACGTCTTCGAGAACGGGCATGCTGACGACGAGCATGAGGCGTCGGAAATGGAAACCTCTACGCCAGAGCTGAAGCTCCCCACAGCTCTAGATGAGCTGCCGATTGAGATACGGAGTCTTACTGAACGCTTCTTGGAAAGTCTCAATGCGAAGGTGCATCCAGCACCGCTGTCAGCCGATGTCTTGTCAGACATGTTCCAGGACTTCTACGAGCGAGCAGCTTCGCAGATCTCGACCCATATTGCGATCCTGACTGCTCGTATTGGCAGACGCAGAGATGATGACGTTACAGCCTCACGAACTGGTAAGACAAGAGCCCGAGCTGGCTCTGGTGCGAAGCGTGGAGATAGCCCAGCGAGCTTAAGCGGGGGCGAGATGCTGACCCCATCCGAGGTGTCTCAGAGGAAGAAGGCCAGGAGATCATTAGAGATGAAGCGACTTGCACTGGAGGAAGCAGTCGAACGCAGTGTATGTGAGAAGATGTACGAGCGGATATGGAAGCACCGGAGTACAGACGACGATGCTAGGGACGGCAAGTTGAGGTCTCGCACTGCAGCACTCTCTTTGGTAGGCATTGGGCTGAAGGAGCTGCATCTGGATCAAGAGCCTGGGGTTGATCACATACGAAAGACCGCCGAGGATAATGAGGCGCAGATTTTCGAATCGCTTGCTCCGGCAAGAGAAGCTCTGCAGCGGATGGATGATGAGCATCACTCGCTTGGCAAACTGCAGCACCTCACCGCAGCACACAAGAGCATTGTTGAGACACTGTCGCAAGTCTTTCCAGCTTCGTCGTCAGCAGACGAGATATTGCCTACACTTATCTACACTCTGATCACCACACCACCCGAAGGCTTGAACGTGATCAGTAATCTGAACTTCATTCAACGCTTCCGCGCGTCTAGCAAAGTCGATGGCGAAGCAGCCTACTGCCTAGTAAACCTGGAAGCCTCGATCTCATTCTTGGAGACCGTCGACCTTTCATCTCTACGCCCTGACGAACTCCCAGAAGGTCCAGCGAAGTCCTCTTCGCGGCCATCGACCCCAATCACAGAGAAGCAGTCCATGCTGCAGACCGCCACCCCCCACGCGCTCAAGCCTGAGACCTCACAAATATCGGCAGTTTCATCAGATCAAAGCACCAAACCTCTCCCGCTCCCTTTACCTACAACACCCGTCCGGCCTGCACCGCCCAACCGTAAGATCAGCAGCATGGTCCAGGCTCAAGCCGATCGTCTTGAAGCCTCCCGCGACAACTTTCTCAACGCAGCCGACAAAGTCTACGATAGCATCAATGGCACTCTGGAGACAAGTTTGAAGACACTCTTCGGCCGTTTCAAAGACCAAGTGCCGGACAATTCACCACTTCCCAAAACACTTGAAGACGCCCGGAGATTGGTCTCTTCGCCTGTCTCGCCGATAGACGAAGACGAGCACATGAGCGGACAATCCTCACCCGCCCTCACCGAAGATCCTCTTCCCACTAAGCCGCCGACCTCGACCTCAGCATCAGAGAACAAGGTGCTCGAGCTACTCGCCGGCCGTAAACCGCTTCGAGACACAAGTGTCGATTCAACAAAGTCAGGCAGTAGCGCCAAACGCGTCGCGTTCTCCCAGCCAGTGGAGAAGGAGAAAGAGAAAGACGAACAGCCGTTACAAGCAGCAGCGAACTTCATGAACTCTCTCAACCCACTCAACCGCTTCGGTGTGCCCTCCTTTCCGCGATTCGGAGGCGGGAACGTGCCCAAGACTGGCAGCCAACCGCCGACACCTACGTTAGAGAAAAGCGCGCCGACAGCAATGACGAACAAAGCGTTGGTGACGACAGAGGCTAGCACGGGCGAAGATGATTTGAATGCCGTCGAAGCGTTAGCAGAGCTTAAAAAGATCAAGCCGCCTAGGAAGAGGTTTCTGGAAGTCAAGGATGCTGGGGAGTTGAGGATCGGGGAAGTTGACGAGCTGTTGAAGGAGTACAGGAGGTTGGCTAAGGCTATTGGGGAGGCTGTCGCGTTGTAGGACTATGGATATGAGGTGATGAGATGGACGATAAACACATAGATGTATCTGAATGGCCATGAGACGTGATTGATGCATCGGCGTGTATTGCTTTTTGACGCTGTCTGAGCAGTAGCGGCCATCGTGCCTGCTGCGTGCCTGCGTTGCTTGACTCCGACTATGTACCCCGACAACTAGACCTAATCTAGTTCATCTGCTTGATGAGAGCGTTGATGTTCTCCTCCCGGTTGCCCAAGTCACCACCTTCAACGAAATGCCTGAACTTGCGCGTCCTGAACCCACCAGTAGGATTGCTGAGCTTGAATGGCCACAAGAAGTTGCTAGCAGCCTTGAAGTTGGGTCCGACCATGTAGATCTCGTGGATCAGGTCCTCCATGCACACAATGCCGAATTTGCCAAGGTGCTCCTCAATGATCGCGTTGTCGGTGAGAGGGATGCGCTGCTTTTGCGAGGTCTTCGCATACCCGCGCTTGTAGATGAGCTCGCGGACGGACTTCAGGTTAGGGTAGCCGTAGGCGACGAACGGCTCGACGATCTTGAGCATCTCGGTGGTGGCTTTTGTGAGGCGGATGAAGACGCCATTATTGATTTGAAGGAGACGGAGGAGTTGCAGGGTCTTGCGCTTCTTGGGGTCGATCTTGTTGATACCCTTGATGCGGACGACGAAGACTAGCTTGGGCTCGGCGGGGACGAAGTAGCTGCCCTCCTGCTTGGCCACGCGGTGGAGGCGGATCTTCTCGCGCTCGGCATCGCGGTACTCCTTGACGTAGGACTCGGCGCGCTTGAAGATGGTCTCGCGCTTGGTCTTCGAGTCCTGTTGCTGATGTCAGTGACAGTCACTATGTACTTGCATCATACAGTGCATATTGAGTTGCTCATATCCGAAAGATGGTTAACAAAACGACAACATTGCCGAAGCTAGTCGTGAAGGATGGGTAGGTATAATCACTGCAACCGGGTACCTTCAGGAAATATGATTACCTTCTTGCGGGTGTCACGCTCGGCGGCCTTCTCAGCGCGCTCCTTCTCCTGACTCTTGCGCTTCTTGAGCAGAGTCTCAGGCACCAGAATCTGGTCCTTGGTGGGGACGCTCCTGTAACGAGTGTGTCAGTCGGTCTGCGAGAGCACACACCTCAGGAGGCGGTTGGCTCCGAGCGAAGAAGTGCGGCACAGTGGTCTGCTGGCTCTCATGCATTCTCCGCAAAGCACTGGGTATGTTTG
Organism: Cryoendolithus antarcticus; assembly: GCA_002077065.1. NCBI lineage: Eukaryota > Fungi > Ascomycota > Dothideomycetes > Cladosporiales > Cladosporiaceae > Cryoendolithus > Cryoendolithus antarcticus. The sequence continues at coordinate 134,094 of NAJO01000031.1, read as the reverse complement.
TCTGATGTTGTGTGACAACATCGACTATGCCAAAGGCACATTGTCCCTCTCATTCAGGCGCTCGCATTCTGACGAGCCATTGCTGACATCGCGCAGGATCGAGGCCGAGAGTGCTTTTCGTCGAGCATGCGAGTTGCAGCAGACCGACTGCGTTGCGCTTCCTCACCCGGCGCTGAGGCTGGGAATGAGGTTGACATACGTCTTGGTGGCTCCGGTCGAGGCCTTCTTGGTTCCGGTGGACTTCTGGGCGACCATGATTGCGGTTTTGTCGGGGTTAGTGGTGGGTGTCGAAGGCTGGTCGTGGTGAAGTCAAAGGGACTTGAATTGTCGGGCTCCGCAAAACTTGGTGTGCGCAGTCTTGGCAATTGTTTTGCCTGAGGCACATGGTCATGCCTAACAATACACACACTGGCGGCAATACCTCGAGACTCGACAACACGTCAACGATTTCACTTCCGTTGAGGACAGCGTGCCATTGCGGCTGATACTTTTCAGCCATGGCCTCCAACCGGCGCGGCGTTGGCATGAGCGCGTTCTCCAACTCAGCCATCAGTGCAGACCAGTATGCCCGCCACGGGCAAACACTACGGTCAAACCATGCAGAGGCTCTTGCAAACCAGCTTTCAGTCTTTCAAGCAGCGCTGCACAACTTCAGTCTCACGCATGCCAAGGACATCCGCCAGAACCCTCAATTCCGTGCTGAGTTTGCACGCATGTGTCATGCTATCGGCGTCGACCCTCTGGCAGGCAGCAATGTCAAAGGCTCAGCTGGAGCCAGTGGGAAGACTGGCAGCGTCTGGGCGAAGATGCTGGGCAGTAGTGTCAACGACTTCTACTTCGAGCTTGCAGTGCGCGTTGTTGAGGTCTGCCGCGAGACGAGGGCCGAGAACGGCGGCATGATCGCAGTCTCTGAGATGCGTAAACGCATTGAAAAGGGACGAGGCATCATTGGTGGCGGTATTGATGTCACAGACGATGATATTGAGCGGGCTCTGGAGTCACTTGTGCCACTCGGAGGTGGATTCAAGATCGTGCCTCTGGGGTCTAGCAGATTCATTCGATCCGTGCCAAAGGAGCTTAATCTGGATCAGTCTACCGTGCTGGAGGTGATGCAAATCCTCGGCCACGTTACGGTCTCGATGTTGCAAGCTAATCTTGGATGGGAGCGGGCAAGAGCAATCGCGGTCATTGATGATCTGGTGGCTGATAGTCTAGTCTGGGTTGACTCGCAAGCGGACGAAACTGAGTACTGGAGTCCGGCTGCAATGCATGATGGGTGAAGTTTACAGCGCATCATTGCGACTGTTGGCACTACATCGTTCTCAGCGCGCTTGATCCGTCTATAGGCTTTGACAGCTCCTATCCGCGCGATCGAGTGGTGTACCCTGATATCGCCCGGCGGACCTCACTGACCCTTGTGTTTCTTGACACTAGCAATCGTCATCAATGCCTGGATCCGACAGCAGTCTGTAAGTCCCTAGAGATCTAAGAGCTACCTCTTCCACTCCGAAGATATCGCTGCCTTGTCGAAGTAGCGACTCAATCGCAACTCTGCAAGCAGGTCTCTGATATCGTTCGGTGACACTCGCTCATCCCGCGCCGGCGCCGGCGCACGTCGCAATGGCAGCCTCTTATTTATACTGGACGTCCAGGAAGTCGGATAAGTACACTGGCGATCGAACGCCAGCCAGTGACAGCGGGCTACGGTCGTAACATGCTCACGATGGCAAAAGCGATTGTGTGCGCTGAATGCTGGCTTGTCGCGTGCGATCATCGATGTCCGAGAGCTTGCTTCCTGCAGTCACCGGCCGAGCTGTTGCACAATATGTTGTCGTTTCTGCGATACGCGACAGCCATCCTTGCTGTCACACAAGTATGAGCAACTCGCCGGTGACCGCCTACGCCACTGTCAGATAAGAGGCACCTCGAATTTCTCTGCGCACGAGCAAGTCCGGCGCGTCTATCAACGCCGAGGTCATCTACACGCGTCACCACTGCATCACCATGCCTCATATTTGGCATCGGAAACCATGCAATCGCATCTCTAAATGCACTAATGCACTAACGCGACGAACGCGAGATGAGAACGTCACTAAGTGCATGCATATCAGATCTGTTACCCGCTTTACCCCGGCTGGATCTCGTTTTAGACTTTACACCTGCATTAGCATCAAGATCTCGCACATAGTGACCTCACATTTCTCACGCCTCGAGCCTCAGCATGAGCCGTGCCACATACAGTCGCGATTTTGGTGGTACCAGCCGTCGCTGATCACCATGGCGGCGGCATCATATGCTACGAATCCTAGCGTGATGCAAATGTCAGCCCCAGCATGTGCGTTCGGGGAGCAGCTACCGGCATATAGATCTCACGCCAGATCGTGGGCTTCTGCCCTAGATCGCGATATAGCGGCCGAATAGTCTATGAAGATCCCTTGACTAGCAGCGCATGGCAACACTGCCTGACATCAACATGACATACTCTGCACTAGGTCGCGGTGACGCAGGTCCCCGGCGCATCGAAGTGGACCAGACGTGGCGAGTGGTGGGCCAACAGAATGGCATATAGTCCATGAACCCCGCTGCAGTCCAGATCTGATTATTGCATCAACCGTCGCCATATAATATCAGATCAGTATCATCTATACTCAACCTACAAATCACCAACACACCAGCAAACATGTCCGCCCAAGACTCATTTGAGACACCAGTCGACGACGACTATAAGTCCCGCACTGGCCAGCACCTACAAATGCCCGTCCAGTCCGATACGGCGCCCGTGGAAGACCCCATTGATCCCGCGACCGCTGACACGGACGCTCAGCTTGGTACGCGCCCGGTCGTCGACTACTTCAATCATTACACATGCTGACTTCGACCTTAGAGAAGGACGACAAGGAGGCCATTGACACCAGCAACATCATCGACGGTAGCCGTACCCGTGGCGCAAAGCCCGCTGGCACTTACCAGTACGTCGCACGCACACAACGTCGTTGGAGCATCGAACAGTAGCTGACACGTTCACAGGGAGCCCGGTGACGAGGAGGGTCTTCCAGGCCCAGAGGATGGCACTAGCCGTGGTGCAGCCACCTAGAGCGTGATATCGTTTTGCATCGATCGTGTAAGATATGAGCCAAGATAATGACGAAACGTATTTCAGCGATATCATTCAATTTTCCTCAGCATTTCACCACGTATGTACATTGCGAGACATAATTGAGGCTTCGTGATCTGAAATGCATGAATGTTTACGTGAAAGAGGTCGACTTGCGTTTTCATATGCAGCATGGCATTTAGAGATGGTTCCAACTAGCCGGTGTATGCCTCATCAATCTTTCGATTCACTATGTAGATGGCATTGCAACTGTGACTCTGTTCGCAATCAATAGCTGTTATTCTACTACTACCATGGACATCTCTATGAAACACATGTATGTTCTACAACGCCGGCTTCGGCATCCCCTTCCCCTCCTTCTCCCACCCCTTCAGCCTTCTCTCTTTCGCGTCCTTCACTAACCGTCTCACCTCCTCATCCTCCACAGTCGCCACGTCTTGTACCTTGACCTCCTTCTCAACACCGCCCTTCGCACTCACCCACACCCCCTTTGTCTGCACCTCCCTAGGCGCCTCGACGGCCTTTCGACAAAACTCTCCCCAGCTCCTCATACATCTGCCAGAGTTCGCGAGCGTTGGAATCAGCATACCGAAGCAATGCGGCATAGCTTCATACTGCTCCCACCAGACTTGCACGCCTTGCTTTGCAGCGCGCGCAGCGACGACAGTGTCTTCGTCCGTGAGGCACTCCTCTCCCGTGACGAACCACAATGGTGGGCTGCCTGACCAGTCCGCAGCTAGCAAGGGTGAGACAAGGGGATGGTCGAGGAGACTGAGATCGCAGAAAAGATCTCCTCGTGGCGGACTCGTGGGCCAGACATTATCGGCTGGAAATCGAGAGAGCGTGTCATCGTGATTTACGGGCGGGAGATAATCGTATTTGGTATTTGTGGCTATCGACGGCATAGCGCGCGCGATGTCAAACCAGCCTGAGTTCGCGGACGCGCCTGCAGGAAGAGGGATATCGACTTTACGGCCATGAAAGAGGACTTGGGGTTTAGCAGAGGTGCGGTGGAGTTGCAGGAGGAGCTGGAGTAGGGCGAATACGAGGTTGCCGCCTGCTGAGTCGCCGCCAAACACGATTTGGGAGGCTGGGATAGCGGTGTGAAGAGAACCTGGAAGGGGGTGGATGAGTGACAGGTAGACCATCAGGGCGTCCAGTAGCTGTGCAGGGAAGGCTGCTTGTGGTGCAAGTCGGTAACGCACACTGCAGACTCGGCCGTTGCACTCCTTCGCTAGGCGAGAAGTGACTGCCCGATGCGAGGCTGGGTCGCAAAGATAGTACGCTCCGCCATGGAAGTACAGGACAGTGGTATCGCTCGTCCGTGTGGGCTCGGCCATGAGCTTCGCGTACCTCTCCTGTTCGCTGATATCCGGCATGACCTCGTTTGCTCCAGCCTCGCTACGATATCCAGTCCACTCGACCTCTGTATCGACTAGACCCGGCTTTGTATACTGCACTTCCCCCTCCGCCATAGCGTCAACTGCCCCAAAAACGGCCTCCCGAAGCCCCTCTTCGCTTTCCTTAGGCGCAGGGATCGTAGCTCCAGCGACCCATGTCTTGCCCTTCACGCCAGGATCTTTCAATGTGGCGGCCTGGACCTTGCCGATAGACGAAGGCTTCTTCCCGCCGCCGCTCATGAATGACCGCAGAACTTGGATTGTGAGGGTCGTTCGCAGGTCCCATTTGTCGCCGTTCGGCGTCATGCCAAAGGTGTGCCATACCGCTGTATTCGCTAAGGAGGGAATCTGGGGGGCGAGCAGTTTGACAGCGGCGAGGTCCATGGTAGGTACCGCGTACAATCAGAGTACACCTGCTATGGCAGATTGTATCGGAGAACAGTGCAGAAGCTTGCTAATAAGAGTAAAAGTGCTGGAAAGAAAGGACTTAGTTGCTTCAATGAACTACTCGGACGTTTACCTCGTTGCGAGCTAGACATGACATGCATCTGATCTTCGGCACCTGTATCATCCGGTATGCGAGATATGATATTGATGGATGCAGGTGTGGAAAATAGGGCGTCTTCGTCATCGCACGCGAAGCCTCGGTATCGAATAAGGCAGGCACGACTTCGTTCACGTGATCAGCTTACAGGTGTAATCAAAGGCGAGGCGAGCAGTTGAAGGAATCTCGGGCTTCTGTCTCACAAAAGTTTGGAGCGCTCCTATGCTCCTACCATATGACCTACGACTCGATACTTGTAATGCAGTGCGGAGGAGAGATTGGACATCTGCTCCTTGCTCGCCCCGCCTTCGAGACTCTCCAAAGAGCAACACTGCACCGTTTCGCTGTGGCAAGTGGCCTCATGTGACCACTTGCCGGCATTCGAGAATTCGGAGAAACGACCTCTGCGTGTTGTGATTGGGCAACAGGTACAAAGTATGTACTGCTACCCAGTCTATCATGCCATCATGCACCTGCCTTTTTGCCGCCGAATCTCTGTCTGTAATGTCAATCTTGGGTATACTGTGAAACGCAAGTCGCCATCCCGTTCGCAGGAAACATGCCAATGTAGCTCCGCTCTTTCCAAAACTCCGAACAGTCCTATGCTATGGTAACGGTACCCGCAGCAATGAGATTCCCTGTCGGAGTCGGTGAGAAAGATCACACTCATTATCGACTCTCACAGACACAGCTGTCTCCGAGACCACTGTCGCAGCTGAGCATATAGCACCATTTCCGACCGTCCAAATCCCAGGAGAAAGCCTATGCGGGCTTCACCAAATTCGAGACGTCGGCTCCTCTGTCGATGATATCTTGAGTGATGATCTTCTCTTTGTCCATATAAAGGAGCTTATAAGCCTGGCGTATCGTTGAATCGCTGACTTTAGCGACCCCCTGTATCTCCTTGGCTGTTTTGGGTTGGCCCATGAGCTGGCCTGCCATGAATATGCACGCAGCTGCAGAGGAAAGGGGTGATCTTCCGGCGAGAACACCAGTAGATTTCATTTTTGAAGCCAATTCGGTCGCGACGGTCGTTGTACGACGATTCATGTCGAGCATGCTACAAAAGCGATTACAAAGCTCGCTTGGATCCGCGCTCGTTGATCCAGTGTACTCGTCGGCACGAACAACGACACCTTCACACAAATTTAGTATCTCACGGACTTCAGCGAGGGAAAGGGATGGCTCACCACCGCTGACTACAGATGTAGCTCCCTCCTTATTCCTCTGATTCTTCATGAGAAGTTGCTCGAGCTGCTTGAACGTACGCCCGATCTCCTTCTTGCTGACCTTTGTCAACTCCGTCACCTCGCGGAACGAGCGCGGAACGTTGTTGCGTCGACATGCGAGGAAGACGCATCCAGCTATCAGGGCATCCTGACTTTTGGACTTGAAGATTTTGCTCTCATCGGCTTCCTTGTAGATGTGCTTGGCGCTATCCGACACGCTGTTGGGCAACTGCCAGCCATCACACAAGGCACCGATCTGTTTGTAGGCCTGCAGTAGCCCCTTATTCCCCTTGTCCAGGTTCGCCTTGTTCTGTGCTCGGTGCAGCTCTTTGCTCTTGATACCGCCGCCCTCGAAAGCGATGCCAGTGTTGAGCTGAGCACCATTCAACAGCGCGTTCGGACCATCACCCACGCGAGATGGATCATCATTGCCCTGATCATCGTTTGAAAACGTGCGCCACTCTGAACTTGTATCGATGACTCGTGCGGCCAGGACTAAGCCGCAGCTCGCACAGATCATGTCGCCACTTGCATGGTCCTCGTAGATGTTCGGCGGATCTTCACGGCAATCCTTGCATATCATGCGTACGTTCAGATTCTCCTGCCACTCCTCATCTTGCTGTTTCGGAGGTGCCATTTCCGTCGGATTGCCGGGCGAATGCGATGCCACTTGTGCCATCGCGGCTAGTGGCTTGCGATGCTTGAAATCGAGCTTCTCAAGGGGACACTCAAACCGTTTCGAGGCCCTTTTCTTGATGCCCTTCGCAGTCTTGCGCAAGTGATGGTTTTTGGCGAAAGAGCGGACAAAGAGTGGAGAATACGTGGTTGCGGTTGCGTAGGCAGCAAACGTGGTGACAGGTGGAAGCTGCGTTCTGGGGGTGCTTCCCTTCCGCTTTCTCAATGTTGCTGAACAGGCTTATGCTTATACCATGTACGCCGCGAGTGTCTATCTGCGCCTACGCAGCCGTGACGAGAGTGTCTCTAGGGTGAAGGAGAATTCACAGCCGCCTGTAGCCTCTGACCAGTGTGTTCACTACTTGCTTGACTGTTGCGGTCGTATGTAAAGACGCTGTGGCGACTGGGTCCAACCCCGGAGCAGACCTGATGAAATCACGATTACAAAGATGGGTTGAGCGCTGCGCTTAACGTCCTTTGGCAGCCAATAAAGGTGTCCGTGGTCAGGCTGCAGTGAGCCGTCTCGCAGAAGCAAGGCCGTCAATCAAGCGCTCGTAAAAAGTATACGCCTTCACTGACAGTCGCGTCAATGTCGAGCGGGCGATGAGAGGGTGGGAGATGGAGTTGGGTGGAGGTGGAAGGAGAGAGGGCGACGGCGAGAGGCTGGGTTCGTAATTGAAGGAAGGCATGAGGCTGCGCTTTCCGCAGCCGAAACGGGAAGAGCCGCGGATAAGGCCCGTGCGTTGACCAGAACCTCTCTCCACGAGATGGCATTGAAGATGAGCTATCCGTGCTAGCACAGTCACAGCTCGACACACAACCGCCATCATGCTTGCACAATCTCTGAGGGCTTCGGCAGGTCTCTCTACTTGATCGCACGAAACCCTGCTAACAATCCACAGCGCCTCCCCCTCGCCCGCGCAATGCGCCAACAATCCCCCCTCCTCCGCCGGACCTTCATCGCAACACCTCAAGTCCAGGGTAGGCCGACACAGCGGTTGTTGTTGTAGCCGTAGTCCAAGACCTAACACTCGATATCACAGCCGACATAGTCCAAGACCTCTACCTCCGCGAGCTGAAATCCTACCGCTCGCCGCCCGTCAAGCCCTCCGACTCCAAGGGCCACGTGCAAGAGTTCACGCTCCCCAAAGCACCGCCATCACCCGAAGAAGCGGACATCGCGAGCGAGCTGAAGGCGTACGAGAGCCAGGTGCCAGAGATCGAGGGACAGGCTGAGGGCGGCGCGAGCAAAGTTGAGGAGGACTGGTTTGTCGAGGAGGCAGAGGAGGATGAGACGCATGCGAAGCACTAGAGCGGACATACCGTTTCGTGAGGTGTGCGAGAAGTGGAGAGCGAGGTGGAGATGATGCTGTACATTACATGGATGTAGTAGCATGTTCAAGTGCTACCCAGATGAACACTTCTTGATCACTCACGTGTTGACGCTCACGCGAGGACTCCCATAGTTAGATGCTTGATTGGTGTAATCCCATCAGTTTTTAGGAGGTCCGAACACTTCCAGGTTCCATGATGCGCGTTACGGAGAGAGACCTGCAAGAATACGCTCCTCGGAGAGGCAGGCTAAGCGGAGTTTGCCAATTACGGATCAAGACTGCATCGGTTTCTGCTTCTCGTTGATGGAGTAGTACAGCTCGAAATTGCTGCAACTACTTTCACAGGTAGTGGCATCATCAATGTCCAGACATTGGTTCACGAAAGCGGAGATTGGCCAGAGGTATCTACATGTGCGAGCCTGTGACGAGAAACATTTGTGAATTATTGCAAAGATGAATGGGCCCCCTGCAGTCAAGCTTTGTAATTTGGATCTCGATGGATAGTCCGTTACAGGCTCGGACACGAACGACACGGTAGCTTTTGGTGTCTCGAGATGCTTCAGCTAAAGTAATCGACACGAGGTATCCTCCCAACTTTTGGCTGCCAAAGCTCGAGCCCACAATCCACCACAACGCCGCGCACCATGATACTATACACACAACACATGCCGAGCATCACTACCGCCCACTCCTCTCCCTCGTCCTAGCCCTCCTCTCCTTCTCCTTCACCTCATCATAAACCAAAAACTCATGCAGTGCACTGCCTCCCGGCACCATAGGTAGCACAGGCACTTTCTGATCAACCACAACCTCCAACAACGCAGGACCCTCTCCACTCTCCTCAGTCAACCATCTCAGATCCGCCTCGAGCGTCTCCAGCTTACTCGTCCGCCGTGCAGGAATACGCATACTCTCGCTAAGCTTCACGAAATCCGGGTTCCGCTGATGCGTGTGCGCGAAGCGGTCTTGGTAGAACAGCGACTGCCATTGCGTGACCATACCCTGCTCCTCGTTGTTCAAGATGAGGACTTTGACGCCAATGTTGAATTCTGCCGCTGTGCCAAGTTCGGTGAGGGTCATGCAGAAAGACGCATCACCATCGACGTCGATTACCAATTTCTCCGGCGATGCAACTTTGGCGCCGATAGCTGCTGGAAGACCGTAGCCCATTGTGCCCAAGCCGCCAGAGGTGATCATGGTGCGTGGTGCGCGCCAGCGGAAGTGCTGTGCGGCCCACATCTGATGTTGGCCGACGCCTGTGGCGATGATGGTGCTGTCTTTGCGATTGGCAGTCATGTCTGAGAGGGCTGTGATGACAGTCTGCGGCTTTATCAGGGAGTCTGGGGTTTCCTCTTTGGCGTATGCCCAGGGGAAGCGCTCTTTCCAGGCGGCGATTTGGTCGAACCATTCTTTTCGTTGAGCTGGAGTCACTGCGTGCACGTGCGGGAGGAGGCGTTCGAGGTTTGCAGTCAGGTCGCCTTCCACGGCTTCCGTGGCTTGAACGACCTTGTTGATGTTCTTGGGGAGGATGTCGAAGTGCACGATACCGCCACGGCCTTCCTCTGCGGCTTTACGGGCTGCAGGGGCGAATCGGGATACGGCACCTGTGATACGATCGTCGAAGCGCGCACCAAGGGCAATGATTAGATCAGCCTCCTGCATGCTCATGTTCGCGAAGGCAGAGCCGTGCATGCCGAGCATGTGGAGAGACTTCGAGTCAAGCTCATCGTAGCAACCAAGACCTTGTAGGGTGGTGGTGACGGGGATCTGAGCTTTCTCGGAAAGCTCTTTGAGAAACTTTGGTCCATCGGGGTGGCCCATGACACCTTGCCCGGCGTAGATCACCGGCTTCTTGGCGATGTTGATCAGGTTGGCAGTGCGCTGGATGCTGTTGGTGAGTGTCTTGCTGGCAACGTCGCGTGCTGCGAGAGTGGCTGCTGAGGGATGCGGGGGAATGGTCGAGGTCATGGGAATCGGTCGGTTCAGAATGCCACCAGTGACATCTTTTGGCAGATCTACCAGCACAGGTCCAGGTCGGCCAGACATGGCAATCTCAAACGCCTCGTTAATGCGCCTGGGAAGCTCGGCAATATCCTTGACCATCACGTTCCACTTTGTGCATGCCCTTGAAATTCCAATGACGTCTGCCTCTTGGAACGCGTCCGAACCGATTGCTGTTGTAACAACCTGACCGGAGAACACCACAAGAGGCGTACCGTCCATGAGCGCGTCCTGCATAGGTGTGATGACGTTCGTTGCGCCAGGTCCTGAGGTCACGAGCACAACACCGGGCTTGCCAGATGCTCGGGCATAACCCTCGGCCATGTGTCCAGCGCCCTGCTCATGTCGTGGCAGAATGAAGTCGAAGTGTTTGCTGTTGTAGATCGCGTCAAACACTGGAAGAATAGCACCACCTGGGTAGCCGACTGTACTGCATGTCAGTTCCTTGCCTACTTCTCTTCAATGCCATCCATGACTCACAAACATGCTTCACGTTATGCCTCAACATCATCTCGTGGAAGATCTCCCCACCCTTCATCCCTACAAAACTATGATCCATCTCCGGCTGCCTGTACGGCTGCAGAGGCTGCACATCACGCATCCGCGTCTCATCTCGGTTGAAAGCTGGGCTGGGTAGAGGTCTTCGTGCCGCTGGCGCGGTGGCGACCTGTGCTGGTCTTGCTGCTGTGTCCGACACATTTCGTTTTGCAGCTGCTTGTGTAGGTGACGGTGCCTGTTGTGATCGTCTGTTGTGAGGGGATATGGCTGCTGGTGCAGGTGTTGTCGAGAATCGCCGTGCTCGGGGGAGGCATTGGAGCGCCTTTCGGGCGGGTTGTGCTGCTTGCAGCATCGTCGCGGTGTAGGTGTGGGCAGTACGAGTCTCGTGTTTCTAGTGTTAACTTCTTGCAGTGACTTCGTTCGCTTGATCAACTGACTATAGGAAGCTTGTTGGTCAAAAGATATGACTCCTCGGTCTTCTCACAAGAGCAACTTCCATTTGCCCTCAGTCAAATTTCCCCACACATCGCCCCGTTCTCGGCCCATGCAGATCGTCAGTGACGTGTGCCTAAACTGCAGACCTTACTCCATTCAAATGCCATTGTGAAGGTGGAGATATCATAAAATTGCGGTATTTTAAGACTTCCTAGTCACTGATTACCAAATGGACTCCCCGAAGTCACCGTCAGGCAGTGTCCGGCGTCATATTCGCAACATATCGCACCCATTACCCCGGCGGAACACCAAGGGTCCTTTGGATGCTGTGGACGAGTACGTCTGGTCCTTCGGAAGTGCCTCAAACTGAGACCGATGCAGCCCGCTAGCTGATCGACCGGCGAGCATACGGTCTGACTCTACTGCTCAAGCTGCGACTGGCAATGTTGAAGTTCCTACATCGGCGCCAGCGAAGCCTCTGCCATTACCACCGACTCGTAACAGCGACCTACGATTCCTTCAGAACCCACAGGCATACCATCAGCTAGCCATCGATGATATTCCTGCAGCTTTCTTGCAGTCTGAGCATCGTCCCTTGCTAGATGCGACATTGCCTAACCTATTGGGAAGGGGTCACTTCAGACCTGCCGCCGTTGTAGCGTTGAGACAATTGCTACAGGCCGACAGCAACGATGTCGAGCACATCTGACCGTTACTATATACGCGACTGGCATGTCTAGTGCTGATCTCTGAGCCGGATGTGGCAGCAGAGGAGGCACTGCCGTTGACCGACTTCCTCGGTCGCGGTACTCCCAGCGCAAAGGATCTCCTTCCGGATGTCCCATGGGAGCTTCGAATATTACTTGTACGACTACAAGCCATCGTCGGCGATGATGGTGGGCGAAGAGCGATCATGGTACTGTACGCGTTGGCCGCCAAGTCAGATCGCACTTGAGGAATGCGAGTACGTCTGGCGATGTACAGATGGCACAAACGTGGAGCTCACGACTGACAGACCTCGGCCTTCGTGTTGCTGATGCCTTCGTTGAGATGGGTGAGCTAGAGACTGCTACCCGGCATCTCGATTCGCTGCTCGATGTCGATAAGGACGAGGTGAACTTCAGGAAAGCTCTGCTGCGAGTCCGATTGGGTGACATTGATGGTGCACAACGATCGATAGAAAGGATAGCGTCAGAAGAACTGCGCGACATGGTCAACGCACTCCTGACCATTGCTAATGACGACTGGCGCGATGCTGTGGATGCCTGGAAGTCCGCTGGTGAGAAATACTCGATGAGCGACTTTTTACAACAGAACGCAGCTGTCTGTCTGATGTACACTGGACGCCTGGCAGAGTCCCTTGATATCTTGGAGCGCCTTGCAGAAGAGCATGATGCATACCCTGCTCTGCTATTCAACTTGAGTACAGTCTACGAATTGTGTACCGAGCGCGCTGTTGATCGCAAGATCAGCTTGGCGACTTCTCTCGCTGCAAAATCTGCCACACCCAGCAGTGGAGGCTGGGCGAGATCCAATGCAGATTTCAACCTTTGAGAACTGCAACGATGACTGGCAGGGCACAGGTCGAGAGGTCCGAGCAACTCTTCCCTCGGTCACCGTCAGGTTGCTCCTGCCCTTGTAGCCAGATACCTCGCTCGCGCAGCATGCCAGTCGCCCACTGCTTGCAAGAATACATCGGTCGCCTCCTCGCGCTCCGCCCTCGCCTTCTCAACAGGGAACTTCGACACTCCCGTCCGCGCAATGACAATTCCCCACAACTTCATCGCTTCACATGCGTGGACCCTGCAACACTCTCGTCAGCTTCCAAGCACCCATTTCAGCGACGTTGAAGAGTCAGTACTTACCAACGACCCGCGACATCCTCCCCCATCTCACGCCGAGCCAACATCCCGTGCGCTCTTGCCCTCACAGCCTCACTCACACCGGTTCCGTCATCCTCATCCTCCAGAATCTCACGACAGAACTCCGCGCAGCAAAGCGCAGCTTCCGCGCCCGCGCTACCGCCGCGCTGGATGTCTCTGAAGCAGCTATGCGCATCGCTGGCTTCAGGGATGCAGTGTTTCTCGAGTAGCTCCTTGGCGAGCTTGGCGGCGTTGTCAAACGACCTGCCGAGGTGCTCGTCGATTGTTGATGGCGCGAGGGGCGAGGGTGGGAGCTCGGAAGGGTGGCGGGAGGAGGTCTTCGAGGGGTCGGGGGGTTGGAGGCGTTTGACGAAGGACATGAGGCCAAGGGGTAGGTCGGTCATTGTGGATCGAGCGGAGGTGGGCGATGTGAAGCGCGCGTAGTGTGTGGCATGATCTTGTGAATTCATGTGCCTGTAGGGCTTGGAGGTGCACATGTCGAGATTGATGTGGAGCGTGTGATTGTTGCCACGGCGAACAATGTCGTTGTCGCCATTGTACATGTACGGAATCGCCGCGTAGGGCGGGAAGGGGCAAGGACACTTGCTCTCTGCAATACTCTCACGCTATGATCGTGTTCTCGCACACTACCAGCTTTCCATCCACTACGCCTCTTCAGGGCAGTGGGGGAGGACTGGCGGAGTCCCTGTGCAGCAGCGCCTTAGCCACGTTTTGACAAGCTAGGCGCGGGTGAGCAGGAGGACAGTGGTGATGTTGAACCGTTCTTCGGTACGGCCTATGCCTATCGACGGGACCCCTCCGTACAAGCGACCGTAGCCCAAGGCTTGCGCCAGATTAGATCCTCCACCTTCATACCAATCCAGCTGTAATCCCACGCCATGCTTCATCGTCAATGCACATGGTCACAAAATGCGAACTTTTCTCCCTTCCCGAACGCCGCGAATCAGCCCATTGCCCTCCTGCGCCCGCTGAACGGTACACTGCCACCCCATGAGACACCCTCGCCACTGCTGCCTCATTATAATCGCACATCAAGATAAGCGCCTTTCAGAGTATGACACAACACCCTCCTCGTTCCCTTTCCCCACTCCCCAGCAAACTCTGCCTAGTAGCCGCCTCGAACACATCGTCCACGCCCTCTCCCGTCAAACTACTGCACTCCAGGTATTTCTTCGCGCCCACCCGTTTTCGCACGTCCTCGCCTTCTTCGGATGTGAGGAACTTCTTGCTAGTTTTCCGCATTTCTTCTTGCGCTACGGGGTCGTCTCGTAAGTCTTTCTTGAGACCGACGAGGATGATGGGTACGTTGGGGCAGCGGTCGAGGACTTCGGGGTGCCTGGAACGGGGTCTATTAGTACGGAGGCAAGGGTTAGGTAGGGGGGAGGATAATAGGGGGAGGTGTACCATTTCGTTGTGATGTTCTGCAAGCTGTCTGGGCTGGATATCGAGAAGGCTATGAGTATCACGTGTGCTTGTGAGTATGCTAGTGGTCGTAGTCGTTCGTAGTCTTCTTGGCCTGCTGTATCCCAGAGGGCTAGTTGGACGGATTTGCCGTCGACGCGGCAGTCGGTCACGTAGTTCTCGAAGACTGTGGGGACGTATCGCTGGGGGGTATTGTCAGTCGAGCGTGTTGGGTGAAGCTAGTGGGCTAGGTCTTGGGGGAATGTACTGTAGGGAAGTAGCCGAGGGTGAAGACGGAGAGGAGACTAGTCTTGCCGCATGCGCCGTCGCCTATTATGACGAGTTTCCTGACCACCAGTGTCAGCCATTGAGTGTGCGCATAGTCCGTCTGCAGGACCGACATACCTCCTCATCGCCTGTCCATCCTGCTGTGCCATGGTATCGTCCGTCTCGGCCCGCCGAGTCGTGTGTTCAACTTTTGGCTCTCCAATGCGAGTGACGGTCCAGGACTGTATGCTGTATCGACGGCAATGCCCTGAAAACGATTGACGATCCAAGTATGCGATCTATCCAAGCCTTCTGCCCAGAAGTCAAGATAGACTTTGTGCACACGCAAGCACAGTAGAGCAAGCCGGAAGTCAGGATGAGGTGGACGGATATCGGGGTGTGGGGGTGGCGGAGCAACGAGGAGACGGGTAGTGTAATGGCAAGTGCTGGAGTGAGCTCCGTGTGATTGTAGTAGGGGTAAGGGGGCTATACGAATAGGCGATGCAATACGAGGGCGGTGTAAAGGAAACGGCGAAGGAGCCATTGCAGTGCGGATGTTCCACGAGTCGATGTCTCACATCAGGTTGCAGAGTGGAGCTCTTGCGTGGCTGTGTGGCTGTGCGACGATCATGAAGGGCGCGAGGTTGTGCCGATATACTTGGAGATGAGATGCATTACTTTCATTCCGACGATGTTTCGAAAAGAGGCATGGCATGTCAACATGGGAAGAGGTGCTTTCAGTCTGCACAATGCATCTGGTATATGTCGCGTGGTGCCTTCCTTGGACGGATAGACCCCGATCCGAAAGGCATCAAGCCGAGACATGCCTGATCATATCAGGCATTCATCCTGAACAATCATGATATCGACACAACATGCTCTCATGGGGCTGACACACAGATTAATGTTGCTGGAGTATCTTGATAGTCGTGAAGAGCCGACGGGTCTAGAGTCGTGAGATCATGTGATGCCCAATATGTCGTCTCTCCTTTGTCTGTCGTTCAAGCAGCCCATGCACGCTGCAGTCGCTCCTCGCTCGCGGAGCTCGGAGCACTTTCGCCGTGCACGCTATTCACAACCTCACGATACTCCACACCCAGCGTGAAGGCACATGCACCACAGTACAACTCATGCTCCGCGGCCCATGAACGCAGAGACTAACACAGTCTGCTGCCCAAATCCCACTGGTCTCGCCTACTACGTACGTCCAGCCACGTGCCACAGGTTTCTCCCTCTGTCCCCACCGACGCACACCCACGTAGCATCGACTTTGCCCTGAGCGACAACTTGCCTCTGCATGGCAGTGGAGTACTGTGACTGACACAGACGTCTTCGCAGACTACGGAATCCTCTCCTCATCCCCAGCCCGACAAGCAGAATGGCCATGAGCGCGCGCAGTCCGCCTACAAACGGCGTCATAGCAGCCCCCACAAGCGACGCACCAGTCGTGAATCGCAAGAAGCAGAAGCGTCGCGCCAAGCAGGCTGCGAAAGCTGCCGTCGCTCCTCCTGACACTCGTCCCGCACAAGGCCGCTCGGCCGAGTTGGCCTACAACGAGGACCCGCTCCGCTACGACGACGAAGACGAGGAGGACTACGACGACTACTCCGATGCAGATGCGAATGGGTCGTACGAGGATCATTTCGCGCATCCACGTGTGGCAAACCCTGTCTACAACATGCCCGCGCCTAGCATGAACGGCAAGACGGCGGCCAGTCGCAAGGGCAAACGGCCGCGCGTGAGTCCCCACCACAGCGCCTACAATGCCGATATGCTAGGAACTGCTATGCCTCCGATGCCCATGAATCATTCTCAGCAGCCGGGCACGTCTGCTGCGACCCTGCGTAGTATGCACAGGAGCGTTGCCAATCACCCTAACATCTGGAACACCAGCACGCAGCAGGAGAGGCAGAATATCAAGAACTTCTGGCTCAGTCTTAGTGAGGATGAGCGCAAGTCGTTGTTGAAGATCGAGAAAGAAGCGGTCCTACGGAAGATGAAGCAGCAGCAGAAGCATTCCTGTTCTTGCACGGTGTGTGGACGCAAGCGCACGGCGATAGAGGAGGAGTTGGAGGTGCTATACGAGGGCTACTATGAGGAGCTCGAACAGTACGCGCATCACGACAATCCACCTCTACCCGCGACCGATAGCATGCTGCCTGAGCCCCTGCAGCACCGCCGACCACCCCACCCACTCGCTGCTCCGCCACCAAATCCGCAGCATCGGTCGAGCCAGATGCTAGAGCATTTGGACGAGGAGGAAGAGGAGTACAGTGACGAAGAGGAGTACTCAGAGGAGGGAGAGTACTCGGACGAGGACATTGATCCACCTCGAGGTCCAGTGCCAGACTTCTTCAATTTTGGCCAGAATCTGACTGTCAAAGGTATCTTGACGCCTTGGCTTGAGAAACTACAAATGGGGCTAAAAGGTAAAGCAGACAACCTCCTCACTGTCGCTGACGACCTCCTCAAGAACGACGGCCGTAAGTTCATCGAGATGATGGAGCAGCTGGCCGAGCGGCGCATGCAACGCGAGAGCGAGGCAGAATACGCTGCAGCGAACCCAAGCCACCCTGGAGCATACCCGCCGAACGACCCTGCCTACAATCACGAAGACCCACTAGCCGCCGGCGATGAGTTTGACGACGAAGAGGGAAGCTACGACTCTCAGGATGAGTACGATGACGACCTCGAGGAGGAAGATGAAATGGTGTGTGGCGAGCATTGTAGGGACTGTGTGTCGCGATGCACTAACAAAGCGCAGGGCGGCTTGACGGAAGAGCAGCGGATGCAAGAAGGCAGGCGCATGTTCCAGATCTTTGCAGCGCGGATGTTCGAGCAACGAGTCTTGACCGCATACAAAGAGAAGGTGGCAGCAGAGCGGCAACAGAAGCTACTGGAAGAGCTGCAAGATGAGGAGAAGCTGGAGGCTCAACGAGAGGCGAAGAAGAAGCGAGATGCTGAGAAGAAGAAGGACAAGAAGAAACAGCAGCAGCAAGCGAAGGCTGAGGAGAAGGCGAAGAAAGACGCGGAGAAGGCTGCTGAGGAGGCACGGCTGAAAGAGGCTGAGCTGAAGAAGCAGGAGGACCTCAAGCGGAAGAAGGAGGAGCAGCGGAAGAAGAAAGAGGAGGAGAAGCGCAAGCTGGACGAAGAGCGTGCAAAGAAGGAGGCAGAGCGGCAACGAAGGCTGGTTGAGGAGCAGCAGCGCAAAGAGGAATCGGAGAAGAAAGCTCGGGAGCAGCGTGCTGCTGAGAAAGCAAAGAAGGACGAGGGCAGGAAACGCGAGCGCGAAGAGCGAGAAGCTCGCGATAAAGAGGCTAAGGGCCGTAAGGCTGTAGAGGACAAGGAGAAGAAGGAGCATGAAGCCAAGGCCAAGGCTGAGCGGGCGACACGGCAGCCGCAACCTCAGCATTCTACGACGATGAAGACGCCGCAGATTGCAAAGCGGCCATCACAGGCTGGTCTGGTCGCTGTACCTGGGATCTACCCAAAGCAAACGCCCTCCAGTGTGAGCTCTCCATACCCGACAGTCGCCACTCCAGCACTCACGAGCGCTTCCACCCCAGCAAAGCCACGACAAACGTCGCAACAGAACTCACATGCATCGTCGCCAAAGTCAGCTCATACTCAGCTGTCGAGTGTGCCGAGCAAATCTTCTTCGCCTGGCAGCGCTGCACCCTCGCAAGGACCTACTCCCTCGGTGAAGCAACAGCCACCTCAGAAGCCAGAATTGCCCCAGCAGAACACTCAGCCGACGCAACAGAACCATGCACCTCCCAATCAATATCTCATACAACCACCACCAGGCATGTCGCACCCGCAGCACCACCCCGGCGGATTTAATAACATGCCACCTATGGGCTTCCACGGCTTTCCCAATCAGCACGGTCCGATGATGCACCAGATGGGTCCACGTGGGCAGATCCCAATGTACGGACATCAAGGCCCACCGATGGGCGTGCCCAACCGTATGGCTGGGTTCGGCGCACCTGGCATGAATGGCATGAATGGTGTCAATGGCATGCACGGCATGCATGGCATGAACGGTATGAACGGCATGCATCCTCCTGGCATGATGCATCCTCAAGGTCGAGGCATGAATTTCCCATACGACGGACCCGGTGTCAACGCGCCTCCTGGCTTCGTCCCGCAAGCACCTCCACAGCACTCAAGCCAGACTTCGCCAATTGGGCAGTCGAGACCCAATGACACTCCCAGCAGCGACGGCGTGAGGCAGTCTCATTCCCGACAGCAATCTGCCAGCGACAAAGACCGCTTCGAGCCCAGCGCATCCCAGCCAATCACACGGCCCGCGCCAATACAACGCCCGAGCAGCGTGAAGCCTCCGAACGATCACGATGGCCGCTCCTCGAATCCCGACATGGACAATCTCGCCAAACACCTCGGCAGCTCCGCCCTCTTAGATGACTCCGACGAGCCCATGCCGCCTCAGTCCGACACGCGCCGCATGTCCGCCGCTCCGAACTCTTCCCGCACAGGACCGATGAACATCTCTTCGTTCGGTCCTCCAAGCTCGACCTTCGGAGCGCCGGGATCCTCCTGGTCCACACCATCACTACCCTTCGGTCCCGCGCTAAGCCAGCAGAACACCTGGGGTGCCCTGCCCTCAGCCAGCAACACCTGGTCCGCCAACAACGCCGCCTTCGCCGCCAACTCCGGTTTCGGCGCTCCTCATCCCGGTCGTGCACCAGGTCTTGGCTCCCAGCCGCGCCCTCTCACGATCCGGTTGGCAATCTGCCAAGCGTGCAAGATCCTCTCCTCATCCCCAATCTCAGGTCCCATGGAGTATCACGACGTCCCCTCCCTGCTCCGCCAAATCGAGCACCAGCGTCCGAATCTCGACTCTCCGCCTTCCATGGCAGAGCTAGAGGCCATCTGCGAGACAGAGGGTGACGCGCAGAACGGTGGCGGAGAGCTGAGTGTGCGGAGAGATGGGCAAGGTGGACTGGATGGCGTGAGATGGGTGCCTGGCGGTGCGACGCCAGAGATCGGCTTAGGCGAGATTGGAAGCCCGATGCCACAGAAAGCTGGTATGGCTGGTGGGTTTGGAGCGCCTGGAGGACGGCCTGGTGGGTTTGCTGGGTTGGGCGCTGTGGGTGGGTTTGGGAGGGACTTTTAGGAATGGTCTGACTCTGCACTAGTTCATGTGCGGTACGGAATGTGCTTAGTCTGCGCACAGTGAGCAGGCTGAGCGTTGGAAGACGCGGCGAAAATCGCATCGATAGGCTATACTAGTGTACCACCTACGAAGCCGCTCAAGCGCTTTGAGCTTTCGTGAGCTCGTATCTTCAGTCACGCACTTGACGAATCCTACCCCAACACGCTACAGACAGTATCATCGTGACAGAGAGTATTAATCTGCATGTGCTACATGTATAGTCTTACAGTCGCGCGTACACAATCTGAACATCACCGCTGGCCGCATATGCCGCAGCAGCTCTCGACAGCCATACTCTCTCATCAGCACGTACTCGAGATCTTCCCTGATCTTCGAAATCAACTCGAACTTGTGTCCACCACTTTGTACTCCGTGTGGCACCTGCAGCCTCTCCACCAAGCCCGCAGCATCATAGTACCCATGCAAAACCTCCTGCTCAACCCCATCAATAATCTGCACCGTAGCATCACCCAGTAGCGCAAAGAATCCTCGCTCGGCAGCAGCTTCACGACTCAAGTGCACGACCACAGTATCCATCATAACCATCCACATTGGCAGGCTCAGGAAATTCTGCAGCTGCTTGGCCAGCCTTGCATCCAACGGATTGGCAACAAGTGACTTGAGCTCCTCCGGCAGCGCGGCTGGTACGTCAACAGATCCCGCCTCATGGTAATTCTCCTCAAAGAACTCCACCCTCAGCGACGCCACGCCTGTGCAGAACTTCGCATCCCAAGCCAGGCTGGAAATCGCATCGCCATCGGAACCGTAGAGAGGTTCGAGCGCGGCGGTCCAGTGCATGTGCACTGCGTCCCTCGTGCGGTCGAGCCATGACGCGCGGAGGCTGGTGCCGGAACTGAACCATGCTTCGTCTGGGCGGCCTGAGTGGGAAATGTCTTCGGATGGGGTGCCGGCGTCGAAAGCTACCTGGCGGGCTTCGCGGCAGACTTTGGTGATTAGTGGTGGTTGGCTGTTGATGTGCGTTGTGTGGCTGAAGTGGGTGCATGGCAAAGGCGAGGGGAAGATGTGGTCTGCAATTGGGTAGTCGAGTTCGACGAAGCGGTGAGGGAGGCAGGAAGTCCAGATGCGCAGGCAAAGTGCTCTTGGGAGATCGAGGAAGCGGGAGACGGTCGACATTGTTCCGGTGGCGACAAACATCGTACCAAGGCAGACTCCTCAGGATGTCCAAGTGAGGTGAAGCGAAGTGGCACGGTCATTTGCCAAGCCCTGACTTATGACCCTGGCCGGCGCTTGTAGTGGTCCACCGCCTGGTTCAAAGGGGGCATTCCATTGATTCCATGTAACGTGCTGACCGCAGATTCGCATCGATCGGTCATCAACGTGGACCACAGATTACGACTTCGTCTGATCGTGAAAGTCACCTAGACCCCACTTTTCTTCCACAAAGTCGATTGCGTCAAACAAGTCCCTGCAAGCCATCAACCTACTCTTCTCCTTCTTGTTCATGCCTTTCACTCCAGCACTCATCTCACTCAGATGATGCAGAAGAAGTGGGAAAGGAATCGGATGCTTGACCGCGTACTTCATGAACTTCTGCACAGACTCCACGGGCGTGACTGCGAGACTAGCAAATACCGTCGGGTTCTCCAGTATGCCTCTCGCAGACATAGTACCAGCGGCGCATGTTTTCTTGATGATCTCAGCCAACACTGATGGGTGGTTCGCATCGCCATTCGCGAGTATTGGCACTTTCGCTCCAGCTATCAGACTTCGTATGGCTTCGTAGTCAGGCGGTGTACTCGATCGTTGAGACTTAGTCCGGCCATGTATGGTAATGAAGTTGACACCTGCTGCTTCGACAACACGAACCCAGCGTTGCGTCTCAGATAGATCCTTCGAGATGCGGATCTTAACGCTCACAGTCTTCGATGGACCGAGTCGTGCTCTCGCCGATTTGACCATCTCTGCTACAACCTCGGGCCTTTGCATGAGAGAGCAGCCAATGCCTTCCTTGATAGCCCAGGATTGCGGACACCCGCAGTTCAGATCTACTCCGTCGACCCATGGCGCTATAAGTTCAGCAGCTCGCGCGAACTCGGTCGGGTCAGAGGAAGCGAATTGCGCAACCAGGGCGTGCTGTCGCCCATCGGGAGTTCGCTGCCGCTCAAGCTGGCATGTTGTGAAGTCACTATCCCGGGCAACGCTGCTGCGGATGAATTCGTGGGCTAAGATCATGGGCGTGTATGTGATGTCTGTGTTGTATTCTCGAGCGAGTAGCCGGAAGGGGAGTTTGGAGTAGCTTCTCTGGGTGTCAGTGGCTCACTTGGTCTCGTGCTCTTGCGTGATGGCTAAAAGTCTTTCTTACCGCACCATAGGTGCCAACACTGCGCGAGAACTCAGTCACAAGACAGAGGAGAAGACCAGAGGAATGCCTACCGTATACTGGACGACCATCGCGTCTGGCGTGATCGAAGATGGCGTGAACGCTAGATTAAGCAGCATGAGTCTACGTAAACATCCACAGGCAACATCTTTTACCTTACCGAGAGCACACGACCTCTCGGTCAGCGATGCCATCCTGTGCGCCCATCCGGCGAGTCATTGTGCTAGGCACCTGCGAGAGGGTGATTCGGCGCCGGGTGATATCATCCCTCTCAAGGCAGTCGGTGAATGGAAGAATCGCGCATGATGCGAGAGGAGAGTCCAATAAGGTTAAGGTTGCATGACATTAACGCCAACGTCATTGCCGATAAGATAGATAAACGTCATCCCTCTTCAGGCCAATACTGATGGGATGACTGAACGTTTTGAAGCGGTATACAATCATATCGGTCGGCATCAGACATCGGGCACGTAAAGTACGAGTGCACCAGATGGAGCCGATTGTGACAGCATGCGGCAAGCAGTCACGCAGCCCACGAGGTGATGCCCAGGTATATCACCCAATGCATCCCACTGCAAGGTACCGGTACATCCTACAACGCATCCACCTCGGACGGCCCGCCGAGTAATCTGTCGCCATCACGGTACTTTGGTCATCACGCAAGGCGCGGGTTCCGATATCAACAATAATTCCTTTGCTGACGTGTGACTCCACCGCCATCCCTTCCTCTTGACCTTCTTCCTTTCGTCCGCCCCTCAGACTCATGATGGCGTCCAAATCCACCTCAATCGCTGACATGCGGCCGCTGTATACTTCTTGTGCGGAGCACCATCGCTCAACATCACCTGTGTCCGATGGGAGGCTGCCGTTGACCCCCGATGCGTGAGTCAGATTGGCTTCGCAGGCTGGATGTAGCTAATGATTGCACGTGTGAAGACCAAAGACCAATTTCATTCCAGGCGACAGTCCGTTCCTAAGGTTACCAACCGAGCTTCGGCTGCAGATCTACTCATTACTCGTACTACCACGCAAAGCAACTGACCTGTTGCCATCATACGACAAGGTAAGTGAAGTTCGGCCTGATATTCAACGCGGCCCTAGGCAGTAGAAGGGAGACTATACCTTGCTTTCAATATCGGTATTGAGACTACTGAATTGGGATACTGACGATCGCTGCCTTCAGATCTCAGCAAGTACGCAAGACTACTATGACTACGAGAAGAAGCAACATGGCACAGATCGTCCGGTAAGCATGCGAGATCGGTCGTTAGATGTTCTGGGCCCTGACCATTAACCCACCAGGCAACGGCAGATCTCAGCAATCCAACCCTGATCTTCCGCACCATTGACCCCGTGCGATATCCAACTCGAGCTAAGCCGCATGCCCGCACTCACTATAGCGTCCGCTGCGACCGCTTCCGCGCCCGTCTGATGTCCACGACCTATCATTGCGTCAACCCTCCCAACATCGGTGCAGCAGTCGGTCTGCTCGGAGCAAATCGACAGATCCACAATGAAGCCGTCGAGCTTCTCTACAGCAGCTACACTTTCGACTTCGACACACACGTCGAAGCAATCGAGAGCTTTCTTTCCGACTTGACTCCTGTAGCACGCAGCGTTATCAAAGGCGTGCGGATAGTCAAACGAGCTTTAGCCTACGAGAAGGAATTCGACCGTTGTGAGTGGGCGACTGCGATTTCGGCTCTGACCTCACCCGTCCTTGGCCTTCACCTGCGCAGTCTCTCGCTAGGCGTAGTAGCCGGCAAGCCTGGTCCAAATGGCTGGGATCACGTCGCGCCTTACAGCGCGGCAGACTTCAAGCTTCTGGTCGAGTTAGAGGGTATGGAGTGGCTGCGGGATCTGCTGGAGATCAGAAGTCTTATTGAATTGGATGTGCATGCTGTCGTGGAGCACTGTCCGCCAGCCACTAACAGCATGGCCATGGCTGGCTACATTCGATTCTCGGCGAGCGTTGAAAGTGGACTTGCTGAGTTCTTGCGACATGAGATGCTAGCACGGGCTTGATCTTCTTTACGGGATCCAAGGCAGGCGCTCTTATTAGGCCTAGGTGGGGTAGGGTACGCAGCATCGCGTTCGGCGTTCACTCTTGTAGACTAAGGTAGACACGATCAAATACGACTATACACATCTATAAGTGATGAGGGAGCCTCAGTGAATGTAGTGCCGGACCTCATCCAGATTCCAGCCCCGTTCAAGAAGAGGTCGCTTGGAGTCGATATTGGCTCATTGTAGTTAGGGACAGCCTGCGAAACGGCTCGTCTTTCGTCTGTGGACTAAGTTGGCTTCTCACCCAAGTGCTTTACGCCTGCCTGCCAGAATCCGATCTCGGGTACATTGCCGTCGACTGTCCACTCGAGCGTCTGATCGGGCAGAGCCAGGGTGATGACTCCTTTCGCGACTGTGATCTCTACGCGCTCGCTGCGAGCGACTTCATCGCGATCATCTGCCTCCTTATTGAGCACAGCTTCTTCATCGCTACAGACCCAGCTTGGCCCAGCTTGCGACTGCAGTTGGTGCGCCAGTAGCATTGCCACGACTTCGTCAGCAGCGATCCGAGCGCTTGCGGAGGCGTCGCATACGATCTGCTCGCCACGTTGTCCCGCGATAGTGAACGAGTAGGCAGGCTTTTGCGAAGATGAAGTCTCAATTTTAGCAGTGAGCATCACACTTTCCTGCTCGCCGGGGCCGTCGATGACCAATTGAGCAGTCGATATCAACGTTCCCTTCATCGTAGCAACAAGTGCGTCTATACCTTGTAAACCTCCCTCCGACGTTACTCCCAGATGTGCGCGCGATATTTGGGACTTGACGCTAGCGCGAAGCAGCAACGTTGACGTCTCATGAAGATGCGCATTGATAGACTGCATGCCCGTGTTATGCGAGAGGAATGCGGCGATCGGACCCAGGATCTCGAACACCGGTTTCTCAACTTTCCTCTCGGCAAGGGGTGGGGGCGTTGCAGAGCGAGCCTTCAGCCTGTTCCGGTGCGCTTGCGTCAAAAGTAGACGACATGCTAGTGCAAGAGCTTGTGCAAGGACATCGTCAGGATTTTCTGGGTTCAATTCAGTGCCAGTTTCTGCGCTGAGTGGCACAAGGTCCAGCTCTACCCTGTCGGTAGGTGTGTCGGGATCTATAGTATACCGCACTTCGATGGCAGATCCTTTCAGCCGTACTGCTAATGCGGCCATCGTTCGACCCTCCAAGAGCATCTCCCTGTGAAGCTCTTCGTCGAAGATGCTGTCGCGAGCGCGGCGTATGCGGGACTCCAGCGTGGTCTCGGAGCTGTCAGCCACAGATGGCAAGTATGATCTTCCAACCACCTGACCACCCCGAACAACAGAGACTCGTAGTCCCCTCGGCTTTACGCCTACACCTCTTTCGAGTGATATCCCGCCTTCTGAGTCCGTCTGGAGAGCAGCAACGCTCCTCCCGGCGAACTCGCCAGCGCTCTCACTGAACCCAAATCTCACTCCAAGTCTGTTAGACCTGCCACCGACCCGACAAACATTCCAACCTCTCTCACTGATCGAAAGCATTTGATTCCAGTACTCTGTCTCCCGCTTAACATTGGCCTCGAGTCGCTTTGCCGCGCCGAGCAAGCTGTCTGCACTCTCTTGTAGCCCTCGCATCTTGACATGCTGCGCCAGACGCTCGTCCTGCTCCTCCCGTACGTAGTCGGGGTCCATACGCTGCCATATGTCCGTCCCAAGAGTACCCTTCTGCACCGGTCCCATGTAAGCCTTGCTCAACGACTTTTCAGCTGCAGGCGTGTGCTCAGAGTTGAGCAACGACATAAACTGCACAGCATCCGAGATCTGTCGCTGTGCCTCGTCCAGCTGCCGTAGCATGTCATTCTTCACAGCGTAGAGCTCCTGTCGGGTCGATGGTGCGGCTTTGGCGGCCGGCTTCGATGTGGTTTCTTTATCGTCATCTTCGGTATCGCTTGAGCTGGGTGATAGTCCATCCGCGGCAGCGAGCTCCTCTTGGAGTGACGACTCAGTGATGTCTCGAAAGTGGCCGCGTTCGAGCGAGATATGAGTGAGTATGTCGATCAAGGCTGGCTTCTTGGGCGCTGCCAGCGGCCATGGCTGGAACGCAAGAGTAGCCATGTTGCCGCCTCAGGTCGTCGTTCAGTCCGTTGGGGTTATCTACCAAAGACATTGGATGCAGATGTGCAAATGTGGATGCACAACGCGCTTAGTGACTTCTTCGGCGTGTCGCGGCGGGCCGCACTCCGGCAGCGGTAAACGCGCTTACAGATAGCTTGTCGCTCATAGCGACCATCATGTCAGTGAACGGTGCATGAATCGAAAATGTAGTATCTGAGTGGCTGGAGCTCATGCAGCTCGCACTCTTGACCTTGCCACAGTCACAATGACCACGAGGTATCGCGTTGAGTGTAAGGCGACCTTGGTTGACTTCTCTTTCCATGACTGACAAGACAACAGACGCCCTTGTAAGCCGACCTTCGTTGATTTCGCACTCGATGATTGACAGGGTAACAGAAAACGCACCGGAGAGATCAACTCATCGAATGGATCAAGGGTTTGCTCGCTGTGCCCTTCGTCCTTGTCTCCCATCATGCCAGTCGCCCGGATGTCCCCGCCATGGCGGCTAATGCCCACGAGCGCTATGCTCAGATCATGCGAGATGTCGAACTGCTCATCCAAGATCACATAACACATCAAAAGGACGGTACGCCTCATGGCTCGAAGCTCAAGCTGTTAGTGCCGTCTGTCGGCATTTTCTTCACCCCACTGCCACTGCAAGACGCATTCGTCTGGCAAGATCAGCGCCGATGCATCAGCTCACGGCGATTTGTCGCACCGTCGTTCAATGACATTCGGCTCATCTTGAACACTGCGCAGGTGATGTCACTTGTGCAGGGCAGTAAGCTGGAATTGGTCACATTCGACGGAGACGTGACTCTGTATGAAGATGGTGACTCGCTGAGTCCCGACAATCCTGTTCTCGTCCGCTTGATGGACTTGCTACGGAAGGGTACACGCATCGGCATAGTCACTGCAGCAGGCTATACCGAAGCTGAAAAGTATTACGAGCGCTTATATGGGCTTCTTGACGCTGTGGCTGCGAGTGATATTGCCAATACGGCTCAGCTGGTGGTGATGGGTGGCGAGTCGAGCTATCTGTATGCGTACTCACCCACTGCTCCCCAGAAGTTGGTAGCTGTACCTGAAGCAGATTGGAAGTTGCCAGAGATGAGCACGTGGAGCGAGTCGAACATCATCGAGTTGCTTGACGCTGCCGAAGCCGCCCTGCAAGATTGCATCTCAACACTGCGTATGCCAGTCTCGGTCCTGCGTAAGGAGCGAGCTGTGGGCATATTTCCAAGCAAAGGCACAAGACTGGCTCGAGAGCAGCTGGAGGAGACCGTGCTTGTTACGCAACGAACGCTGGTAAGTGTTCCTTGGCCAGATTCCATGGATGGCGCTGACCGCAGTCTAGGACATGCACCCAGCTGGCAAGAAGATCCCCTGGTGCGCTTTCAATGGCGGCAACGATGTCTTTGTCGACATTGGCAATAAGAAGTGGGGTGTGATGGCATGTCAAAGATACTTTGGAGGCATCGAAGGTAGTAGAAGCTTGCACGTAGGCGACCAGTTCCTCTCGGCTGGGGCGAACGACTTCAAGGCAAGATTGGCGTCGACTACGGCATGGATAGCAAGTCCGGCCGAGACAGTGCAGCTTCTGGATGAGATTGCACAGCTGAGTCTTGCTAAGCCATAACTCGATATTCATCGTGCCCGAAATAACGAGAATGAATGGAGGTATGACCATATGAGCAAGTCAAGACCTGATGTGTTAGGCGCGTTCTCGTAAGTGTGTCGCGGAACATGAAATCATCGCCAGGATAATTCTCCACAGTCTGTGCACGTTGTTGGATTATCCTTTGAGGCTAGTAGCATACAGTAAATGTTTCCAAAGAAGAAGCCGAAGATGAGGCTTCTAGATTTGTGAACCTCCTCTCAGCCCTACGTAGAGGCCGCAGCGGGACACAGCCCAGCCCCACACCCGCGTGGCTCATGACGTGGGGTTCTGTTGCTGGTGAATGCGCCTCGGAGATTGCAGCGTCGAGAACCGCGATCCATACCACCAAGCCAGTCACCTACTCTTACAACCATGTCCGGCCTCGAGAAAGCACTCTTCAACCTCAAGGTAGGCGCTCCGTCTCGACAGCCCACGATCATCCGTCTGACAGTTTGTGCAGTTCACAGCGAAGCAACTGAACCGGCAGGCAGCGAAGGCGGGTAAAGATGAGCAAGCCGAGAAGGCGAAGCTGAAGAAAGTAAGACAGTGGGCCTAGCAATACGATAAAACTTGATTGCTAAAAACCTTCCACAGGCAATACAACAAGGCCACGCCGACATCGCGAAGATCTACGCCCAGAATGCGATCCGGAAACAGAACGAGAAGGTCAACCTGCTACGGCTAGGATCGCGAATAGATGCTGTGAGCTCGCGGGTACAGACGGCGGTCACGATGCGATCGGTGACGGGCAGTATGGCGAATGTGGTGAAGGGTATGGATGGTGCAATGAAGGCTATGGATCTAGAGAAGGTACGGCATTGGCATCTCGGGGAATTTTGACCGCGATGGGGGTTGCACTAACAGCAACAACAGATCAGCGCAGTGATGGACCGCTTCGAGACGCAATTTGAGGATCTGGACGTCGCGACAGGCTACTACGAGAACGCTACATCTTCCGCTACAGCAGTCGCGACACCTCAGGACGACGTGGACAAGCTGATGAGCCAAGTGGCCGACGAGGCAGGCGTGGAGCTATCACAGGAGATGAACAGTGCAGCGCCTGCAAACGAGCTGAAAGCTGCGCCGGAGGAAGAGCGGGCGGACAAGCTGGGGGAGAGACTACGTGCATTGCGTGCAGGATGATAAGTTGCCTATGATTGAAGGCGGCACGGCGTTTGAAGCAGGGATCGAGAATTGTCGAATATACCTCCAGTGGATACTCAATCTCTTCGCCTCTTTACTTTGGATTGCACGATCTGATCTGCTACAGGTAGTCCTTCACAGGCGCGTGACAGCGGTAAAGATTTAAATTTGATATACTGTCTCTACGGGTACTGCATCGAGCCAAAGGTCTTCCGTCTGTCACCCTTGCTTGTGTGAGGTGTACATGGTGTTCGATGTGACCATGTATGTCTCTCAGACATGCGATGCGCCCCAACAATCATCGTCATGCTGACTAGCACCTTGAGCTGACGCACGCGCCAAGCTGACTTGACCATGGTTAGCCGTTATCCGAAATATCGCGTGTGCCTGGTTTGAGACGGCTTGCGCGACTTGGCGACGTTCATGGCAAAAGCGATGCGCTCTCACAGAGTATGCTGGATGCTGATCACAACTTTGTCTTCCATTCAAACCATTCGATTTATCTTGACATCACCTCGCGAACATTCCAGACAAAGATCAAATGCGTACGTGAACCTAAATCTACGGTACCTTCACATGCACCGCCACAGACGCGCCAAGACGGCACTAAACCTTGGTGATCACGATTGCTAGCGTCTGACGCCACGAACGATAACTTGATAAGGCTTCGCCTTGCATTGCTTACACCATTCCCACGCTCGCACCATTTTCTTCCCATTCCACACCAAAAAAACCACGCGTCTACACGCATTCACGCCGATGGGAAAAACTGATTCCTCATCAGATAAGGTCAAGCAAATCGCTCGACATCACCGCTACGACAAAGGGGCCGAGCCATCGAAGCTGCCGAGCTTTCACCACAGCAGCCCAGGGGCTTCTTCAACTAGCAACACTGGTAGGCTAGATAAGCAAGATGGGCGCGGGTCTCCCTTCGGACCATATGACCGCGCAAATAGTCGCGGCGCTGCAGATGCCGGCGCGGAGGGCGGCGTTGCAACAACTCACAGCATCAACACTTCCCAGCATGCGAGCAATACAGAGTCCTCTGCAGCTGCACCTCCGGTCAAGTCCGAAGCTGCGGGCTCTGGAATTTCCGCCCTAAATGGTACTGAGAGCAACGATCAAACAACTACCTTCAAACCACCGATGACCAAACGCATGATCGCCGGCAGCAAGCGTTTTGGCATGCACACCAAAGATGCCCTTCTCCACAGCTGGGTCAACCTGCTCCTGATCTTCGTGCCCATCGGTATCATCGCGAAAGGAGTGGGTCTCAACGACTCCATCATCTTCTCTATGAATGCTGTGGCGATTATACCTCTCGCTGGCTTGCTTAGTCATGCAACCGAGAGCGTCGCTAGCCGTCTTGGTGACACGATTGGCGCTTTGCTCAACGTGACCTTCGGCAATGCTGTAGAGTTGATCATCTTCATCATAGCACTGGTTAAGAACGAGATTCGCATTGTACAAGCATCGCTGCTTGGCTCCATCTTGGCCAACTTGCTTCTCATCCTGGGTATGGCGTTTCTCTTTGGCGGTCTTCGCTATCGCGAGCAGATCTACAACAGCACGGTCACTCAAATGAGCGCTTGTTTGTTGAGCTTAAGTGTCATGAGTCTGCTTCTTCCGGTAAGCGTGTGCTATCGTTGGCTGTTTCTTCGCTGTTGCTAATGATGTACAGACTGCTTTCCATTTTTCCTTCAACGACAATAGCACTGATGAGGCCAACACGAAAACCCTGGCCGTAAGCCGCGGTACCAGCGTCGTGCTGCTACTGGTGTACGTTCTGTACCTCCTGTTCCAGCTGAAGTCCCATGCATATATGTACGAGAGCACGCCTCAGGAGATCATCGATGAGGAATCGCATCCGGGTGTTCTTGCCGACATGCTCAACTCCTCCTCCTCTTCCGATACATCAAGCAGCAGCTCCGACTCCGATTCCAACTCTTCAGGCTCGCACAAGACAGCTGGCGGCCGTATCAAGCGCATGATTAAGCGTCGTCGTCGAAAGTCAAGCGCTAGCACCGCCACAAGTACGCCATCGGTGCCTTCTGTTGTCAGCTCGCCTTCTACGCTTGAGAAACAGGGTGGCTACTGGGAAAGCCATAATGGCACTCCAGGAGTGTCTCGTCTGGCGACCATTGGACGATCTGCCCAAGGTGACGACGCTAATGACGCCGATGGAGAGGCCACAGGTGGCCATGATGGTGCTCCACGAGTTCGCGATTTCGGTGGCGATGATGGCAGTGTGGATGCCAGCGTACCACCAAAAGTGCGCAAGTCTAAGAAAAGGGCAAAGAAGCAGCGCAAGCATCATCGCCGTCATCACGTGCAGGAAGACGAGAACGCTATCGAGCTCGAAGCAACAGCAAATCCTAACGCCGCTATGGAACAGTCAGAGAAGAACGAGCGCGCCCGTGTCGGCTTCTCCGCCGATGTCCAATTCATGCCGAGCCCAGCGACTGCTGATCAGGCGCCAGTCAAACGCCCGTTTAATATGCGTGGCCTATCCACTCGCGCACCAGCACTCCGCCCAGGACTTAGCCAGATGCTCTCCAACACCGTGTTCACCACGCCACCTCCCGCTCTGCCTGCTCCGAACGCGAACCCGGTGGTACGCAAGCGCTCATCCGGTCTCCGTCGCACAAGCTCCCTGCCAGACCGCCTGAACCGCTCGAACACGCCGAACTCGACCGCACAGTCCACGGCGGCCTCGCGTCACGGCCCGCTGCCTCCATACACTCATCAGGCTGCCCGAGTCCGCTCTGAGAATGAAGAGGTTGTGCTCGGCGAAGACGAGAAGCCCATGATGTCCCGGACCGCCGCTATCGTCATGCTCCTACTGTCTACTGTGTTGGTAGCCATCTGCGCCGAGTTCATGGTTGATGCCATCCCCGGCATGATCGCCAACAGCCCAGCTGTCAGTGAAGCCTTCATTGGGTTGATTATCCTCCCGATTGTCGGCAACGCTGCTGAGCACGTTACGGCTGTCACTGTCGCTACGAAGAACAAGATGGATCTTGCTATTGGTGTTGCGGTCGGCTCAAGTATCCAGATCGCGCTCTTCGTCACACCAGTCGTAGTGCTCCTGGGCTGGATCCTCAAAACAGAGATGAGTCTCTACTTCAACATCTTCGAGACCATCAGTCTGTTTGTCACAGTCTTCGTGGTCAACTTCCTTGTACTGGACGGCCGGAGCAACTACTTGGAGGGCAGTCTTTTGATTGCCGCATATGTTATCATCGCACTAGCTGCTTTCTACTATCCATCTGGGGACTCGCAGAGCGCGGCTGGAGGCGCATCGCGCTTCTAGTTGTACGGAATTGTGGGTGAGATCGTGCGGAATCGGGTGATGAGTGATACTTGCAGGCAAAGAGATTGGGATTGATTACTGTCGCTTTCTATGTGTTGGACATGCTCGCGCCTAGGCGCTTGAGCTTGCGTGTAATGAAGGAGGCATCATGACGCCTCCGCCTTGGTTGACTGAATCAAACTTCCCCAACATGTAGGAAGATGCGTCGATCATGCTGCAGTCCATTGTCAGAAGCCTGAGCATGACAGCTAGTCACACCTTCTTAGCCAGTTCCGTAGACTTTAATCTCCATTCTACTGTCTGCGCCACGCTGCGCTCACAATCTCGGTGAAGTGTATCGTGACTGGACTTCTCGGTAGCCTGTCAGAGCAGTATTTAAATTCACGAGGCAATGTGCAGAATCAGATAGGTCAGCACCGATGAGTCGAGCGGTGTCTTGAGGAGAACAGGAAATTTCGTTCATTACCAAGTGTACCAAGTACTCTGCAGCATGGTATCTCAGGATACCTTATATACGAGACTTTGAAGCACCGTTGTAGTGCACATTATACATCCCTAAGCTACTATCATCTACCATCGAGAGTCGTCTATACTGAGTTGCTGTGACCTTGTTCACCTTATCGGGCCTAACGGGGGGCGCTACTGCTGCACGTAGCTTCCACGTGGGGGCACGGTGCTTTTGTGAGTCCTTTCCTCGCGATAACTCAACAAAGTCATGGTTGACTGACATCTCCGCGACACCACAGCCATGGCGCAGATAGAATTGACTCCGCCTGCGATGGCACAGCCACCTCCTGCCATGAGCATGAAAAAAATCGCAGTGATGACTTCCGGGGGTGATTCTCAAGGGATGAGCGGTGCTGTTCGTGCTGTTGTACGTCAAACCATTGCATCAGGCTGCATTGCGTACGCTGTCTACGAGGGCTACGAGGGGCTCGTTCAAGGTGGAGATCTAATTAAGCGAATGCAATGGGAGGACGTTCGTGGCTGGCTCTCTGAGGGTGGTACCCTCATAGGCACAGCCAGATGTATGGCTTTCATGGAGAGAGCAGGGAGATTGACTGCAGCCAACAACATGGTGGAGAAAGGAATTGACGCACTGATCATCTGTGGTGGTGACGGGTCCCTCACTGGCGCAGATAAGTTTCGGAGCGAATGGCCGAGCCTGATCGACGAACTGGTCACTACCGGAAAGCGCACCGCGGAGGAAGTCAAGCAATTCAAGCACCTCAATATCGTCGGCCTCGTCGGAAGCATCGACAACGATCTCAGTGGCACCGATGCGACGATAGGGTGCTATAGCTCGCTTGGACGCATTTGCCAGGCGATTGACTACATCGATGCGACTGCCCTCTCTCACCAGCGTGCGTTCGTGATCGAGGTCATGGGACGTCACTGCGGATGGCTCGCTCTCATGGCAGGCGTGAGCTGCGGTGCTGATTTCGTATTCTTGCCCGAGAACCCGCCCTCCGAGAACTGGGAAGAGGAGATGTGCTCGGTTATCAGCAAGCACAGGAAGCTGGGGAAGCGCAAGACGATCGTTATCGTAGCAGAGGGTGCTCACGATCGCCAATTGACGCACATCTCTCCTGATGTGGTCAAAGACTTGCTTTCTAATCGTCTGCACCTTGATACTCGTGTTACAACACTCGGCCATGTGCAGCGGGGTGGTACGGCGTGTGCTTATGACCGGATGTTGGCCACTCTCCAGGGTGTCGAGGCTGTCAAAGCCGTGCTGGAAGCTACACCTGAGACCACAAGCCCAGTCATCTGCATTGTGGAGAACAAGATCGTGCGCAAGAACCTCATGGAAGCTGTCAAAATGACGAAGGATGTCGCTGCCCAGATAGCTGCGAAAGACTTTGGAGCTGCAATGGCTGGGCGCGATGCCGAGTTTGCGGAATACTGGCAGGCGTTCCACATCACGACTTCCACTGACACGGAGCACCTTAAGTTGCCGACCGAGCAGCGTCTCCGTGTGGGTATTATTCACGTTGGTGCACCCGCTGGAGGAATGAATGCAGCGACGAGGGCTGCAGTCGCTTATTGTCTTGCGCGTGGTCATACCCCCGTCGCCCTCCATAATGGCTTTCCCGGCTTGTGTAGGCATCATGACGATAAGCCAGAAGGATCGGTGCGTGAGGTTGAGTGGCTAGACGCCGAGAGCTGGGCGTCCAAGGGTGGTTCTGAAATCGGAACCAACCGTGATTTGCCATCGGCGGATATGGAGAAGACAGCATTCTGCTTCGAGAAGTATCGCATCGGCGCTCTTCTGATCATCGGTGGGTTCGAGGGCTTCACGGCTTTGTCGGAGCTTCGCCAGGCTCGAACAAAGTACGATGCGTTCAAAATTCCCATGGTGATCTTGCCTGCAACTGTCTCGAACAACGTCCCGGGTACCGAATACTCCATCGGTTCCGACACGTGTCTCAACGCTCTGATCGACTACTGCGACGCGATCAAGCAATCAGCAAGCGCGTCTCGTCGTCGTGTCTTTGTTGTTGAGACACAAGGGGGTGCTTCAGGGTACATAGCTACAATCGCGGGTTTGTCGATTGGTGCATTAGCCGTCTACACGCCTGAAGAAGGCATCCATTTGAAGATGCTTGTCGAGGACATCAAGTTCTTGAAAGACCAGTTTGCCAAAGACAAAGGAAGCAGTCGAACGGGGAAGATCATCTTACGCAACGAGAAGGCCAGCAAGGTGTATACGACCGAGATCATTGCTAACATCATCAAAGATGAGGCGGAAGGTCGATTTGATTCACGATTCGCGGTACCCGGGCACGTACAACAAGGTGGAACGCCTTCACCAATGGATCGCGTGAGAGCTGTACGATTTGGAGTCAAATCGCTACAATTCCTGGAGTCCTTTACTGGAAAGACAAAGCAGCAAATTGCCGAAGACCCTGCTTCAACGTCCATCATCGGTATTAGGGGCGCAAAGGTCAAGTTTAGCCCCATGAAGGTGATCGAAGAAACGGAAACGGACTGGAAGCAACGACGACCCAAAGACGAGTTTTGGATGCAACTTACCGAAGTTGTGAACACTCTCTCAGGAAGACCACAGTCGGCTCTGCATCGATATACCCCCATGGGGAGGTCTCCGGCAATTTTGCCTATCAAGGGAAACGAGGTGGTGAACGGACTTTGAGAGATTTCGGGGGTGTCTGTAGCTGGGTAGCGTGGAGTTCTGGAGCGGAGCGATGCTCTCTCTCAATGACATGATTAGGTCGCTTGTGTACTATGCCGTACACTGCATCAGTGAAAGCCTGAGTGCATTGCCTTCGAGAGAGCGTGTTCTCACCCGTTTGTGAGAGCCTCTTGTGCATCTATCATGAGCACTGTGTGAGCCATATCGCCGAGCATTTCGCCCTCGAGAGGTCAAAACCGCTTGCGCATGTAGAGCAGAACGTCTCGAAGATAGTATTACTTCGCCTGAGGTGCCTTCCATTCACCTGCGTGAGTAGAAGCCTCTCGTGCTCTGCTTTCAAGGAGCACGACTAGCATATCGCAATGATCTGCGATACTTGCTATAGCATCGGCCGAGAGTATTACTTGAGTCCTTACTGCGAACCTCACATCCCTGAGAAAGCGTGCTGACCCACATTGGCTGAGTTCCCCGTGATAGACGCGCGTTTAGACGAGATGCAGTGTGGCCGGCGAGGCATGCGGAGCACGTCAAATAACGCTGACAAGAAGCCTATCACGGACAGAGCAGCATGCAAATCGAAGAGACGAGTATAGTTTGCTCTTACATACCCTACCCAAAGCAATGCATAACTCTCGCTTTCGTGTGCTGCGACCTTGTGATGCCCCCCGTTGCGCCTCTAACAGTCGAACAGCGCCGAATGACCCGCTGAAACGCTCCATAAGCCAAGCAAATCGTAACGTGCAGGATACTGCCTGCCAATACTCCCCTAGTGTAGCATATTGATGGGTCAGAAGAAGTGATTCATGTGCCCAGGCACTCGCGTGCGACACTTCTCGCAGTCCGGCCGGTAGCCCATACTAATGCCTCTCGTTTTTGCCATTGCATTCGCGTCAGCGAACAGAGACCGTCGCATGGGTGACTGGTTGCCTTCGCTCAGTGCGCCACTGCGGCCCCTCTGCTTCCTGATGACGAATGGTTCAGCCATGTCACTGTCCATGGCTTCGTAGTCCGGAGCGGCCGCGGCGGAACGCTCGTCCTGCATGCTCCTCCGATCTGGCTGGACAGAGATCCGCGGCAGGGTATTCGCTCCTTGCATCTCAACGTCACTAACGGTGAGGAGCTCGAGCTGCGAGCCTGCTGCATCTGCTGCCGATGGTGGCGTGGGTACTTCATCTTCATCAACGGGCGACGGCACTTCTAAACGATCAGAGCTGAGATAAGCTTGCGGATGGCGTTGTCTAATGTGGGTCTGCAGTGGCAACGTATTCGGCCTAGGCGACAGGCCCTGAAAGTCCAGCCGGGCTCGTGATCTGGAAGAGAAACGCAATGGCGAGATTGGGAACGGAGGACTACTCTCAGCAGGCTGTGAGAAATGGGCAAGATCAGGAGGATCGAGCTCGGAATCCGCCATACGTGTGTCGGCATCCTCGTCTATGTCCAGAGATTGCGGACTCCCAGGTTCTGAGACCATGGAAGACTGGCCATCGCTGTCGTATGCGTGTTGCTGAGAGTGGTAGGATCGCGATGGACTGCTGTGAACATCTTGAGGTTGCCAAAGGGCAAAGTCCTCGTCAATGGTCGGCTTTGCTTTCTGTGCCGATGGTCAGCCAAGTGCCTCTGCCCAAACTGTAGTCCAAACCTACCTTCCCGAAGGGATGGGCGTCGAGAACATCATCATCGGTGGCGTCTCGCCGCCGCTTCCGCTCGCCGCCGGTTGACATCATGAATCGCCGCAGTGATATTGCTACACTGAATTGGCTCCGTCCTCAGCCGTACAACAGTTGCCTACCGTACGTCGATCGAAGAAATCACACCCCGTGCCGACACCACTGCAGGGTGTACGAAAGATGTGGTGAACATGATAGATCGAGACGAAGAGATGTTGATGACAAAAGTGAAGACGCAGGGGCAGTTCACCTTCACATGGCGGAGTCGTCTCAGGATCCTTCTAGCCCGCCACTAGGTCAGCAACCCCCACCACGAAAAGCGCGAGTCATTCGAGAACGGAGGTGGAGTCACCGCTCCTCTAAATTATTTGATTGCTTGTGACATCGCCAAACAAATCGCATTAAGACTCCTTCAGCCTTGCAGGTTTACATTGTGGTGACACGACATCGCATATCCGTGAACATGGCAGTCGAAGAGCTTCGCGAGATGAGTGACGACGTGAGAGGTAAGACACCATCACGCAACACCACCCAATGGATTCCCCACTAAACGACACCGCAGTCCTGGGCTACGACCCTCTCATCCCACCTCAGCTCCTGACATCCGAGCTACCTGCGCCGAAGAATGCGCTGCCAACAGTGCTCAAAGGGCGCAAAGAGGCAGTCGAGATCGTGAAACAGCGCGACGACCGCCTGCTCGTTGTGGTGGGACCATGTTCACTCCACGACCCAGACACCGCAGTCGAGTACTGCTCGCGGCTTGTCAAGCTCGCGGACAAGCTTCGAGATGATCTCTGCATCATCATGCGCGCCTACCTGGAGAAGCCTCGCACGACTGTTGGCTGGAAGGGTCTGATCAACGATCCGGATATCGATGAGACATTCCAGATCAACAAGGGTTTGCGGGTGAGCCGGAAGCTGTTCTGTGATCTCACGGGTCAAGGCATGCCGATCGCCTCCGAGATGTTGGACACGGTCAGCCCTCAGTTCCTCGCGGATCTGATCTCGCTTGGTGCCATCGGTGCAAGAACAACGGAGTCACAACTTCACCGTGAGCTCGCAAGCGGCCTGTCCTTCCCTATGGGTTTCAAGAACGGCACAGACGGCAGTCTGACGGTCGCCGTGGATGCCATCGGGTCAGCAGCAGCAAAGCACCACTTCATGGGTGTGACGAAGCAAGGTCTTGCGGCTATCACCCGTACGACCGGCAATCCAGACTGTTTCGTCATTCTTCGTGGCGGTACGACTGGGACTAACTTCGATAAGGAGAGCGTGGCCAAGACCCGAGCAGCACTGAAGAAGAAGGGCGAGGCAGAGGTAATGATGATCGACTGCTCGCACGGCAACTCATTGAAGGACCACAAGAACCAGCCGAAGGTCGCGCAAGTGATCGGTGACCAGCTACGTGAGGGTCAGGACGGCATCATCGGTGTCATGATTGAGAGCCATTTGCATGAGGGCAATCAGAAGGTGCCTGCGGAAGGTCCGGCTGGGCTGAAAAAGGGTGTGAGCATCACGGATGCTTGCATTGACTGGGATACGACGATCACCGTGCTCGAGCAGCTCGCGGATGCTGTGCGGACGAGGCGATCGGTAAAGGTGAAGGGATCGAAGGGCACGAATGGCGCGTCGAATGGCGCGCATTGAGTGCAACGAAAGACTTGCTGAACATGCGGTATTGGCGACATGTCTTGGGTTTCGGTGCAAAAACGATAGAGCTCATCTGGTAGTATGAGCGGCTTCCTAGAGTACATGAAGTCTGCCTCTTCAACTCTTGCTGCAATCACGTCCGGGTTCTCGTCGGCTAAACTTGCGCGTCGACCACACGTCTCCCAACGCTGTTCTGTAAGTTAATTGACACCCTGTCCTCTGTTCGCACATGTTCGGTGTCTGTTCTGCGTTTCTCATAGACGCAATGGTACGAATCGTCCGCTGATACTTCACACTCCATCTCCCTATAGCGCGCCTGTGCGATACACTTCGTCAACATGCCTACACTATGGCTGTCAGACTCGCAGAGTGGGTTTCATATTCAAGCATACATCGGCACAGAGACCCATACTGATCACAATGTCTCATAGAGATCGGCGTAGCATTCTGCAGCGGCGGTAGGTACGCCCTCCCACGTTCCTCTCCCCCCCTTTCCTCAACCCCTGCTGACCCCTCACCTCCCAGGTATCTTCTTCCTCATATTCGGCCTCATCCTCTTCTTTGACCGCGCCCTGCTCGCAATGGGCAACATCCTCTTCCTCATCGGCATCACATTACTGCTAGGACCGCAACGCACATTCGTGTTCTTCGCACGGAAGAACAAGTGGAAGGGCAGTCTGGCGTTCTGGGCGGGGATCGTGTTGATTCTTGTGAAGTGGACGTTGATTGGGATGGTGGTGGAGGGGTATGGGATGTTTGTGCTGTTTGGGGTGAGTCTGCCCGTCATGTTTGGGAGGAAGGAGATGGCAGGATGCTATAGGAAGGGGCAAAGATCGAGGACTGGCAAAGGTCAGGGCGAATTGCTGACGATGTGCTACAGGAGTTCTTCAAGACGATCGCGGGGTTCGCGTACAACATTCCGGTCGTGGGACCATACCTGGCGAAAGGGCTACAGGTGGCTGGAGATCGGGCTGGAGCAAATGAAAGGGCACACAAGGATCTGCCTGTGTAGCAGAGTAGTTTTCATGCGTTATGCCAGGGCGCAGCGCATGGTCGCTCCCCAGATATACCAATGGTTATTTACCAACGACGCCTACCTGATGCTGTCCGCCACCGAGCCATGAAACCGAATTTGCCCACCAGGGATCCTTGGAGACAGTTCGTGCTCTTCCGACTCCTTCGCGTTCCCAAACATGACTCCACGAGGCTCCAAACCCGCCGAAACGCCGTGTCCATACCGCGATCACTTACAATCCCGCCCCCTTACAATCCCGCCCCCCTGACCTCCCCCTCGTCAATCAAGCTGAACTCCGCATGCTTTGAATCCACATCTCCTACAACCCTTCTCCTAGGTGCAGGTGTAATTTCATCCTCGTCCATTCCATCAATACCCGGTGGCAAGCGCTCGCCCGGACTCTCCTCCACATAAATAGGAGGCGGTGCACTCGCACTACTCTCTCCACTATCTCCGCGAGGTCTGTTAGGCTCCGCGAGCGTGGCCGTCTGCTCCGGCGGTGGCGACGCGTGCTCGAGGTGCTCGTTCTGGTGACTCGGCTTATCGAGCGCGCCAGTACTGTCATCGGCGCCAATCATTGCTGCTAATGATCGGAAGTTCAGCATAGGTTCTGTGGTTGGTGTGCCGTCTATGCTGCCACCGGCTGAGACGTCTGGGCCTCCCACGCCAGATGAAGGGTTACCGGAGATATCGCGAAGGCTCCCGGGCGCCGAGTCGACGTAAGAGGACACTGATGAGGCGCTGGAAAGTTGGCGATGGTGGCTTAACATGCCTGGCATGGGTATCGGAGATGAGCCAGAAGGCTGAAGCATCGCGCGTGATTCTTCAAGATGTCGTTGTGGGTTCGAGGTCGCGCGCGGACGACCGTTCGGAGGTGATTGTGAGCCAGAAGACTGACGTTCTGGTCCCAGCTCAGTGTTGAGTGTCGAGCTTGGCTCCGTGAGGGGATTGTAGCCTGCGAAGTCCTGCACCGGTGCCTTGCCCTTGCCTTGGATCTCTTCCTCGGGTATCATAGGCTGTTGCCCTAGATTACTCGTCGATCGTGCCATACTCGTCGACGCCCACGTGCTGACACTGTCATTGGTTCCTGAGGGGTAGAGTGAAGTGCTGCTCCCGCCACCTCCCTTCTTGGCGATCTTCTCGGCCGCCTTGGCCTCTTTCTTGGCTTCTTTCGCCTTTTTCTTGTGCTCCTTCTGCATCTCCTTGTCATCCCTTCGTTTTCGGTCATCTTCGGCTGCAAGTGATAACCGAATGGCCTCCATCATCATCAGCTCCTCGATGTCTTCGACACGTGCTCGTCGAGAGCTTCCGCGACCAGGGTACAGGTCAGTCCCTTCTGCGTGAATGTCAGTACAACATGTATTGGAAAGCGTGAAGTCGCAAGCAACTTACCGGCTGGCTCACGTGGCGTGCCACTCCCGCTTGCACTCGGACTGTCCCCAAATAACGTTCTGCGCCGCCGACCGAACGTCAGCCCACGTGCTTGCAGATCTCCCGGCTGTACGTTGCCCAGCACATACGCAGCATTGTGAAGTGCAGTAGCCGCAGCTGATCGGCGAAGTGCATGTGCTCTCGCATCCGCCAGCTTGCTGGCCCAGTCAGGTCGCACTCGATCTGTGGTAATCACAGATGGAGCCGAAGCCGACAGGGACGTCGTACGTCTCCGATTCGCCATCATCGTAGGGAGGGAAGTCTGTGAAGAGGTCGCCGATGTCGCGTTCCGGAACGGATTCGGTGATGAAGCATGAGCATACGCTAGACCTCGCCGGAATGGCGGCGGATCGTATGTTACGCCGAACTCTGGTGCAACGCAAAATGGGCAAGCTGCGATTTCGGATACGAGTAGATCAGCTTCTTCCTCTGGAGCTCGCTGTTGTCCAGGCTGTTCGTGTTCGGGCGGATGAGGATCGGGTCGCTTGATTTGCACGAAGCACTCCGAGCAGATCGGTTGATCGCAACATCGTGTCTTGTTGAGGTAGGGTGGGTAGTACATAAAGCAGATAGGGCATTCCAAGACTTCGTGGTAGAGATAGGCTTCGATAGGTAGTCCATTGACGTAGGGATCGTGTGGTAGTCGTGTTTCTTGAGGCGTCAAGTCGGAAGTTGATGAGCATTTGTTTCCACTTGCCAAAGAAGCCAGCGTCTTTGCTCGACCACGAAAGAGTTGTCCAGTACTCGAAGTGGTCGTCGGTGTCAGACTGCCTGACAGTGAGAACGCAGGATGAGAGGCCGAGAGATTCGCTGATCTGTCGGATTGGTAGGATTGAGATCGCGAAGAGATGGGTATTGTTAGGTTATTGAGATTCACTTCGGATCGTCGGTCGTCTGACATGCCAGAATTGCTGCGCACCATATCGGGAGGAACCTCATCAGCGGCAGGTATGGGGAGTCCTCTCGCAGCGGCTACGAGTTGGTGCTCTGCCCAGGAGTCCGAGTGATCGTTGAGACCTTTCCAGAACGGAGCCAGCCGTCTCTCGATCTGCAATTGCCTCACGACACCCTTGCTGTAGTCCTCAGTGCCAGTGTAAACTCCCAACGTGACAAGGAACCCTCCATCAACATTCTCCTCTTTCACACTCCGGTCCCGCTCCTTGGTCCTGTCCTTCCTCTCCCTCTCAGCTCTCCGTGCCTCTCGCTCCTGCTTCGTCTCCCTAGGTCGCTCCAGCGCATCAGAGTCTCCGCGATCTCGGCCACCGATGTGTAGGAATGACAGATCGTGGCGGCTGCCCCTCCCGCTGTTCCCTCCATGATCACGTGGCCCGTAAATTTGCGTTACAAAGCGCTCGGTAGCTGCATCTCTCGCTGGATTTGAGGAGATCGGCGATGAGGAACGGGCAGGAGGTCCAGCCTGCCGTTGTCCGCTGTGGGAGTCCTTGGAAGAGCTGTTGCCCATGGCTATTCCGCTCACCAACCCGGTGCCAGCTCAGTACGCTATTGCGGTGCAATATGTGAGTCTTCAAGAAAGGCGTACGACTTTGTGGAGAGACACCGATCCAGACCACCTCTTCGCTATGAAGGGGATCCCTATCCGTAGTGTAGTGGGCGCAGAACAGACGTCGCCGGCGACGTCCGTATCATTGAATGTCGTGTAGCAATCAAGCAATGCTCGTCAGCTCACCACCGCACTCATCAGTTGCGCTGCTCTCAATCGCGAGCGTGATAGGCTAGCTGCCGCTGGGTGCCGGCTGAGTAAGGTGAGGTGACGCGGATGCAAATGTGGGGGTGTGTTTCAAGGTCATGTAATCTTTGGCTTCTGTCATCACCCTACATTGCAAGGTACCGGTCATGAACTTGAGTAGTCAACAGGCAAACGATTGTCACCACTGCAACCAGGAGGGAGCTCTGCCCAGGTTTCACACGAGAGCTATGCGCGTACTTGGACACCATCGCGCCGGGAAGCTTGCCGTACACTGCCTTAGCTCATCGTGCACTCACGTTTGCCATAGGGTTATGACGCGCCTCCCTGCCCGCATAAAACGCATCACAATCTTTCTACTGGGCGTAGGACTACAAGATTTGAGAGTATGCGGCGAGCGCTCCGGGTGAGGGCCACACCCGCGAGCAAATGTCCATTCACTGCCACCAGATCTACAGCAGGCTACCCAAAATGGTGCTCATGCGTGACCAATACCTCCCATACACTATCCCATCATGAAATCATCAATACCCTCCCATGTACCGCTACCGCAAAGGCAGAATGCTGTCTGTCGGCTCGATACTCCCGTCCCTCTGCGGGCTTTGTGCAGGCGTGAGCCATGGCTCAGGCACTCTCAGATCGCCCTTCTTCGCCGCTCGCTTATCAAGGAAGTCCTTGTCTGGCGATCCCCACGTGTAGTCCAGGAACTCGTCCAAATGCTCCTTGATGCCGTCTGCGAGAATCTGCACCGCTTTTCGACGGTTCATGCTCCATTCGTGATCCCTCTTCCACCTGCCTGCCAGTCGTGCCGTCTCGGCGCCGTTCTCGAGACCATCGAGAATCGAGCGCCAAACCTGCATAGTCTTTTCCAGTTCGCTGCTCTTGCTCACACCCATCACACTGACACCAAGTCTGTCGCCACCAACTTGCTCAATCGACTCTCGTGTCCAGGGCACGCCAGACGCGGGATCGCCTCGCGAGCCGACTGAAGAGCCAACATGCAGCCACGTTTCCAACGCGTACCGGA
Organism: Cryoendolithus antarcticus; assembly: GCA_002077065.1. Classification (NCBI taxonomy): domain Eukaryota; kingdom Fungi; phylum Ascomycota; class Dothideomycetes; order Cladosporiales; family Cladosporiaceae; genus Cryoendolithus; species Cryoendolithus antarcticus. The sequence continues at coordinate 89,897 of NAJO01000031.1, read as the reverse complement.
TCGCAACAAATTCCAGTGTCTCGTCGTGCCGATCGCAGAAGTCGCTCGCTCGCTTCACAGCAGCTCGCAGTCCATCGGTCGAAGGATGCCAATTGCCCATGCTACCCACAGGCACGCCGTTGCGCCGCAGTAGACCCATAGATAGTGGTGAGGCGTTCGGCACCACGTCCACCCCAGCATCCTTCAGCTGCTGCATCCCGCTCGTCGCCAACAGCTCGTTTTGCAATGTGAAGTTCGCGTAGCTCATCACGGCGTCCAGTGGCTCGCCAGTCTCCCTTAGTACCCTCTTGGCAAGCGAGCAAAGCACGGGCAGTGGGTAGCCAGAGATGCCCACATACCGAATTGTGCCTTCTTCATCTCGTATCCTCCTGAGCTCCTTCACAGCCTCCATTACCTCCTCCTCGCTCACGAACTCCACGTCATGACAGTACACCAGATCGAGATACTGCGTCTTCAGCCTTTGTAGACTCCGCTGTATGCTCTTGTACACCCACTCCTTCGAGTAGTCGAAATGCTCTGAGCTGATTCGCCCGACCTTCGTGATGAGGAAGTGGTCCTCGCGCGGTACATTATTGCGCACGAAGTCTGTGTCCAACGCTGCGCCAAGGATCTCCTCGGACGGACCGTAGTAGGGCGAGGTGTCGAAGGCGCGAACTCCATATTCGAGCGCTTGCTGCACGAGGCCAGTTGTGTCTAGTTCGTAGGGATCGAGGTTGTACTGATAGTTGAATGTCGCCGTGCCGAAGATGAGAGGAGGGAGGATAGACGAGAGCGGGACCTTGGCCTTGGTGTCGGCCATGGTTGCGACGGCGACTTTGGCGGTGCAGTGAGGGAGGTGAGTGTTGGTAAGGTGTGCGGTGGGAAGTATTTTGTATGGATCGATGACCACGGATGTCCTTTGCCTAGTGACTTCACGTGGTCGCAGTATCGCTCCAAGTTGCTCGCGAAGGTCGCGCTCGTGAAAGAACGTCTTGCTCGTGAAAGTCTATGATGCGACGAGAGAACCACCAAGCGAAGAAACCAATCTTTGCCCCCCAGACCGAAGTTGTATGTTCAACGATGGAGATACATGTCGGCAACTCGACCAAGCTCATCCATCATCAACATCTGCCTATCCCCCGCCAGCCCTGTTCTCGCATGCGCCAATGCGTTGAGGTGGATTGGAAATAAGAAGCGTCTGTATGCGCCGGATGGCGATGGCGCTAGCAAATGACGACAGCGGTCTAGCCTGGGCTGGAAGCACTTTAATTTGATGCATCGGACTGGCGCGTAGATGGTGGGACAAAGATGGCGTTGCATGCATGTTTGTCGCGGAGATAAGTCCCGCTGGAGCGTGGCAGCAACGTGTCTGTGATTGCGGTGTTGCATTCCTGCAAATCTACTCGCATGCGGATGTTGGAATGGGCGAAGAGCATACAGAGTACGGGAACGGAGGCTGAATTGGCTTGGACCGCCCTGTCCCTCGTCGCAGATGCCCGGCGGGGATCAGCCGTTTGACGGTGAAGGCGCTCGGTAGCGCACCCAACAGCTTCCGAGACTGCGTCCGCAGTAAAGAGCCCGAATTCCTTGTCCGATGATGTCGCAGCGAGACGACAGCTTTCGAATCCTGACTCGATTCCGCCTCAGAAGTCGGGTATCTCGAAGAGTGAGACTTCATGCTCCGCTGCCGACTACGGATACTAGTCTGCATGCCCAGCATCTAGCGGGCGCGACGTCTGCGATCTCGGTATTACCAACTTTGCAGTGATTCGATATCGTTCATTTCTTATCAGATCTTGTTTATCAGATCTTCTTACTGCTCTCATCGTCATACATAACCATCAACAATGCTCCTGCTCTAAGCGCGCTCGGCGATGAGCCTAAGGGCTCGCATCTTCGCCCTTGGGCCCGACGATGAGTATGGCGTCTTCGCCAACGACCTGGGCGATAAGCGGCGTGAGCTGCTCCAGATGCTTACCGAGGGCATTAGCTTCACGAATTGGTTTATTCTAACTTACCAGATAGCCTTGCTTGGTGTTCTGTTGGTGCTCGCAGCATGGCACTACTACGACATTCTGTCCAAGAAGCGGCAAGTCCGACGTTTGCAGTACAGCACGCTAAGGAGGAGTGTCACTTTCGACACAGAGCGGGAGAACGATGTCGAGCAGCCCGCAGCTATACATCGCAACGGCCGTGTGCGACAGCAGAAGGAACAAGTTAAAGTCAGCGAGTGGTCATCGCTGCTAGACGATCCCGAATCACCACAATGCAAGCCCACGACTTCGCTGCGGTTACGGTCGTTGCTCATGTACCAGCCTCTATCGATGCCCTTGACAAACAGACCCCTCCCCGAGAATGCCACGTCCTTGCTTATCGCCTGCCTCCTCGGTCTCAACATCTTCTACGCAGCATACAACATCAGCTGGACACTCCCACTGATGTTCCTGTGGTCCGATCGTACCGCACTGTGCTTTGCAGCCAATCTGCCGTGGCTGTACCTGCTAGGTGCGAAGAATCAACCACTGCGCCTGCTGACAGGCTACTCGTACGAGCGTCTGAACAAACTGCATCGCCGACTAGGAGCTTGGATGTGCTTCCTCGCTGCACTACACACCAGTAGCATGCTGGCCGTGTGGTACTACTTCTTCCTCCCTAGTGGACGATCGCTTGGCTGGTTCCTGACCGAGAAGACCGTGCTGCTGGGCCTGATCACCTTAGCGTGCTATGAGATGCTGTACTTTACTAGCCTTGCTCGCTTCAGGAGATGGTGGTATGAGCTGTTCCTCGGCACGCACGTTATTCTGCAAGCAGCTGCTCTGGTGTTCCTTTACTTGCATCATAGAGGGAGTCGAATCTATGTAGGCGTCACGCTGGCAATCTTTCTTGTTGACCGTGTGGTGTTCCGTGCGCTTATGAAGTCACGACATGCGGATGCTGAGGTGCGCGTCATGGACGATGGAAACACAATCATGCTCAGTGCAGACTGGCAATTGCCGAAAGCTAGTAAAGTCTCGAGTCTTCTGCACCAACACATCAAGCGCGGCTGGGAGCCAGCGCAGCACGTCTTCGTGACTGCACCGGCTCTGGGCCGCGGCCATGCATTACAAGCGCATCCATTCACTATTGCCTCTGCAGCGCCATCACGTCGCTCGGGAAGCCAGCATGCTTGGCTCAACCTGATCATCCGTTGCCAAGATGGCTTTACGAAGGACCTCTTACGGTATGCACAGCAGAAATCATCGTTGAATGTACGGCTGGACGGTCCGTACGGATCGTCTCATGCACTCGATATGCTACGGTCAAGCGATGCGTGTCTCCTGGTAGCTGGCGGATCTGGTATCGCCGTCGCTTACCCAATTCTCTGGGCTCTTCTGAACGAGTGCAACGATGCACCGAGGCTTCATCGGCGGGTCGGTCTGATCTGGATCACTCACGAAGCAAGCCACACCGATTGGCTTGGTCATGAGCGTCTCGACGAGCTGAAACAGTTGGGTCTGTACATGGTGCTCCCTCCGTCGACTGTCAAAGCAGGTCGCCCTGACGTGGCGGAATTGGTCCGGGCCTCGATCGACCAGCTCACGCATGGTTTGGACGGTGACACGAAGACAGGTGTTGTCGTTTCAGGTTCCGATGGTATGAGCAGAGCAGCGAGGAACGAGTGCTCTAGACTCGCATGGCAGGGAAGGGACGTCAGTGGTTTGGTGGAGAAATTTGGATAGTAGTGACACCTTGATGATAACGCCTTCACGTATAGACCAGTACAATGATACACACCTGCTTCGTATACACCACCTCAGATTAGTACTGCGATCAATGACCATCTCGTATAAACATGACTGCACGGGTTAGCCGTCCAAAAATCATTGCCGTCTTGCCTTTGCGTACTTCAGCAGCGTTCTTGTTGATATAATATCCATGCACTTTATGGCCTCACATGCTAAGCTGAATAGTCTAGCGATTATGTTGTCGCTCGTGTATAGCGCCCATTTGACTCTGGCAGGTTCAGAGGAGGGCGTCATGGATGTCCTTCAGCGGTTTCGTCGCAGGAATCCATGCGAAGCCAGGGCTTCCAGTCCGACTCTGGAGGTCGGCGCTACGTAGCAAATCATTTTGCAATCATTGGGCTTGGGTAGCTTTTTGAGACATCTGTGGAACAGCTCGCTGAGGGCCAAATCGCAAGTACTCTTACGTGGTTACCCTTGGGTCTTCAGAATCTAAGACCTCCGCGTTTCCAGAGACCTGGCACGATTTCTGTGCTCCAACAAGCACACTCGATACTGTGGTCGTTGGCAGGCATCACGTGTGAGAGGTGAGTGTGAGTTATCGTGCCCTCGGATTGGGTCTCGCTCACGAGCAGTAGAACGGTGCTCGAGTGTTCGAGTGCTCCGGCTGAGCTCATATGAGCAACGATCTGCGTTTCAGATATCCGTAGAGACCTACATACATGTGCTTGCATTCGGCCTGGTGTGGCTTTTCTTGGCAGGCTCGTCATGCGGCGCTGGGGAACTGCTAGCCTGCCGAAAGTTGTGAGGAGGGAATGATGGAACCTGTCCAAGCATTGTGAGCTAAGTGCAGTCAAGCTTTGACTCCACGTGGCGGCGGATGACGGCAGCGACGTCGAACCCTTGCGCCTGCCTCCGGGATCTCATCTCAGGTTCCAACTTCATTCTCTGCGCCCCATAATCATGGCGAATAATTGGCTCCCTGGTCTTCGCCGTCGAGCGCCCTTCGATGTGCCTACTACTAACAGTCCAGACGCCTAAACACCTGTACCACCCTGCTTGTTTGATTAGTATCTTCCATGATGGCATCGACAAACGCGTCACGCAGCGCGCGTTTCCAACCTGATCGCGAGCCTCTCAAGGCCAATCTCGCGTTACATCTGGATGATGATAGAGTCATTGGTCCATTGCATTTCCTGAACCCGACACGCGCTCGCTTCCATCATACCAACGCTTCAGAGAAGATTACGATTGCGGACCCGACCCGTTCGCAGACTTCGAAGACACCCGGAATCGCTTATAAGTGGAGCTCACGCAACAACCGTAAAGGCCGCCATGCAATTGCGATCTCGCACGACTGGTCTCCTACCTGGCGAGCGCCCGCTGCTACTAATGATGCGAAGGAGGTCGCCAAGGGCCTATGGCGGATGTGCACCACGTTCCCTGTCTGGGACGTTTCGTACTTGGTCGCGATAATCTTCACGCTCGGTTCGGTAGTCTGGGTGCTTAATGCCTTCTTCGTCTTCTACCCAGACCTCAAGCCCGAGAGCGTGTTCGGTGGCGAGATCCTGTATGGCGGTGGCATTACTGCTTTCATCGGCGCGACGATCTTCGAGATTGGCAGTGTTCTCCTGATGTTAGAGGCTATCAATGAAAATCGCGCTGGGTGCTTTGGCTGGGCACTCGAGCAGGTGTACGAGGAGCACAGCGATAGAGCCGCTGTGCCTAGACTCGTGGCGTCTGAGAAGGCGTGCACGCACCATCACGTGAACAGGAAGAGCCTAGTGGGCAAAGCCACGGCTGCTGAGCAGAAGGCAGATGAAAACCAGGGCGATGCACGAGGCTGGACCTGGTGGCCATCTACTCAAGACCTGCGCACTCACTACCTGCACGACCTCGGCTTCCTAGCTTGCAGCAGTCAAATGACCGGCGCGACCATTTTCTGGATCTCAGGCTTTACCGCACTTCCCGGTATCTACAACAATCTGTCACCTCGCGCTGTGACAGGAGTATACTGGACGCCACAAGTGATCGGAGGATTGGGCTTTGTCATCTCAGGGAGCCTATTCATGCTAGAGACGCAAAAGCACTGGTGGCAGCCCGCGCCAAAAGTACTTGGCTGGCATATCGGACTCTGGAACCTCATTGGAGGATGGGGTTTCATGCTGTCGCCCTGCTTTGGCTACAGCTCCGCAGAATGGGCGCAGTTCCAGGCTGGATGCAGTACCTTCTGGGGTAAGTTTCGTTTGCCTGACGCTGTTACGTCCGTCTACTAATGATTCGTAGGAAGTTGGGCATTTCTGATCGGATCGGTGATACAGTGGTACGAGTCTCTCGACAAGTATCCCGTAGAGACAGTCAAAACGACCTAGTCTTACCACTGCACCTCCTTCTCAGTCTGCCACATGAGTCCAGTCTTGCCACCAATATCCTGCAGTGCAAGCATCACAGGTGTCTTGGCGCCCTCGTCCGGCGTCTTTGTCCCCTTGCCTTTGGTCATGTCAGTGTTAACATAGCCCGGACAACACGCATTGATCAGCACGCCCCGCCCTCTGCCCTCTTCCTCGCGTGCCATGACCTTCGTCATGGCGATTTCGCCTGCCTTACTAACAGCATACGCTGCGCTTGGCCATCCCCTCTCCTTCTCCTTCCCATCGCCTACATCGCGCTTGAACTTCTCCATCAGCGCAGTCACGGCAGGGACGTCCTCCCCGACAGCGTCGTGGAATGCCTCCTTCAGTTCCGCAGAGTACTTGCTCAGACTGCCAGCCATCGAGCATACATTCACCACTCTCCCGCCATCTCTCACCAACGGCAGCAGGTCCTGCATCGCTTCTAGCGTACCATAGTAGTTCGTCTCAAGCGTATCCTTGACGACATTCGAGTCGAAACCCTGTAGAGCGACCGCGGCGTTGTTGATCAGGATATCGATTCCATCTGGGTGTTCAGATTTGAGAAAGTCTCGAAAAGATTGGATGGACTTGGTCTGGCTTATGTCTAGGGTGGCGAATGTGATGGTTGTTCTGCCTTCTTGGAGGACTCCGGCTTGTTTGAGAGCATTGTCGGCGTTGAGGCTTTTGATTGCTTCAGCTCCGCGTTCTTGAGAACGCGCGGTAAGGTATATCGTGAGAGGCCCTCTGTTGAGAGGGGACTTTGGATAGTCGAGGGCGAGATTGCGGACTGTCACAATGTCAGCCTACAGTGCGCAATGGCAAAGTCTAAGGCAGGTTACCGATTGCAAGGCCGATGCCCTTGTTTGCCCCTGTAACCACGGCGATTTTCGATTGAGGCGCCATCCGATTCTCGTCGCGGCAGTCCACGAATTCTTCCACTGGCTGCAATGTGGGAAATTATACAGTAATGACCACTGCTTGATCGCTTATGTTGCTCTGTCCCCACGTCATCACTCTGACTGGCGCTACATGGTCCGTCAATCGATGGGCGAAGGCGGTTATACATTCACAACCCTACACACTCTGGTACGACAGACAAGATATGGTGCGATCGACTGCTGCGCACTGTCGTCGAAGAATCTGAAATTCTGGGTGACTACAACGCTATCGGTGCACCCAACATTTAGAAGACGAAGACGGTCTTTATACTCGTACATTCCACATCACAGACATGCTAGAGTCGAGAGCGATGAGCAAGATCGATATGACGTTAATGCTTTTGAATTCTCGTAACAGCGTCAGATAGCTTTATTCCTTCATTGCTTACGACCTTCCGATCTCGCAAGATACCAGCAAGATGTGCCACTTCTACAACATCAAAGCACACACCACTGTCACCAATGCCAGAACAGTGGAGCACGTGACTGCCACACCCGTGCCAGTGTACGGGACCGGAGTCGATGTAGCGCTGGTGCCGTTGCCACCAGACGTCCCGTTGGCGCTCAGCTTCAGAGTCCAGGTGCCTCCCGAGAGCTCACTCACTTCCCCACCAACGAGCGCAACACTCGTGCCATTGCCACTAACCAAGCTGCCACTAACACCTGGCAGACTGGCTCTTCCGGTGGTACCCTCTGGGGCGGTGAAAGTGAATCCGGTGATTGATCCATCAGTGGAAGCATTGACCTGCGACGCGAAGCTGCCGACATTTGTCGAGAAGCCAGCATCCACGAACGTCAAGTCTGCAAGGCTGGGAGTGATCTCCCAGGTCTCACCACCAGAAGTCAGAAGGTGAATGCCAGCGACGTAGAAGGTCAGAGACGAAGTAGGACCTGTGGCCCAGCCATGAGCGTGACTGATCCTGGGGTCGTTCTTATATGGCGCGTAGTGCAGTACACCGTCAGCCTGGTAGCCCTCGATGAATGTAGAGTTGGTCATGCGTGGGTCGTTCATCATGAAACCCCATTGGAGTCTAGTCAGGGCAAGAGCAGCACTGGCGTTTCCGGCGAGGAAGTGGGCTTGTAGTTCGAAGCTGGAAATGAAGGGCGAAACCGCATTGTCGGCTTCGACTGCTGGCGCGCCGTAGGGTGTCCAGCGAGCAGCAAGACCGTTGCTTATGGCTACGTTCTTTTCCGAAGAGTCAGTGAGATTGGCGAAGATAGCCCAAGTGTTGCCATCTTGTGGAAAGAGCGTAGTGGTTTCGTTATCTTTGTATAGACCAGCGGTAGCGTTCCATAACAGCGTATTTGCTGCCGACTTGATACCAGCTGCCGTGGTTGTCCAGGAATCGAGCACCGATTGCTCCTCATTGAGTGACTGACCAAGCGATATTGCTTGATTGATGGTGTAGTATAGAATGGCGTTGGCTTCGATGTTGTGGCCGCCCATTCCAAAGCGAAGCCAGTCGGCGCTACTCGTGACATTCATCATGCCGCTGTCATCAATCGTGGACAACGAGTACTTTAATGCGAACTTGTACTGCTCCCACTTGTCGGCAGCGTAGCTAAGATCGGCAGAGTACAGATAGTAGTCTGCCACTGCGATGAGACTGTACAGATGATACGTAAAGGAAAAGATTCCGCGCTCATTGAAAGGTGTACCGGCGTACGGCATTTGTCCAGTGGATGTGTTCTGTAGCTTGTAGAGTGAGTCCAACGAATCTCTGACTGACACTAGGTCGTAGTAGGAAACGACGATAGTTGGCACCGCGATAGCCATATCACCAGGCCAGACCAAGCGATCCCGCTTGGCCCCGTCGGTCAATACTGAACTTGCGTTGGCAATGGTGTAGTTGTTGTACCAGTGGACCAGTCCAGCCGCATCGTTGCCAACGGAGGAGTTTAGCGATGGGTAAACGAGTGAGTTGCCATGCTACACCAAGAAGTCAGTGAAGTTCCTACGCATCGAGAGGAGCATCATGGCAGGCTCAGCACCTACGTGTGGGTCGATCGTGCACATCTGGTTAGTGTAGGCTCCAGCGTACCAGATACGATTTAGGAGCTCGTCGTTGCAGTGGAAGTAGCCAGTGTAGTTGTTAAGTTGGTCTTCGGCAAAATTGGGCAGTGGCGTGAAGTGGACAGTGATCTGCTCAATCGTGATACTACCAGTAGTATTGTGTACCAGTGTGAGGTAGCGGAAGCCACCTCGCTCGTGCTCGCGTCCGACAGAAACGTTCCCGGCTCCTTGAGGTTGGAACCAGACTGGCTCGTCCATGCCAGAGTCTTCGGTAGCGTCTGAGCTAAGGTGCGAGATCCAAAGCGAGGACTCCGTGTATGTCAAGCCAATGAATTGGTCGTCGTCGACGTTGCCTACTTGCAGGCTGACGAGACCGGCGATGTTTTTGCCCTAGAACTGGGTAAGCTCAGCTTTACGTAGAACTTGGCATGTCCACTCACGAAGTCATACGTGACAGCCGAGACGCCATCAAAGGTCGCACTGCCCACAGCATCTCCAGTGAGACTGTCTGCGCCGTTGACAGTACCATTAATCTGATTGACCGTTGCTGGGTGTAGCGTCCGGGAGCTTGGTGCGAGAATGTACTGCTCGTACCGCGCAGTCGCGACGCCAGCGAACAGCAAACTTGTCTTGAGTAATACCATGATCGCGATGAACAGGAGGGATAGTTAAAGAGCAGCGAGACGGATCTAACTTGAAAGAAATACTTCCTCTACAAGGTTCGAAGTCGATCATCCCGCCTCTCGCTGGTCGCGAGCGACGCAGATGCCGGCTTCAATGTACCTGCATTACTCCGCAAGTTGGACGGGCCAAGCTCCTAGGGTGGTGCACCTACTTGTCAAGTACCTGGTCGAAACGGTTGGTAGGTCTGGCCGTGCATGCGGTGGCTGGTCGCGGCAAAACTGTGGAGGAAGTGTGGACAAGGCTGAGACGATCAAGGAGCTTCGGAAGGAGGTGGAGCGAGATGCACCGAGAGCGAGATGTAGCGAACACGACTTCATCTGAAACGCTGCTTGTGTCTTGGTGACGGCAAAGACATCTTCAGCACTCGGCAACATCACAGCGAGATGTCCGACGGAACTGCAGATGATACAACGATGCGTGTCGATCCCCAGCGAGCCCAAGTGCTGGTTGAGAACATCTCTTCCGTGCTCCAGAAGATCGAATCGGTGGCGAATGGACGAAAGGTAGCTACGCGTTCAACACGTCCAGCCTCCTGCGGTCCCTGATAGATCTGTACCTAAAGGTCCGACTCATTGCCGTCTCCAAGCTAAAGCCTGCCAACGACATCCTAGCGCTACACCGGTCACCCCACAAAATTGTCCACTTCGGGGAGAACTATGCTCAAGAGCTCACTGAGAAGGCGTCGCTCTTGCCTCGCTCAATCAAATGGCACATGATTGGAGCCCTGCAGACCAACAAGTGCAAGCCCCTTGCTGAGCAGGTACCGAACTTGTGGTGCGTGAGTAGCGTTGATAGCGTGAAGAAGGCGAACGCACTCGAGAAGGGTCGTGCAGCGCTGGCCGAGAAGCAAGATCTTCCCGAGAAGCTGCGAGTTCAAGCACAGATCAATACCTCCGGCGAAGAGGAGAAGAGCGGAGTCGAACCCAAGGATGCATTGGCGTTGTGCAAACATATCAGGGACGATTGTCCGCATCTGCAGCTCGCTGGTCTAATGACCATAGGTGCGATTGCGAGAAGTAAGGCTAGCACGCCCGAGACCGAGAACGAGGATTTTGTCGCGCTGAGAGAGACGCGGGATCAGGTGGCGAAGGAATTGGGCATAAACGAAGCAGACTTGGAGCTCGGCATGGGCATGAGCTCTGACTTCGAGGCTGCGATACGGCAAGGCAGCGATGAAGTCAGGGTAGGGACTACGATTTTCGGAGAAAGACCGGCGAAGAAAGATGCAGAGGTAAAGGCGGCTGTAGCAGGGGAGAAGTGAGAAGAAACGTTGTAGCTGTAAGTGCACTTTCGCACGTTCGTCGTTATCGTATACCATAATGCGTAGCTGCCATGGATTGGAGCCTTTCATGATCGCCCACATCACGTCCTCTGAGTCCCCTGCAGCGGATTGGTCGTAGACCCTGTCTGGTCAAGTCAGCGCGCCGGCCAGAACCCACGCAACGTTCAATGGTAGTGCAAAGCTTACCTCTCATCATCTCTTACAGTCAGTCTTTGCATCTTCTTCGCCAGGTTCTTCACGACTTTCATAGCATCCTTAGCCGCCAATCAGATCGCTTTCGACGCCCGGCTGCATATACTCTCTATACTGCATACACAACATATGTTCATCGAAGCGAAGGTACCAGGGGCTCCTTAAAATGGACGGCGATAGGCTGCCCCACTTCCTTGGAAGACCACCACATTTGACGCTCGAATGCGAGGCTGAGCGCCCAAGGAGAACTTCGACATCGTAATAAGAGCAGGCCCGCAAAAAGGCGACCAGGCTGACAGTCCTCGCCAATGATTCTTACTATGCTCCGACATTCGATCATCTGATCCAAGCAGATTCCATTGCAGCGGAAGCGTGCGATGAAGGTGCTGAGTGGTGCGGACCTCGGACCAAGTTCTCGGACGATACACACACGGCCTTGACCTTCCTTCTGACTTCTGGCCAGGGCTTTGCGCAACGTTAGCCGCTGAACAGAGAAGAGGACTTGACTGACAAGCCGAGATCTCGTCAACCATGACAGCTACGCAGGATGTTTCGTGCTGACTGAGAGAAGGATCTGCACGCCGAGAGCCGAAGTTGTGCGTCGGGTGGTATCGCTTCCTGGATTTGCCTTTCTTCCGAACATTCTGAAGTCGGAGAGTCAAGACACCCTCACAGCAGGCCACCTCTACCTCGTCTGCCTGGCAACAGCCCTCCGCGTTGCATGCAGCGACAGAGAACAGACTCAGGGTCCAATGGATGACGCTACCTCCGTAGCATTGTGCGCCATCACGGCACACTTCCATGACGTTCGATCGGGCCTTCGTTGTCGAGGTACGCGTGAGGAATACACGGCCCCAAGTAATTGACCCAGCGGGCTATGCTGTGATTGCTTTGCAAAGACGACAAAAGCACACTTTGACCGAGTTTCCCCGAGAAGTCCAAACCCTGGGACCACTGCTATAATGGTAGCTGTGACAGTGAGCTCTCAAAATGCATGTCAGAGAAAAGAAGGTCGTTGTCGAGATTCCGGCGGAGAAATGCTAGCTACTTCTCCGTGACGCTATGTCTCCGCGAACTTATAATCTTAGTATCGCAGCTAAAAGTGTAGCTCCAAAGGCGAGCTGCCCAAAGGATCTCCTGTGAGAAGCCGGATGGGCTCGAGATGCGCGACGACGCCACACCCTGATTACGTCTCTCGGTGGAAATAAAAGCTTGGTACTGCTGCTGTAGTGCTGTCCGCGACATTGAAATTTCGTCTTATCATGTCCGTGATAAACTGACCTCTTGGGTTCTGCAAGGAAATTGTGATGCTGAAGCCCAGAGAGAGCAAGGGTGGGGTACAATTATCTGTGTCTCTCCGTGGAAGTGAGAGCATGGAACTGCTATTGTAGTGCTGACCACGACTGTGGATCTCATAAGACTTTGACCGTGAGAGAGTGAACTTCGGCCACCTGAGAGTAAACAACCGTGCTTCCAGATTCTAGGGATAGCGACCACAGCGTGCGGACCACGGTGTCTCTCCGCGGAAATTAAAACTTGGTACTGCTGCCGTAGTGCTGACCGCGATTGCGCGTTTCATGATGACTGTCCATGAGAGATCGACCTTACGACATTAAGGAGCGAAAGTGGTACTTACCGCTCTCTGTGCCTCCATCTCCAGAACCCACTATTGCAGCCACCACGATAGATGCGCAAGAAACACGACACAATCCACGAAGAGATTGGCAAACTCAGGTAAGAATCTCTCTCAGGTCTCCTCTCACACTATCTAAACTTCCTTTGTCCCCTCTTGTTCCCCCGCCTTAGGAACAATCAACTTCGACGTCGAGTCGCGTTGCCCTGCCTGAGACACTAGCTTAATAAACGCCGTAGTATTCTCCTTCCCCTGAACCCTAGCTCTGAACTTCAATGTCAAGTCCTTAATAGCAATGCCTTCCGGCGGAATCGCAGCCCTGACTTCCTCTAACGAAGGCATAGCTACCGGCGCAGGAGACTGCGCGCGTGATCCTGAGGGCGTATCGTCGTTCCTCGGAGAGCCTGGAGGTGAGTTCTTAAGGCGAATGCGACGCGTTTCATCGTTCGCCAGACGTTGTTTCTTGCGCGACTCGTTACCGCTGACATCCGATAGGTTAGGCGAGCCAGGGCGCTTTAGACTCGTTAAGCGCACGCCATCTTTCTTCTCAGGGCGTCTGGATGGGGTGTTTGTGCCTTTTGACGACGCGCCGGAGGGATCACCTCCCTGTGTCAGCTTCAAAGCTTCCTCCTCGGCTTTCTTCTCTTCGTCAGCCCGCTCACGCTCCTCCTCCGAGTCCGTTTCCTCGCTGGAATCGTTATACGGATCGCTGTCCGAGTCACTCTCGTAGTGATACTGCTTCTCCTTCTTGATCAACCGCTTCTTCATCCTGCGCTCACGCCTCTTCTGCTCCTTGCCTTGCTCCTTCTGCTGCTCTTCCTCCTGATCATAATCCGCGTCCTGGTCCTTCAGCCCAGGCGCGGAGATATTCGCCCCACGCATCTCCTCGCGAATGCGGCGCTCAATCTCACGCGTATCCGCGTCATCCTCGCCGACCACCAACGCACCCTCATCGTCATCTTGAAACTCCTCGTCCGCGAATTCCATGTCCAGAACGTCCACATCTGCGTTGTAGAAGTCTCCTTCGTCCTTCACACGAGGCGCAGCGGCTGTGTCATCCTCAGCTGCACGCCTGGCCGCTGCCGCTTTCTCCTTCAACATCTGCACAGCCGCTTTCTTCGCCTCCTGCTGCCCGACCTGCGTCCCCATGAACCACCTCGAAGGCTTTATCTTCGAAGCCATGATCTTCTCCGCCTGCTCAGTGCTCATGCTGGGTAGCCTACCAGTCTCGGTAAATTTGTACCACCGCTCTACAGGCACCATTGTGAAAGGTCCGTCTGCAGTCTCTGGAAGTGTGAGGAGTACGCTCTGCTCGGACAACGGCTCCTGATAGCTTCCAATCCAGGTGTTGTTGTTGTCGAAATCCTCCAAATGCCACGGCTTCGTCTCCTCGTAACGTAGCTGTGCGGCTTTCTGCTGCTTCGGATTATTCTCGTCGTAGTACACGTCCATCACGTTCTTCTCGTTCTTCTTGCGCGGTGCTCGCTTTGCTGCTCCACTGGCAGGAGCGATGTTTGCCTGATTTGCCTCGCGTTCTGCCTGTCTTTCCGCCTTTTTCGCGTTGAACGCTTCGCGCTCCTTGTCGTCGATTCCTGACGGCGCATCAGATTGGTCTCCGTTATCCTGCTTGTCGTGCGCGTAGCGTCTGTGTAAGTGGACCGGCCTCGTGAACTCGCTGGCATTCCAAGGATCGATGATCTGTGTAGGCGCGTTCTCGTTGTCGCGCTTCACATCGAACTTGAAGCCATGAAAGCGCATGCCCTGTTCAAGATCGCTCTTTGAGATATACACATCAAAAACTTGGTCCGGAGGACGATCATGCTGTGTCTTCTCCGTGAGACTTGCGGTGGACCCGTTAGGTGCCTGAGTAGGCGTATATGCGCGTTGTGAGGGCGTGCCAGCCGCGGAGAGAGCTGCTTTCTTCAAGGGTGGTTTGCGTGCCAGGAAAGCACTCGGTGCAGCGCGCTTCCGAGGACGAGGTACTGCGTTGGAGCTCATGATGACCTCTCTCTCTCTCTCTCCAGATGTTCTCGGACGTGCTTATGCTAACGTAGTGTGGACCGGAGCAATCATATGGAGAGCAGTGTTGTCACGAAGAGAGTCGCGAAGCAGTGACATCTAGGCACCATGCGGCTCTGCGGAAGATTCCGCCATCCCCCGAAGACATGTGAAAGTCGACGTCAAGAGACTCTGTCACCAGACCTTCACTCGTTGCAGCGCCGCCAGCATAGCAATCATCGCATCGCCTTTCTAGTCTCCCACATACTGCCAGTCATGGACGCCAAAACCTCAGTGATGCAGCAAATACGGCAACAAGCCGCCCTGGCCAATGCCCGCCAACTGGTTGAAGTACGTCCTCCCTGCCCTCGTCGCCACTCGGGCTTCACTCCTTCCAGTGTACGGTCCTCACCCGCACTGGCCACCACCTGACTTTCATGCAGAAAGTCAATGATCACTGCTTCGAGCGCTGCGTACCCAAACCCGGCGCCTCCCTCTCATCGGGCGAAGAGACCTGCTACACACACTGCATGGAGAAGTACATGGCCGCCTGGAACACGACAAGTCGACAATACCTTGGACATGTGCAGAAGGGTGCGGCAGGTCAAGTTGGATTACAATGATGAACCGTACAGACCTTGGCGAACTGTGGGGCTGGATTTGCATGGAGTGGCGCACAAGGGAGCATGGACACGGCAGCTGTACAAAAGAAGGATGTACTCTACAGGGGCTCGTTGCGAGGGAGAGGCAGACAATGTACAAAAGAATGTACGCATGTCCAACAGTCCATACGACACGCATTTAGCAATGCATCGACATTCTCGAATGCGCAGTGCGGCTGGCCCGTGTATCAATCAATGCTCACCGCCGCCCGACCCCACTACACTTGTTGAAAGTGATGCCGCTGGACCACTGGATATGCGCACACGAGCACACGAAAGCAGAACATGCTTCCCGAGGATGACTAATACTCGAGCGAATGCAGCACACATAGATATTTGTTCAACCTCACCCTGTCGACCGCCCAGTAGATGTCCGCGTAGCCTGCGCTCGAATCAGAATCACTCTGGGCTTGCAAGTAGTCGAATTGCGCCGATCCCAGTTATCGAGCGACATGCACGAGATATTGTATCGACAAACCCGAATGCGCAACGCGGTTGGTTCATCGGGTTGCTTTTATATAACCCGGGCTCTGCCCCATTGTCGTGACCCCGCCAGACCATTGGCATCCGCAACTCACGCGAACGGTTTGGCAAGGCCGTTTTATGGGGTGATCGATACGCAAGATACATGGACTGTGATCAAGGTATGTACACCGTATTGCTCTACTACACCTTTTTCGCTGTACGCACCCACAACGCATGTAGATATCATCCATTGCTACTTTACGCAGACGGAAGCATGACAGGTATGTCTAAGATGTGACTGAAGAATCTTATCCACATCTCAATTCGTGCTGGCTATCTATTGCTGCTAAGTCGTTCACAGCTTCAGCGCCCGCTCAGAACGCTACACAGCAAGGTCTCGTCTCGTCCATCCTTCCCCCTCACACCCCACAATCTCTTCAAGCACTCTTCGCAGCCTTCGCCAGCTTCCTCTCCCTCCGCTTCTTCGCCGCCTCAGGCCCACTCTGCGTATCCATCATAAGATCCCACCACCGAAAGCTACTCGAATAATTCCCAATAAACTTCTCATGATGCGTGTCGTGCCAGTCCGCCCCCGCCCACATCGGCACAAACTTGTGCAGACTCCACGGAAAGTCAAACCCGCTATGCGCATCGATGGCCTGGAACAATCGCAGCACGATCCAGATGTACATCGTCAAAACGTGCAGGTCCTGCGTGATTGCACACCACAATATCGGCGCGCTCACGGTCCCAATCCCCAGGAACATGACTTCGATTGGGCTCGCGTACTCGGCCGCCAGGCCGAAGGGAGCGGAGTACTGGTGGTGGATTTTGTGGATGTTTTTGTAGAGGGGGCCCCAGTGCAGAGCGCGGTGCGACCAGTAGTGCCAGGCGTCTTCGAAGACGAAGAAGATGGCGATTTGGTATATTATTTTGTAAAGTGGGGGGAAGGGGACGGTGTGTGCCATGCCGAAGTATTGGGCCATGGGGTGGAAGAACCAGATTTGAGGGAGCTCGACTGTGAAGTGGGAGAGGAGGACGAGCTTGGCGCAGTCCCATTGTTCTTGGGCTGTGGGGACTTTGTGCTGGAATGGCTGTCAGCGTGCATTCCTCTTCTCACTCCCGCTCATATGCGCAGTCCTTTTCTGCTTCAGAGGTTCGGGACGACTCACAGTCTGAATCTTGTACTTCCTCAATGCCTTGATCCGATCAACGATCAACCAAGGTATACACCGTCCAAAGTACACAATCTCATGCATCATGAAGCTCATAATCCCCGTAGCCAGCACATCGTTCCCGATGTACGCGTACCAAGCCGCCCACATTCGCTCAGGCGTGTTCAAGTATGAGGCGGTCTGGGCGATCTGATTGTACTCATGCATATACGTATTCGTCGTACGGGGGAGCATGACATCGGCGAAAGTCGAGTTACCGCCGCTGAGAAACCGTTAGCATCTGCAGCCTTTGCGTTCACTGCTTTCTCGAAGCGGTGGGGGCAATGCGTACAAGAAACTGCCCGTTCCATGCGTGAGGACCGACATGTTTGCTGTGAATCGATCGTATCCAGAGTGTGTCGTTGCAGTATTCCAAAATGAGATTCGTTGTTCAAGTAAGTAAGCTTCTAAACATAGTATGTTGTCATGCACACATTCGCCTTCGAAAGTGGTTCGATTCCGTCCATTGAATTTCTGGCCCAGGGTCCAGCGCTAAGTCATGCTCTAGAAGTGGGCTAATGCAGGCACGTTTCTCAGTAGCGCTTACCGGGTAAGCGATCGACGTTCACGTGATGTGACATCTGTTGTAGTCCGAAATCTTCGTGTTCTGTGGAAACTTAAGGGAGGATGAATCGAAGCGGAGTGTTCAAGGCTGATGATAAGGCATCAGACTGCGCATGGTGCCGGTGATAAAGTTTAAGGTGTAGGTGTATTCGTCAGGATTACATACATTCCCCCCGTACGCGCCGAACGCCCTCAATGCCTGTTCATGCCTTCCGCCGTGTCTGTGCTGATCCCTTTTGGTCGCTGTGAGAAACCATCGATCCAATGTGAATGAGTGTCTGCTTGCAAAGTCATGGACATATAGACATTTAGCATGCCACTGTACCCCACCCTACCCACATCCTCGCCTTCCCATGCGCCAGCCACTCCTATACCGCAAGTGAATGACTTGCCAGACTGAAGTCCAAAGGAGTCCGCGCTCCAGGCTCCCAACAAAACAATGCCGCACGCCCAGCGCTGACTGGATCCCATCGAAGGGCGACCTGTCCACTACCTCACCTTCTTAATCTCCGCACTCCACCCCTCAATCCCATCTCCCTTACTCCCAACCTCAACATCCAACTTCACCCCCTCCATTCCCCTCGCCTCCTGCATAAACGGACTATTCGCCATCCCTCCCGCATTCGCCCTCTCAGCCGGAAGCAACTCCAACATAGGCAGCAAGAACTCCGCAATCCGCTTCCCCTCCTCAATGCTGAAATGGTACTTCTCCCGCAACACGTCCGGTAACGCCCAATGCCGTAATCGGTGAATGTTACGGAGTTCGCCCTTGCGATTGAAAATCTCCTGACTCCATTTACCCGAGATGCAGAGGGATTTGGGGAAGGTGCCGAGGAGTTCGATGATCTGCGCGATGTGGTCGTCGTCTTTGCCGTATTTGGTGCCGGATTGGGGGTCGAAGAGGTAGTCGCCTGTTATCAATTCGAAGACCTGCATGCTCTGTTAGTAGTCCATCACGGCGTTGATCCACATTTACGGTCAGGCACTCACCATAGCAGCCATACTCCACACATCCGTGCTTGCGCCCCATTTCGCCCCTAGAATCACCTCTGGCGACCGATATTGCCTCGTCTGAATATCGTTTGTGAAGTGATGACCGACCCAACATGCATTACCCAGATCTGCGATCTTGACGGAGATGATCTCGATCCCGTCTTCTGTCGTGGCGGCTCGTGCCGGCTGCACGTGCGTAGTCTTGCCCAGATCCATACCCGAGACGTTGTTCGCAAGAATCTCACTGTATACCATGTCAGTCACAATCGCTCCGTAGTCGTCATGGGCATTGAAATAAGCAGCACTTACGCAGTCTTCTCCCTCTCCCTCTGCGGATCCTTCTCCATGACCCCACTCTCACCCGGTCGTATTCCCAGACTCTCAAGCATGCTCTTCGCCTTGGGCGACGCACTTGAGCCCGCAGCACCACTCATTTCAGTATCACTAGGTCTCGGAGATGCAGGCGCATTGCCTTTAGTCGTACTGCTCTCACTCACGATCCGGTTCAAACTCTGCGTACTCCCCGGAAAGCCAAGTAGATCCGATTGGGAGAAATTGGCGTTGAGCGGACTAGGCAACGGCTGGCTGCCAGTGATGAGCGTCCGTCTTCTTCTCCGGCCATTGCGGTGATCTGACTTTTCCCGCTCGTCCTCTTTGACATATGTCTTCACAATCTGCTCCACATCCCCAATCTCGATAAGCACATTCTCAGGCTTGAGATCAGTGTGTATGATTCCGCACTCGCGATGAAGATAATCCAGCCCAAGCAACACCTGCTTCGTGATTTGCTTCACCAACGGCATCGGAATCCCGCGATGATTCCAGCGCTTGATCAGACCCAGCAAGTTCTCCCCCAACACTTCAAACACCATACAAACATGCGTGCCATGCGGACCCTTGTGGTTGAACGAATCCAGCAAGCTCACAACATGTTGCCGTCCAGGATGCGTCTTGTTCGCCTCAACCACCTTATTAAGGAGCTTGATCTCGTCTAACGCAGTCTCAGTGTAATGCGCCGCCGAGCGCACGACTTTCAACGCAACGTGCTTCCCCGTGACATTGTCTTTTGACAACCACACAGTCGAGAAATGACCCCATCCTAGCTTGCGCACGACCGTATACTTGCCATCTTTGTACTGCTCGCCGACTTGCACGGGGTGGTAGCCGCCTTTGCAGTAGTCCTCGGAGTCTTCCTCGTCAGCTGTGTTTTCTGTGGCGCCGTCGTCTTCGGAGGACTCGCTGTCGTCGGGGGATTGGGAGAGCGGGTTGGGGTGCTGGGTGGCTTTTTGGTGGTCTAGGGGTGAGGCTCCGGATTGCGCACTGCAAGCGAGGGTGATTAGTCGGACGTATTCCATCGACATGACAGACCTCTGAGATGAACATCGTCTCTGCCCTCCCAGCGCTGCGTTGAAGATGTACAACATCCAAGACATAAAGCGAACGCATTCATCACCACTCACCTGTATGGTCCACCTGCCGCCGCTGCAGCCGCCTGCTGCTCAGTAGTGATTATAGGCTTCAAATCCTGCTTCCTCCGCTTCTTGCCATTCTGACTGCCATTGCTGCCCGGACTAGACACCCCAGCGACCTGCTTGGCCTTGTTGATAGCCGCCTTCTTGATACTGTCGGAGCCATTCATCGCGTCCAGCTAGTGTCGATCGCCGCGACCTCAGCTGCGACGATGCGCTGTACTGTACTGTCGTCCGGTGTATGGAAAAGTTGTTGATGCCCAATACCACAATTCTTCGTGCAATGACGTACGGCGACCTCTCACGCACAGGATCGACCCTGGAGTTGCGTGCTGGCAGACAAGCTACTGGGGCTGGGCGATACGCAGGGCTGGCGTGGTGTGATGTGATGTAGCCCGCAATGTAATGTCGCAGCACAGTACTTCGCAGCCAGCGGAGGTGCGGCCGTGATGTGTGGCGACGGGACAAACCCTGATCCCAAACTTGCTGTAAGTACAATGTGCAAGTACAAGACTAATGAGAAGCTGCAGTATGGCACACTATGATATCGCAAGGATGGGCTCTGTCCTGCGCTGCCCTGCTCATCGACGTCTGCGGCGGGAAGTCAGTAACTTAGTCCAGCCCTTCCCGCACCGTGGATGGCTGGTGAATGGTGGGGCAGACGAGTCGTGGATGATGGATGTGCCGCAGACGCTGTATGGCTGCACTTCGGGTAGATGTGATCGACTCAGCGGATAGGCTGAGAGCGTGGGGGCACTGTAGAACGACGAGTACCTTACATATACATTAGAAGTCAAAGTGTGAGTCGAGACAAGATTTCAGCGCACGCGTTGGGAAGACTGGTCGAGGTGAACCGCTGTTTCGGGTTGGCACAAAACTTGAGACGGATCAGTAGAGAAACGCTCTCACACTAGCATGCATGCAATAATGATGCTATCATGCCTGGTATCATACACTGCAGAGTCTCCTGATTGCGCGATATACTACATCCAACTGCCTCCCTCGATTTCATAGCACCAGACGTGATATCGTGTCTCGTTCAGTTCTCCACTCGAAACCATCTGACCTGCCAAGGCTGCAGCAGTCCTTTGTCTGGCGACATTCGAGCTGTCACCGGCCTATGCACCACCATGCAGGTACGCGTGCCACCAGTAATTAGGCTATCAAACAAGTGACTGGCCGTCACTGCCTTCTCGGTCTGCCTTGTTGCCTTCAGCGGGCGAGAGCTTGTAGCTTTTCGTACAACGCCCTGCCTGTGTTGCAGTGAGGTGGTTCTCTCAACGGACGCAGCAAGCTGCCTGTGCTCTTGTGATGGTATCCAGGCTGTGTAAAACACGAACGCAACCTCGGAGAGAGCATGGTGTGTTCACTGTCGCTAAATTGTAGTCGCGATCGTGAATCGAATAGTCCTGTTATCGTCTCAGATCCCGGCCAACTTCCCAGTTCATCTCGCAGTCACGGCTGCATTCCACTTCCCCATATCTTGCCTGTATCACTGATTAGCACATTCCGTCTCAACATGAAAACTTCCAGTACCAACTTACTTATCAAAATGCAACAACATCCCCAACACAGGCACAAGCTGCAACTGCAGCTTCTTCTCCCTAGTCTCCAAGAACTGCAAGAGCACATTCTTCAGGTACACATAATCAACAGCATCCTCCTTCTGCGTTCCTGGTGTACCGTTCCTCGGGCCGCCAACAGGCGACATGACACGATTTGTAGACTCCAATGATGACCTTGACGACGCCGCAGTGGTGCTGTTCTGTCGCAGCTTCGAAGTCTGCAGCTGGCGCATCTCCTCAGCCATCGACTTGGAAGCTTTCTGCAGCTTCTCGAGCTTAATGTCGCGGTCATGCAAAGAAGCTCGTATCGTTGAGGCCTCGGAGCAAAGGGAGGAGACTTGTCTCTCTGACTGATCCAGAGCGTCGCGAAGCGAAGTCATTGCGCTGCGTAGCTCGGTGAGCTCTTCTTGCGCTTGTACTGCCCGATCCTCAAGATCGGATTGCCGTGACCTGAAAGCTGCTTCGCGCTTCTCAGCCTCCTGCTGTGCAGAGCTAGCTCGCGTCGATGTGCCCTCGGCTTCTTTGAGCTTGTTGCGTAGCTCCTCCAGCTCTCGTGCTTTCCTGCGTCCGATGGTAGATGCCTCTTCCTCGGCTCGGTCCCTCTCTTCCACAGCAAGATCCATCCTCTCCCTCATCTCCTTGACGCGACTCTCAGCCCTGCTCTCGACATCCTGTAAGAGCCTGCGCATCGTATCGCCCTCTCTACTCCTTTCCGAGAGCAACCGATGAGCATCCGCAAGTTCCTCATCCAGGCTTTCGCATCGCTCACGCACTTCCTTCATCTGTGTTGCAAGCTCGCGGGACTGGTCTTGCATACTGGCCATGAGGCTTTGCGCGCTTTGCTGTTGCGCAGACTTGACTTGCAGCTCTTCGCGAAGCGTGCTTGCTTCGCTGCCAAGCTTGGCGACCTGATCTTCGAGGGGTTGTAGCGCGGCTTTGGC
The DNA here is from genome assembly GCA_002077065.1 of Cryoendolithus antarcticus. Classification (NCBI taxonomy): domain Eukaryota; kingdom Fungi; phylum Ascomycota; class Dothideomycetes; order Cladosporiales; family Cladosporiaceae; genus Cryoendolithus; species Cryoendolithus antarcticus. The sequence continues at coordinate 67,189 of NAJO01000031.1, read as the reverse complement.
AGCGCGTGTGTCTACGAGAGCTTTGTCAAGCTGCTGCTGCAGCTTGTCGCGCGTCTCGACAGCCTCATCACGGGTTTGCTCGTTGGACTCGAGATCTTTCCGTGCTCGCTCGTAAGTGTCTTCGAGTGCTTTGCAGCGCTCTTCACTGCCCTTCGCCTTCACTCGTAGATCGGATATCTGAGTGTCCTTGTCGGTGCTCTGAGCCTTGTACTCCGCGATCTCGGATCGAAGATCTCGTTCCTTGGACTCGAGGCGCTTGACCGCGCTGCTGGACTTCTCGAGGTCAGTCTTCACATTCTTCAGGTTTGCCACCTCGTCCCGCAGCCTCTTGAGCTCAGCTTGCACCTTGCCAGTGTGCTCGCGCAGATCAGTGAGATCCTTGAACCGTGTTTGCGCAAGCTGGTTAGCTGCTGTCAGGTCTGTGTCGAGCGTGTCTGCTCGGCTCTTCAGCTTCTCAAAGTCGCTTGATTGAGACCTGTGCTTCTCGTCACGTTCAGCGCCACTTGCATTGTGCTCAGTCTTTAGCACTTCCAGCTCCTTCTCCATAGTCTCTTTGGCAAGCTTGAGCGCAGCACTCTCCTTCTTTGTAGCTTCAACGGCATCCTTCAGACCTTGGGACTCACCAGCGCTGACACTACCAGCACTCGCGTGCGCAGTCTTCAGTTCCAAGATCTCTGTTTCTAGACCTGTGCATCGCCTTGCCAGGTCATCTCGCTGTGCCTCTGCGTCCTTTATCCGCTTCTGCACCTGATCAGTCTCCATCTGCAGCTCACCAAATCCCGTTTGCAGCTTCTTGAGCGAATCAGCTTTAAGCTGCAATGCATGCTTCGCATCAGTAGACTCCGACGCAAGCTCAGTCATACTATCTCGCATCATCTCGATCTCCTCCTTCAACTCCTCCTCGCACTTCAGCTTCGCATCTAGTCGGTCGATCGCCTCGTCCTTCGCCTTGATCGACTCCCGTAATTTTTCCAGTTCGCCCACCGAAGCGCCCTTGAGTAGCTGCTCCTGCATCGCAAGCTGCAAACGCTGCACTTCCTCGTGCTCCTTTTGCAGCGACTTCCGATGGCTGTTGCTCTCCTCTCGCGTACTGAGAAGCATGAACTCCAGATCCTTAATCGTCTGATTGCGAGTTTCGATGATCTCCTCGTGATGTAGGCGCAGCTGCTCGGCCGAGTCGTCCTCTGCATTGCGCGAGTCCTGCAGATCTTTGATGCCATCCGTAATAGCCTTCATGACTGCAGGATCGTTCATGTCCTTGAGGTTGGCGGTGGCTTTCTCAAGCTCTGCGACAGAGGCAAGACCGGGAGTGGCTTCATCCGTTCCAGCCTTCTTCTTCGCCTTGGACTTCTTCTTCTTCTTTGATTTCTTGGTGTCAGCCGCGTCCGGCTCCGCGACTTCACCTGACGGCGTGCTCACTTCGGTCGGTTGCGTCGACTCCGTAAGCTCTGTAGTGTCCGAGTCCTGTCGCGATCGACTGCGCGGCGTATTGCTCATCTCGCTTGGAGCTTCACTTGCGACACTCATTTCCTCTGGCTCGGTCTTACACTTGCCACAATTCAGTATCAGCTTGTAAGCCTGATCGCGGTCCCTCTCAGCTCGCTTCAACTGCCCCTTGAGCCCAGCCACAGCAGCCTCATGACCCTTTTTACTCTCAGCAAGCCGTAGAGCCCTCTCACGCTCTTCGATAGCTTCCTGCAGCCGCTCCTCAGCCCGCTGTTGATTGACCATAGCAGTGGCGCACTTGGCGCGCTCCTGATCGATGAGACCTTTACGCGAACTGGCCTCGGACATCATGAGTTTCGTCTGAAGCATGAGATCCTCCGTCTGGCCGCCCATAGTCTTGTTAGCTGCAACCATAACCTTCTTGTCCGCCTCAGACTGCCTGAGCTGCTCTTTCAGCCCCTCAATCACGTCCTGGTAGGTCTTCATCCGCTTCTCCTGTGCCTCGCCTCCAACCTTCCCAAACTTTAGATTCTTCTCATGCTCCGCCTGGTACTTTTGCAAGTTCTCTTTCGCAGCCTCGGCATTGCTCTCAGCAGCGGCAGCTTTTGACTCGAGTTCCTCGTGCGTCTTCTGAAGTCTGATCTGGTACGCCTTCAGCCTTTCTTGCATATCGACGCATTGTGCTTCGGCAGCGACGAGGGAACCTACGGCGGAGTCTTGCTCTTCTCGTGCGGCGGCACCAGACTTCTCGAGCTCGGTAATCTGGGAACGAGCTTCATTGAGTTGGTCTGAGACGCTCGTGATCTCGCGGTCGCGTATAGTAATCTTGTTCTTCATTGCCTCAAGATCAAGACGCGTCATTTCGAAGTCCTGATGGGTGCTCGCATTCTCGGTCTCAAGCTCGAGGATGTATGCGCGCTGCTCCGAGATTTTCTCCGTCTGCTCCTTCACCTGCGCCTCGAGATCGCTGTCATAAGAGAAGAACGTGCTACCATCCTTCTCGTCTGTTCCCGCCGCCTTGGCCAGATCTGCCACAGGCGCACCCTCGACGTCTTTACTCTTCTGTGCCTCCACTGCTTTCGCAGCGGCCTGCTCCTCACGCTCCTTCTTCAGCCCGGCAGCCTCGTCAAACGCGTCTTTCGCCTTCTTCTCTGCCTCATCAAGCTTGACCTTCAGCTCGTCTCGCTCTCTGACAGTATCCCTCTGTTCTCCGGTGATCCTCTTTAGCTCCTGCAACACCATCTCACTCTGCAATCCTCTCAGGTTCAGAAACTCCACCAGTGCTCCAGGATCGCTGATGTTAGCCAGCGGCGTGTGTTCCCTAAGTGTCGCTTCGAAAGCGTCGGTCTGTGACACGCGAGCATGTGCAGCGCGGTAGTTCCGTAAAAGCTCTGTAGATAGCGAATGCTGTGAGTAAAACAAAAGATGCCAATCACGGTGCAGGGGAGTGTTGCGGAGCATACCTTTGTACTTCATACTGAGAGTCTCGAGCCGGGCGAGCTTCTGTGTGACATCTTCGGGGAGCTGATTATCGTCTGGGCGTGCTGCCTCCTTGCCCTTTGAGGGCGATGTATCGTTCTGCTCGCCATTGACTGCGTCCTCTGCGGTCGGCGCGGCATCGCCCTCCTTTATGGGGCGAGGGGTCGCAACTCGTGAGATGTCCGACGCGTCGTCGCCAATGACGAAGTCGTCCGGATCCGGCGCCTTGCCGCCATCTCCACCATCTGCGTCGGGCACCTTCAGCTTCCCTCCAGCCCTCCGCGACGGCGAGTCCGTCCTTCCACTGCCGCGTCTTACATTGCTGGTCGATCGCTTCGCTGGACTACCAGACTGCCCAGGCTTGTTCTGTTTAGCTTGCTCCTCGGCGATCTTGCTGTCTAAGAAATTGTCGAGATTGAAGCTCTTCAGCTTCTATGGTCGTGGAGTCAGCATGGGGTCTCTAGAGAGCACGCGGTTGGTCTTGCTTACCTGGAACATGGTGAGGTTTCTCCGCTATGCGTACACATTACTTCGTATAAGCATGACCCGACATTAGCAAACGTACAGCGTCAGTACAGGAAGCAGCGAGGACAGTGTAGTACAAAGTATCTTAGGTTGGGAGAGATCATCGTTACCATTGCTCGGACGCTGTCACACCGGAGCTCGGCTCGGATTGCCTCGTGCTGTTCAGACTCCTAGTCAAGCACCTGTAAATTTGTCGGCGAATCCGTGGTTCTCATCGATCGTTAGGGCATGTAGCAAGTATGCCTACAGAACTCGAGGAGGTAACAATTGATCACCCGTCGATTCCGATCAACAACTGATCACGACAACAGCTAGTCGAGTTCCTCCACCACGGTAACAAAGACATCCGTCAGATCGGTGCGCACGTGAGCAATCAATTGACGACGATATCGACTCAACCCTAACACTTCCATCGCAGCCACCGAGAATCTGGTTGGTTATAGCACAGCTCAGTCAAGTCTGTTCAAACGAAATGAGCTCGAACCTATCCGGGATCTCAAGCTCTTGATCAAAGACTACACCCCGATCGCCGCCCATGCCTTGACAATCCTCATCAACCTCTCGACCGATGCCGAAGTCCTCGAAGCGCTCGCGGGCGACGATGCGTTCCTCGAGAGCTTGCTGTCTCGCATACTTGTAAGCAACTATGTCTCTTGATTTTGAATATTTGATTTGACGATACTCCCAGTCCTCCACCGATGTAAACGCCGACGCCCAATGCATGCTCCTAGCCAACCTTTCCAAGTCGCCGTCGATCACAAAACTCTCGACGCTCTCCCGTGTCCCGGTAGCCTCACTCTCCGCCTCGAAGCTAGCCATCGATCAACTCCTCGATGCGTTCGTCAAAGGCTCGGCAGGATCATACAACAAGAATGCCAACTACGACTACCTTTCCTACCTCTTCTCCGATCTCGCCAAGTTTCCCGCGGGCAGAAAACATTTCCTCACGCCGCGCAAATCGGATGCCGATGTCGTACCGATATCGAAGATCATGGTCTTCACCGAGCACTCCTCGACTATCAGACGGAGAGGCGTAGCAAACACGCTCAAGAACTCTGCATTTTCGACGTCTGATCATGCAGCACTCCTTTCGGAGCCCGAGATTCATTTGCTACCCTACATTCTGCTTCCGCTGATGGGCTCGGAATCTTACAGTTCCGAAGACTCGGATGGAATGCTAGATGAGTGCCAATTACTAGATCATGACAAGAAGCGGGAACCTCAGGTCGATATTCTAGTCACTCATCTCGAGACGCTGTTGCTACTGACGACCACGAGAGAAGGACGGGATAGGCTGCGGGAGGTGAAAGTGTATCCTATCGTCAGGGAGCTGCACGAGGCTGTGGAAGATGAGGGGGTTCGAGAGGGCTGCGATCGGTTGGTGCAGGTCTTAATGAGGGACGAAGAGGGTGAGGGCACGGAAGAGGGGAAAGGAGATGATCAAAGGATCGAAGAAGTAGATGAAGAGGAAGAAATGATAGAAGTGTTGTAGTGTCCGGCGTGCAAGCTTTGTACTCCATTGAACGCTCTTATGCTACTACGATCGCATCTGCAGTAGTTCGTGGGTCGCTCGATGTCTGCATGAGAGAGTAGAACAGATAGGGTCTTCCTCTCAGACGCTGGAACCTCACAATTGCGGTGCTATAGGACCCTACAGCCGCGAATGAGCTGATTGGAGCACGGTCAACGTATAGGCCTTTTGGAGAAGCAGAGGTACTTCTTCCAGGGTTAGTACCTTGGGGTAAGGTTCTTCTGCTGCAACTAGACAGCTCTGAGCCTGGCCCACTGCTTCCGCTCTTCTCGATACAGAGGACCCTTGTGCTATCGTCATTTGCACCACGAACGTCCTCCATCGCCTACTGTACTGATGAGAGAGCATCTTCTGGATGGCGAAAGGCTCCACTTCTCGCAGCTCCTGATCGGTCTTGTGCTGCCAGAATCGCGCCTGCACGACAGCCACTATCGCTCATCATCGGGGAGAGAGAATGCGCAGACTAATCGCAGTCATTTCCGTTCATGGATCGGTTCTCTCACAGACGCAGCGGCCGGGAATCCACTGTCCTGGGCAACACGAAGAGACCACTGTCGAGTTGTCCAGACATCTGGAGAGACAGCACCACCCTGTCTCGGAACCTGACTTTCTCCGATTGCCGACTCGCCAAACGCGTCTGGAGGCGCGTAGAATCTGAAACATCAATCAAGTGACTGGACATCGTCGTAGGCCCGCGTGCACAGAGGTAGGCCGAAGAGGAGCCTGGAGTGTCAAAAGGCCTGCTCTCCCATCTTCTTTCGTCCTCGTCCTCTCGCATGCCACCACGCAACATGTCGAAATTCACACTCGCCCTCGTTGCCGGCGCATCAGCAGCAGTAGGAGCAGTAGCAACAGCAGCAGTATTCGGCTCACGAAGACAGCAAGAGGGTGTTCTTACCCCAACATCTACCACAACACCACCCCTACCTTCACCAACAACCCTACAGCGCCCCTCACCGATCGCTTACGATGGCCCTGGCCACCCCTCAATCCCGCCCGTTGACCCTTCAGGCCTCTTCCAGTACGGCTTCCCTGGTCCAACCTCAGACCTTCGCACAACACCTTCCCTGACCTCCTCCTTCAACCGCACAACTCGAAATCCAAACTGGTCCGCCGAGCACATTACGCCCCTTTCACTCACAATCTCGCACGGCGACCGACGGCACTCAGTCTTCACGGAAGATCCCTCCATCCCGGTGAAATTCCGCGCGAAGCTCGCAGACTACTTCCGCTCGGGCTATGATCGCGGGCACCAAGTGCCGGCCGCAGATGCGAAGTGGAGTCAAGAGGCAATGGACGCCACGTTCGCGCTGAGCAATATGTGTCCGCAGGTTGGTGAGGGGTTTAATCGGGATTATTGGGCGCATTTTGAGGATTTTGTGAGGAGGTTGACGAGCTTCTACCCCTCTGTCCGAGTCGTGACAGGGCCGCTGTACCTTCCCAAACGAGATCCTGTCGACAGCAAGTGGAAAGTCACGTACGAAGTCATCGGCCACCCACCGAACATCGCAGTACCAACGCACTTCTACAAGATTATCTATGCCGAGGACGGCAAAGTAGGCGGCAACGTTTCGCTTGGAGCGTTCGTGCTGCCCAACGACCGTATACCGAACGACAAGCCGTTGCAAGACTTCGAAGTCCCTGTGGAAGCACTCGAACGGGCTTCAGGGCTGGAATTCGTGGGTTTGCTGGACGAGCGGAGACGGAAGAAGCTGTGTCAGGAGATCAGCTGCTCGGTCATCGTGAAGCAGTACGCGGAGCGGCAGAAGACGTTCCAGACGCCTAATCAGCCACCTCCGGTGAATGGCCAGGTGCCTGTTACGACGCTGACACAGAGATAAGCATTATGAGATCTTGGTGGAGGAGATGGTCTTGCATATTTAGCGGGTCGTAAATGGGCATTTGCAACGGGATATGGAGCATGTAGCGTCAACGCAGCAGGGTCTTGCTATCAGTCCCGCCATAACTTTCTGCGTTGTTGAAGTGTACTCCCTTGCTGATATTGTGAACCTCTGTACAAACACGCATCTCTGTCTCGAGATGCCGCTCCTCGAACCCCCTGAACGCCATTCTCGCTCTATCATGTCGCTCTCTTCCCCACACACATGCACGTCCTGCCTTCCAATCCACTCAGCAACAGTTCTTCCCAAGTCCTGCCACTCCTTGCCCTCCACCGACCTGCACCCCTCCAGTCGGCTGTTGCTGCTGCTGCGGTTGCTGCGTGTCCACGATTCGCTTCTTGATATCACCCGCCAGACTGAAGAAAGCTTTCTCAACGTTGATGTTGCTCTTGGCGCTCACTTCCATGAACGGGATGCCGAGTTCTTGTGCTAGAGCCTCGCCTTGGGCTGTGGAAACAGCGCGCTTCTCTTCCCAGTCGCACTTGTTGCCAATGAGGATTTTGTTCACGCCTTCTGTGGCGTGTTGCTCGACGTTGGAGAACCAGGTGCGGATGTCTAGAGTCTCGTTAGCATTTCCTTGCGCTAAGGCTCGCCGCCCGCACTGTTCGACAGCGACTCACTGTTGAAGCTCTTCTCATCTGTCACATCGTATACCAGCAAAATGCCCATCGCGCCTCTGTAGTATGCCGTCGTAATCGTCCGGAATCGCTCTTGTCCCGCAGTGTCCCATATCTGCAATTTCACTCGCTTGCCGTCCAGCTCGATCGTGCGGATCTTGAAGTCTATGCCAATCGTTGTGATGAAGGAGGGCGTGAAGCTGTCTTCGCTGAAGCGTAGCAGGCAGCAGGATTTGCCCACACCGCTGTCGCCGATGAGGAGGAGTTTGATCTAGCCATTGTTAGACCAGCAGAGCACGAGATTCTCGACTGTGCATCAGTGCGGCGACGTACGAGAAAGTCATAGTTCCGTGTGCCCGCCATGATATCTGGCTGTATGCTGCGGTGCAGCAATCTTCCTCAGAAGTCGACCTGTACACTCAAGCCTCGGCGCGCACTACAACAGCGCAGCGCTACAATCAGCGAACAAGCAGATCTCCTCGGCGCAATGCTCAATCCCGGTCTCCAATACTGTTCTCTGATGTCTGTAGTGCAGGATTGCCTTTTGGGGTCGTATCGGTTCCACGGACCGCGCTTAGCTGGCGACAAAGGCAAGCGCGCTGAGACAATGCCGTTCGCAACGGAAGTAGCGCTTGTGCCGGGAATCGGGGAGATCAGCTAAGGTACAGCACGATATGGCGATGAGGTCGAATGTGTGTGCTTGTTCGTGAAGTCTGACGTCGAGGGGTGACCACGGGAAGGGGGGAGTTGGGTCCGAGGCGTTGCCAAGAGTGCTGCTTGCCACTACACACGTGGGCACTGAGGCTATGGTTGAATAAAATCGACAGCTTACTCACGAGTGCGATACTATTTCAGCATGAGAGTGCTGTGGCAGAGCATGTCATGCTCCGTACGCACAAGTCGCGCCTGGGCGAGGTGAGATGAGACTGCCGCCTGATGAGGCGACAGACAGAGAGAACGCAACGAGATCACCGTATCGCTACAGTAGTATTACGGTGTCCAGGCGGACGAATCTCTGCGTACGCTTGCTACCCTGCACAGCGGTAGTGTCTGGTTGCAGCAGCACTTGCGCAACACACTGTGACTCTCCCAGGCACTTTCTCGTATAGTCCACTATCGCGGTCTGTTCTACAGACGCACTGGCGCCAATCACTCACCAAGGAGAGTACCTTCAGATCCCCTTCGGAGCCCCAAGAGTCGGCCAAATCTCAGCATCCTTGATATCAAACCCTTTCACCTTCGCCTCCGGTCGCTCCTGCTCAATGAAAGCGTCCATCAGCTCTCCATCGTACCCAGTAGCGAATTCACCGTTTCCTCTAGCCCTCAAAATCCTCCATGCACGTCTGAACTCGTCTCTGATTGCCACGATTCCAGCGTGTGTGACCGTCCTCGCGACGTTATGGCTTAATTCGAATGGATCCTCCACGCAGAAGAGGTACCGATGCTGTACCTTCTTGCCCTCCCCTTCCTCAGTCACAGCCTTAACCCAGCCCTTATCCTGTTTTGACATCAGGCCGCCTGGTGTGCGGACTGAGATCACTTCGTTCATCCAGTGGAATTGCGGGTAGCCTCCTTGCGATGAGTAGTACGTGAAGAAGCCAGCCAGGAGTGAGCCAATTGATTGCCGATTCGGCGTTAGTTGGCCCGCGGCAGCAGCCCCAGAGATCTCGGCTTCGCGGCGCCAGAAGTCGACTGTAAAGTCATCGACAGAAGTAATATCGGCACTTTGGGGCGTGCAGTCGGGGTTAGGACGCCACGGCTGCTGGAGGTTCGGGAGCACGGCTGGACGGGCGATGTTGGTCAGGTAGTGGAGGACCATTAGGACGTAGCCGTAGGATGAGAGGGTGCCGGAGTAGGAGCTGTTAATGTGGCGTTTCTTGGCCCATGCTTTGACGAAGAGGACAATTGGGCGGACGCGAGGGTCGCAGAAGGAGTAGCAACGAAGTAGTTGGGTGTTGTGGATCCCCAGGGGGTTGAAGAAATTGATGTCGCATTGGATCCCGACGCCGTCTTTGGGAAAGTCAAGTGCACCACTGGTGCGTTCGCGTTTCCATGGTTCGCGGCGTGGTTTGCTGGTAGTATCGACTCTGTCCGGAGAGCTCTTGGTCGGCTGAGGTAGTGTAGAGTCGGGTGCGGTAGCGGTTTGGGCACTGGGGCTTGGTGGAGAAATCATAGGCAACCCGAGATCATCTTCAATATCTTCTTCGCGCTCCTTTTTCAGGTGGAGGTCGAAGCACTTCTTGTCGAGATCAAGATCATCCCACTTTTCACGCTCCTGCCTTAGTTTGCTCAAAAGACTCATGCCAGGGGCTTGGCACACCTTGATAATAGGCACTCTTGTCCGGCTAAGCAGTCGTGCACCGTGGCCAACTTGTAGTAATCGTTTCTCCAGGGCACGCGGTAGGTCGTTTTCGAGTAGGGAGAAGCATGCAGATGCATCAGAATCCTGTACGACGATCACGAGATCCATGTCTGAGCCTGCACTGGCGAATCCGGACTGGAAGCTCCCAAAGCACTGTAGGGAGACCTTGGATAAACGCTTCGGATCAGCATTGCAGACATCGATACAGACGTCTTCAATCGCTTTTCGGAAGGTCTCCTTGTCCTCGCGCTCGTCTTGTGTCATTTCTACACGTGATAGCTCTGCTGCAGCAATGGAATCCAGGTAGCTAGCTTGTAGCTGTCGCCACTGCGGCTGCCCATGCCGTTGCGGCCCACGAGGAGGTACTGGATTCGCGTTCGGCTGGTAGAGCTGGCGACGCTGCTGCTGCGAACCACCCCTATTAAAGGTATTCGGGTCTGCAGGTCGCTGTAATCCAGGCGGTGGCGGTCGAGACGACCCCAATATCATGTTACGAACCTGATCTTCGAGGTTCATCTCTTCGGTTACTTGAAAGCTCGGTTGTGCTAATGTAAGTGTATCTGCGATAGCGAATTTACGGTATGTATGACTTGAGAACACGTCAAATAAGGATGCTCGCATTCACGGCAAGAACGTTCCAGTGACGCGGGTTCCTTCTGCAGAAGTCACAAGCAGTTTCTCTGCTTCTACGCTACATCTCCGGAACGAAAAGCTACCAGAGAAAGGCTCACAGAGAGAGAATAGTCTACAGGTCACGAAGAGTGGATGTATGTCAATCGTAGTTGCAAAGCGTCGCAAGGTTGGGCGTCGGTGCCAGTTCATCGAGCATCTTCAGATTCTTGGACTCTCGAAGGAAACACTAACAATGACGTGGATGACAGATTGTAGGAACGATCCATAGTCTGGCATTTGGTGCACTACCTTCAGCCATGATCACCCCTGAGCCTCCAGCACTCGCTCTAGACGTCCCTCGTTCCTTACCAAGCCCACCTCAGCATGTACTAATGCCAGTGATGAATGATCTCCCCTCGTCTCATCGCCTCGTCATCAGTCTTGTATCAGAGCCCTTCGCTCTTGTCGCTCCATATCTGCCTCGCGGGCACACTTCTAATCAGGATAGAAGGAAAGCACGATCTTTTTGTAACGCAACCCAAGTGTGAAAAGCTTCCAAGCATGAAGCCTTGCCAAAATAAAGTCAAACGCCCCCGAACACCTCGCCATGCTGGAGAAAGGCAATCGTGTGAAGTAGACCAGGCTTTGCTCATGCTCGTGTGATATAGCTCAGTCAAGAAAGGCACAGAGGAGTAAGCCATCGGTCAATAGGCCAGCATCAAAGCCTTGCAGCGTTGTCGGTGCAAGCTGGGTGATTCGTGTAGTAGTACAAGATGCTTCGTGCCCTAGACCATCTCGCAGACCAGCTCAAGTCTTGCGGAAGTCCGAGAGCACAGGGTAGATGAGCTCGAACGCCTGGTAAATCTCCTCACGTACTTTCGCACCGGTGAGGACGATCTTGCCGGAGACGAAGATGAGCAGCACAATCTTCGGCTTCATCATGCGGTAGATCAGACCGGGGAAGAGTTCCGGCTCGTAAGAGCTGAACATGTGATGGCGACTAGCCAGGCCCTCGAGGCGAATCGGGAACTTGATATCGCAGGAGCCCACGATGTTCTGGATCTTGAAGTCCGTGAACTTTGCGTTGAAGCCGAGTTTCTGGATGATGCGGGCATACTTGCGGCTTGCGAGTTTGCTGTCGTCCTCGGACTTGGCACCAGTCACTACCATCTTGCCGGAGGCAAAGATCAGGGCAGTAGTCTTGGGCTCGCGGATACGCATTATGACCGCAGCGAAACGCTACGTGAATGTCAGTATGTAGTCAATGACTCCGGCCTCGGTGCATGCTCACCTTGGGATTGTACTCAGCGTTACGAGCGTGCAGCGCGATGGTCTTGAGGTCGAGACGACAGTCAAGGTTGACCGTGGCAACGATGTTTCTTTGCGAAACAGTCAGAAAGCGGTTCTCGTAGAGACACACACCACTAAAGGCAATACTCACTGAAGCGTTGGGACAATACCACTGACACCTTGCACAGCACCTGGCGTCGCAGCGGGAGTGGCGGGAGTCACCCCAGCCGCCTGCACGGCATTCCCTCCTTGCGATGCGCCGTTGGTGATGGCAAGCTTGCCAGTCTGCTGAGCCAATCCATCTTTTTCAGATGAAGGCGGAGTGAGGTGCCCATTGGGCTGGCCTCCCGCGAACCCCGAGAGGGTGCCTGGCGCGGTGAACTCCTTCGCCTGCAGCGCCGTCGACGGGTGGGTCATGTATGGGTCCATGGCGACAGTGAAGTGATTGCGCTTCGAGTGTGGGATCTCAAGAGTGCTTTCGAGGACACTTCGATCGACCGACAGGGTGTGGTTGATGGAAGTGGCAGTCTGTTGATGAGTGTTGTTAGTGGGTGTCGGCTGGAGGTAGTGGACCACGCGGTGTACACTGTCGTGTCGCCATGTGACTGCGCAAGTGAAGTGACACCGGCAGTGAAGGTGGGTGGTGAGCCTTACCAGTGGGAGATGAACAAGCAAATGTCTCCCTCACTCGCTGCCGAGTGGTGATGGATTGTGAGGAGGTACGAGATTGCGACGGTGAGGTCGAGAAGGCTGCGCAGTGGCGACGGGTGAAGGCGCTGACCTGCAAAGCCTTCGATGGTATTAAGAGTACGTATGCGCCGATGAAGGTCGCCGATGAGGAGAAGTGGTCGCGAAGAAGGTCTGCGATATGCCTTCGGCAGTCGCAGAGAGTGCGACCGAGCACGTGACCAAAGTGGTCCTTCTTGCGAAAAAGTGAGCGGATCGCGCACACCCAAGTTGCGGTGCACTCTGAAGAAGAGAAATCCTGTTGATTGAACGCTTCTTGATTCAATTACTACGGAGGTGATGAGAATTGCGCCAGGGAGATGGAGGTGCAGGCGTGCGTCGTGATTTCGCAGCGTGAGTCCAGAGGCGGCGTCGGGGCGAGGCAAACGCTGAGGGGAAAGCCGGATGCTTATGTACCTCTGACCTGTGTGACGCACGGACGCTACGCCCCGCGCAACGCAAATTTTGCATGTGCCTCAGGAGTTGAATGCTGAAGTGACGCACGCGATCATCACCACGGCAACTTCACTGCAATGCAGAACTCATATGCACTGAATATTGACATATGCTGTGCAACATGATCACCACGTTGAATGATGGACATACACGCACCATACGTCAGATGTCATGTTGATGGCGAGAGGAAGGAGGAATAAGCCAGGTGGAGGGAAGGAGATGGCGCGGCAAGGCGAAATGACTCACGGCTAGCTCCCGTCGCCCCTGTCTCTCGCGTTTGTGTGCCACGACCGCAGCGACCTCCGATAACGCGTCACATACGAGACACTGGGGTGAACGACGTCGCATCTTGCGGTGGTACATCTGATCGGATCTGATCGCTCTTCCAGCGAAAACGAGCACGATCTCCTACAGCAACGGCAGAGAGAAGCGCGCACTCTACAAGGCAAACTCCGATCTCACGTTCGCGATTCGCTGCAGCCATCCGCCGCTGCCCAAACTTCGCCTGTCCCAAGGCGCCCAATGACGTTTGCCGTAGTTGAGCCGCATCATACCGGTCGTGACGACTGCGGGCAACGACACTTTATGATCTCTACTAGCGACGATGGTCACCGTTGGCTTCGACGCAAATCGGGGTCAAGCATATGTGCGACCCATGGTCACCGACGGCTTGCAGCATTATGCGGACATCTCGGAGTTTGAGTTGCGTATAGCGAATGCGATGCTCAACCTGCGACATGCTGCGCTTGAGGCAAGATAGCACGCATCATGTAACAGCGGCAGGAGAGAAATGGATTGTATGCTGTGTGCTGGGATCGGAGCCCACAAGATCTGCTAGCAGCTTGCGGCCGCCGCCCTTGTCCACAAAATGCTTCGTCCGATCTACGACTAAGCAATACATGTACTTACATCGATCGTAAATGGCCCCTCTCATCGCCCGTGGTCCCATAGATATAATGTGGCCGCTGTAGAAGCGCGGAAAGGCTAGTTTTATCGTCAACAATCATCATTACACGCCGATACAACGTCATTGTCTACAGATACATGTCCCTATAGTGGCCTGAGGCGGCGATCGGTTTTACGTGCGCTGTGGCGTCATATGTGCAGTAGATCGTATCTGATCGCGTGGAAGCCTTCACACTCTCACGTCACCCGTGTCGCGCCTGCCAGAAATCTTCTGTCTGGACGTTGTCACTTCACTCATCCACTCGCTAGGTGATCTCTCGTCACTGGCAGTGAGGACGATATACGAGGCATGCCTTGAGTGTCTACCTAACTTTGCTTCGCTCATCAATCGCGACATGACCAGCCCGTAGATATCGCTCACTTGGCCTATCTAGGCCAACGTTGACTCACCATGAACGACAGGGCATCACGCTCTGTGGATAGCAAAGTGGAACTTCCGCCTTTGATCAGCGAGGACTTCCGCCCTGCAGACATGTCCGCCACCATGGATGAGGCGCAGGATTACCCCCCGACCCTCCCTCAGCTTGGGGAAGAGACGCAGGCAGAAGTCAATGACGTCGATGACCAGGACGAAGCCGCTCAGCTTGCAGCTCTCACAGCAGGCGCACGTGACCAGGAGGATCTTGAGCGCTCCATTGGCCAGCAAGCCGATCGCCTATTGCTAGAACAAGCCGATGAGCGCGATGGCAAGCGCCTCGAGAAGACGCAGCGAGATAAGGATCGATTGATCAGTCAAATTCGAAAGCTTGAGGAAAAGTTAACTGGGTTTGGGAATCAGGCGACAAAGAACAAATGGCGGGCGGAGGTGCAGCACTATCATGTGCTGATGGAGGGACTGGACAAGGACTTGCAGGCGATCCAGAAGCGGATCGATGAGCGTCATGATGGTGCGGTGGATGGAGAGGGCGGGGAGAAGGCTGTGGAGGAGAGTGTCTCAGGCAGGATGCCAGGCGAGAGTCAGAGGGAGTATCTGATCAGGACGGGCAAGATCACGCCTTTCAGCAAGATGGGCAGGGGTTTGGTGAGGGCTTCGAGTAGCTTGGGTGAAGTGCTCATGGAGGCCGAGAACGAGGATGAAGAGGATGAGGAGATGGCGGAAGAAGTAGCGGAGGAGCGGGCGGTTGGGGAGCAGAAGTCGCATCGAAATCTAATAGCTCCAGGATTCGAGGCCGAGGAACAGAGTATGACAGATGGAGATGCGGAAAGCGATGCCGCGTTAGCAAGGAGACTGCAGGATGAGGAGTTCGCTGCTGAGCGGCCGGCGAAGAGAAGGCGACTGCAGACAAATAGACAAGCCAGAGAGACATCTGTGGGTAGCACGGCGGGTGCGACGTCGGAGGATGCGTTTGTGCCAGATGAGCTCACTGCACGCGCTGCAGATAGTGGAGAGGGTTCGGACGACGAGGATGGTGGCGACATGGCGGACACGGCACCACTGCCGAAGCGCAAGGGCCGCACGAAGTCGAGACAGAATACAGAGATTGACGATGCGGCTGCGGCGCAGGAAGATTTGGCTGGAATCGACGATGGCAGCGAAGGGGTATACCAAGCACGACTGAAAAGCTGGGTTAAGCGACGAAGCGCTGCGCGCCAGCGTTTCTGCGAGCGGAAGGCAGCGGGTGAAGCCGTGGCAGATCTGGCAGAGGACGTAGAGTTTGTCAAGGGAGGAGACGAGCCTGACCCCGATCTGGCTGATATCGATGAGAACGAGGAGGAATGGCATCTGCCCCATCCTGCTAGAACAGACGCCGAGTTCGAAGGTGGCTTTCGAATCCCCGGCGACATTTATCCAGCGCTTTTCGACTATCAGAAGACTGGTGTACAGTGGCTGTGGGAGCTCTACTCGCAGCAAGTAGGCGGCATTGTCGGCGATGAGATGGGCTTAGGCAAGACGGTGCAGATCGCAGCATTCCTCGCAGGTCTACACTACTCGAAGAAGCTGACGAAGCCGATCATCGTAGTATGTCCGGCAACAGTCATGAAGCAGTGGGTGAACGAGTTCCATCGGTGGTGGCCGCCTCTTCGCGTATCGATACTGCACACGTCCGGCAGTGGAATGCTGGATGTCAGCCGAGAGGCGCGGATTGAGGACGACCTCGAGGCGATGGAGTATGGACGCCGAAAGACGATGAGCAAAGGTGTGAAAGCGGCAAAGCGCATTGTGGACAAGGTCGCCAAGGACGGGCACATCCTGGTCACAACTTACTCGGGACTGCAGACGTATGCGGAACTGCTGATCCCAATGGACTGGGAGTATGCAGTACTTGACGAAGGTCACAAGATCCGCAACCCGAATACAGCTATCACGATCTACTGTAAAGAGCTCCGCACTCATAATCGAGTCATCCTATCCGGCACGCCCATGCAGAATAATCTCACCGAGCTCTGGTCACTCTTCGACTTCGTATTTCCCATGCGGCTCGGTACACTCGTCAGCTTTCGCAATCAGTTCGAGATCCCCATCAAACAAGGTGGCTACGCAAACGCCTCGAACCTTCAAGTCGAGACCGCTGGCCGCTGCGCGGAGACATTGAAGGACACGATCTCGCCCTACCTCCTCCAACGCTTCAAGATCGACGTAGCAGCCGATCTGCCAAAAAAGTCCGAACGAGTCCTCTTTTGCAAACTTACCAAACTTCAGCTTGAGACATATCAATGGTTCCTCGAATCCGAAGACATGAAGTCCATCATTGACGGCAAACGCCAAGCGCTCTATGGCGTTGACATCCTCCGCAAAATCTGCAACCACCCTGACCTCACTGAGCACAAGACTCTCAGTAAGAAAGCTGGCTACAAGTATGGTCGTGGCGAGAAGAGTGGCAAGATGCAGGTTGTCAAGGCGTTGCTGGAGATCTGGCGTAAGCATGGTCATAAAACGCTACTGTTCGCGCAGCATCGGATTATGCTGGATATCCTGGAGGAGTTCATCAGAGGTATGCCTGGGTTTCGGTACAGACGCATGGACGGCAATACGTCAATCAAAGATCGCCAGGACTTGGTTGATGAATTCAATCGGGATCCGGAGTTGCACGTCTTCCTGCTTACGACGAAAGTGGGTGGACTCGGAATCAACCTGACTGGGGCTGATCGGGTGATCATCTATGACCCGGACTGGAACCCTTCGACTGATATTCAAGCTCGAGAGCGTGCGTGGCGACTTGGGCAGAAGCGGGAGGTCGAGATCTACCGCCTCATGACCGCCGGCACGATCGAAGAGAAGATCTACCATCGTCAGATTTTCAAGCAGTTCCTCACCAACAAGATCCTCCGAGATCCGAAGCAACGTCAGACGTTTCAGCTCAAAGACCTCCACGACCTCTTCACGCTCGGCAATACTGAAGGCCAGACAGAGACCGGATCCATTTTCAAAGGAACAGAAGTCCAGCTCACCACCAAAGAACCCGATACAGAGGACGCGACAAGCCTTCCCACCCCTCCTGACGACACCTCAACTCCCGCTTCGACAACAGCCGTCTCAGGCATTCCTGGCCTCTCGCGTCTTGAAGACTACCGTGGCAACGTAGATGAAGACGCTGCCGCCGAAGCAAAGTCCAGAGGCGAAACTCCCGAGCAGAACGACCGCATGCTCTCCTCCATCTTTGCTCGTACGGGCGTGCACTCAGCTTTGGAGCACGACGCTATCATTAACGGATCTCGCACGCTCCGCGCGGACCCAGAGATCATTGCTAGAGAGGCTAAGCGCGTTGCGGCCGCTGCTGCAAGGGAGCTGCAGCGTGCTGGCGTAGCTGCACGTAATGTGCCGGCTGGTGTGCCGACTTGGACGGGCACAGTAGGAACGTCTGGGCGTCCTGATTCAGCTGCTGCGTCGACTCGTGGCGGGAGGGCGGCGAGAGGTGGGAGGGGTTCGGCGGCTGTGTTAGCTAATCTGGCTTCTCGCCAAGCGCCTACCAGTGATCCCCCTTCACGCCCTGTAGCATCGACATTGCGCTCCCATCCTAAAGGCGCGGAGTTCGTGCCTTTGATCCGAGACTTTCTACGAGCTCAAGGTGGTTCGGCGCCTACACAAATGCTTATTGATCACTTCAATCGGTTCTGTAGGGATGAGAGACGGACTGCCGAATTTCGGGAGGGCTTGAAAGTCGTGGCAGAACTCGATAAGACAGGCGGAGGGAACAGGAGTAGGGGAGGTCGAGGGCTTTGGAGATTGAAAGGCGAGTTTAGGTAGTAGTCAGACAGCCTGGACTGGCAGGACTAGCGCATGAAATTGTATGAATGTGATGAGAGAATCAAGCTGTGTCTCTCAGAATGCTCAGACCTGGCCTGTGCCGTTATTGTGACGGCTGCGGCTGTGAGTCCTCACACAATCTCGTCAGTGAGAGAGAAACGTGCGATTGTACGCGCTGAAGACTCTGCAAGACGAGCAACCCGCGGCTTCTCGATGACACCTCCCATCGGCATCGATGATATGATCGAGTTGATAGATGCGCGGGGACTCCGTCAAGTATTTGGAGAAGTCGAAGTGGTAAGTCGGAAGAGCTCTTCGCCGACTGACATCTTACGAAGCACGGAGCAACACCCAGTCGATTGTAGGCTCGCGGCGCGGCAATAATCTCAGCGGCGGTCAGCCGTGCGCTTTCAGTTGATATACTGCAGCCCGCTCATGCCACACAGATCACGATTACGTGTCGTATTCGGGCGTTCATTCTGCCTGACAGCCGGCCGTCGACTAGTTGTCAGTCTTGTGAGGCTTGCAAATTCGGGCACATCGTCCCTACGCCACTGAAATGCCATGCTGGGATTTTGAAGTGGTCTACTCTATAGAGCTTGAAGATAGCGTCACTAGATGTAGCCTTTACTCTGCACGTCAAGCGGCAGGACTTTCAGCGGCGCATCTACACGCTCGTCGAAGGACGACTTAGGGTCAACGAGAAACAGCGAAGCTTCGGAAAGTGTCAGCATGAAGATTGGAGACACTCCGATTCCGATGACGACTTACCAACGACGGCTGCCAGCGAAAAGCTCGCTGCTGCAATCCATACATTCCGAAACGCGATCACGAAGCTTCGCTGCAGACCTCCACCGGCGGCCTCTAAGATAGTGGGTGTCACTCCAGGTATCGCCAAAGCACCTGTCACATCACCAGCGCTGAGAGCACCAATGAGACCAGCCACGGAAGATGGTGGCAGACCGAGTGCAATCGACGCGCCAGCCACACGACTGGCTATGTTTGAGCTCAGCGCTGCGTTGAAGATCGCGCCATAGATGGCGAGTCCGACGACGCCTCCAAGACTCCGCATGCCGATCATCAAGCCAGAGGTAATCGCAATCAGGGCCGGAGGTGTTGCGAATTGAGCGGCAGTGACAAGACTGGTCAGACAAACGCCGAGAGCAGCGCCGAGGAAGATCGCGTAGCCCCAAAGATTCGCTTCGGGTGTGGTTGTACGGATCGTTGCCATCAACGCGTTGAAGAGGGCGAACATCGTGAAAGCCGCGCAAGTAGGAAGCCGCACAGCTTTGACTGCCGAGCAATATACTGCGGCGAGCAGTGCGAAGAAGATCAAGCAGTAGAAGGTAATGCTGTAGTGAAGGCCAACCCGTAGGGCATCGTGTGTGTAAAGCGTACCGACTTCGAATGCGAAGTAATTATTGGCGCAGTAGAAACTGAGACCTTCGGTGAAAATGCAAAAGAGCGAAATGGGGAAGTTGCGATGTCGGAAGAGATCGTGATGCAGTAGACCATCCTTCTTAAAGTGAATCTCGTACAGGAGCAAAGCGCCAATGAGAGCTACTCCGATAATCAGTGGCGCTAACACAGCAGGACTCGTCCAGGGCAGTGGGTTCTGTGCCCATGAGAGACCGAGTGAGAAAAGTGTCAATGAGGACACGAGCAAGGCGTACCCAAGCCAATCGAGATGTCGAAGCTTCTCATTGGTGGTCAGTGTGACTTGTAGCTCGCGAGGCGGCGGCCGATACAGCACCGCTACGATGAGTGCTGCAATGGCGTAGATACCCGCAGCAGTGTACCAGTACGTCCTGAAATTCTCTGGTCGCTGGTTGCGAGTGAGGGCTCCGCCGACGAGAAGAGCATAGATGCCGCCGAGCGAAGCTGACACGTTCACACTGGCTTGCGCCCATGCCCTGTACTTCCTAGGGAGCACCTCGCTTGTCACTGCATGTAAGAGTGGCTGGGCGCCGTAGCAGATGCCTCCGACTGTGAAGCCAGCTATGACTTGGCCGACGTTGGTCGCCCGAGACACGATGATCGCTCCAATGCAGCCACACGCCGTCAGGGCGACCAGAATCCAGCGTCGGCCCCACAGATCGGCAGCTTGACTGACAGGCGGACTGAGAACAGCAGTGAGGATTGCGATGGTCGACGTAAACCATACCGACTCCGTAGAGCCGCCGACGACCGCAGTGATATCTCTTGCAAGCGATCCCGAGCCGACGATATTAACAAGCTGTGCGAAGTAGATCGTGTTGATGGCCGTCGATGCAGTTAGTGAGAACGCGACCGCAGATCCTTCGGCGAACTTACAAGGACGATGACCAAGGCTCTTGCTGTTACTCCCGGCTGCTTGACTTCAGTCGCATTGGACGGAACGTCTTCGAGATGTGTGCTTGCCGTCTCCTCGACCTTGCTGTCAGATGTCCTAATAGCGGACATGATCGTTGACGTGAACTGCCAGTGATCAGGCCAATGCAGCGATTTTCAAGTGAGATAGGGCACTTCGCATAAATGCTACTCGTCGATCGGTCTTGTATGCACTGTAGATCCTTATGCGATGCTAGCCCAGACCAAGGGACGTTCGTGCGGAACCCCAGACTGGGGTAATGCTGGGGTAAAGCGGAGGGTTGGGACTTTGTAAAGCTTTGTAATCGCATGCAGCATTGAGCTCGCCAGCAACAGTGAAGAGCCACAAGCGAGCTCCACTAGCTACCTGAACTTTGGCCTCTTTCAATTTTCGATTTGTGATTGGGTCTTGGGGGCAGTGTTGGGTCCACATCTCCGAGAACGAGTGTCATGAATTCCCAAACCAAGTCGAGACGTTCAGCTCACAAGTTCCCACTCCTGGCATGCGGCGGCAGTCATGGATGAGCTTGTCGGGCAAGACGTCCACACTCATGATACAGTGCGCAGCGCAAAGTACCGGCCATCACTCGATCAAATGTGAGGCAAATTGATAGGAGTGGTCGTGATGTCTGATAGCACAACGTCGAATGTATCCGATCAAGCAGCAAAGGGTGCCGGTGCTGGCCCCAGCATCGCATCGCCCTACATGTAGTCAATTTCCGGACACCATGATGTTCCGGACCTGGCAGTGGGCGCAGATATCTTTGCATTGAGTAGCTCGCGGTGTATGCGTCCTCATAGCGAAGATGTGCCGTGACATTGTTCAAAGTATGGGGATCGCCGGCATGCAGACAACTATGCTCATGCGAGGCTCAATATTCGTGCCGTGTGGAATGCAGCCATCTGCCGCTTCGTGCGCAATGAGCCCCTCAGATCTTCCTCCTCACCAATCCTCTGAAGAAATCAAACGAATTACTGTCACTCTGCAACTCCCACCTCTTCCCCGTCTCACGATCCCCAAACCCCAACTCCTCCGCAACAAGCAACCCCCAATCCGTCGAAATCCCCTTGATTCTCGCCTTCACTCCCCCCTGCGTCTCTAACGTGACGATCTGCTCGCTATGCAGCCAAGAGCGATAGTAGCTCTGCTCGAAGACCGTGTCGAAGCCAGTCCGGCAGAAACGAAGGTATAGTCCTTCGAAGTTCGCTAGGATAGACGCGAGGAGACGCTCGAGAGAGGGGGCGGGGAGGGCGGCTTTGGCTGCTAGTTGGGCGAGCGAGGTTGTTGGTGCGGCGTTGAGGACGTTGAGGCCGACGCCGACGATGAGGGTGTAGTCTCCTCCGGCGTAGCTGGAGTTCACTAGTATGCCGCCGATCTTGACGTAGGCGTTCTCGCTGGCGGGTCTTGTGGGATCCAGCGCGTAAATGTCGTTTGGCCATTTTAGACGGACTGGGAGGCGGGCATAGCCTTTGTCGTAGGTTTGGATGCCGGCCACTATGGCGAGCGCGGCGAGGTATTGCACGAAGACTACGGGCGCTGAAGTGGAAAGGGCGAGGGAGTGGCGCATGACTGTGCTGAACATGAGGCTGCCGGGTGGACTTACCCAGACATTCGTTCCTCGCCCTCGGCCGGCGAGTTGTGTTGTGGCCGTTGCTGTGAGGCCATTTGGGACTTCGGCGAGCCAGGTGGGGTTCTTCTCGAGCATTGTACTGGTACTTGTCACCACTTCGCCGTAGATCAGGATCTTGCCAAATGTAGCTTCTGACTCCTTCTGTTGACTGTGATAGTTGCGTAGGTGCGTGTAGAAGGCATGGTGATCGAAGTTGGGCGTGTCTTTGGACTGTGGCAAGGATGTCTCGTGAGCCATCAGTGTCTTAGGGGGATCTTCGGGTTCTAGGCCTCCCACTGGGTCCGATGCAGTGGCTACCGCCGCTTTCACGCGACCCAGATCGAAAGCATCACTTTGCAAGGCGCTTCCGATGAGAAACGTGTCATTCTCGCCCTTGATCACGTTATCGGCTATGAGGCCAGCCTCCTGCCAGCTTTGTAGCAGCTCCGAAACGACGATTGGTTGGGAAGCAGTCAGATGCAGACCAGAAAGCGATGGCACTGAATGCTGTGTTTCTGCTCGAATGTCCAGCCCAAGTTTGCGCAAACATGCTGTCATAAAGAGAATTCGATATTGCTCATCCTCTACCAAGGCATCGACTAGCTTATCGTAGCCTTGAGGCCCTGTAGGCTCATCTCGATTGAGATTTGTGCCAGAGAATTCGGGATGTGGTCCTGTCAGGATGACACTGCCCTCGCCGACCTTGCAGTACACGATCGCAGCTTTGTTACTTTTTTGCTCGTCAGCTGTTGCCACTTGGTCTTCATATGTCGCTAGGATCTCGACACCTTTGTCGGCGTACTTCATAGCGTCCACGAAGAAGCCGCCGCCGTTATAGTAAGCCTTGAGCCTCTCGGGCACAGCAGCTTCTACATCCGTAAGTTGCTTCGTCGCGACCTTTAGCTCTGCTGCCCTCATGCCAGCTTCCGAATGGTATACAAAGCCAGGAAATGCCAGCCCTTTGCACATTCCGGGAAAGAATGCTAGCTCCCTCTCGCCGATGACCTCCATCCCCTTCACGCCGACCTCGAACTCGCACTTAGCACAGCCATAATAGCCGCCCGCACACAGTCCCAGGTACCTGCCACCCATTTCAACATATTGCTTGATCCGGCGATTGCCTTTACCATTCAGGATACGACAGTAGCCCATATCAGCGCCTCCGGGCATTACTAACAGAGCACAGGTTGACATCCATGGTTCTTTCAGTATCTGATCTGCGGACACGTTGATGACGGCGTAATTGGGGAGCAGACGACGGAGTGACCACGTAGCGTGCTTGACTGACGATGTCGTAGAGCCTGGTCCGGCGTAGATCAAAACATTGATTTTGGTGGTCATCCTCTTGGGTATAACAGCTTGACCGTTATCTCTAAGTTGATGCACCCCGAAAAGACACGGTACAACGCTGCTCAAGGTTTCGACCAGAGATCGCTCTCAGAGGACAACCTATATATTCTATTAGCTTTCAAGTGCTGTTGATAGGTGGCCGAGCATAGTTCAGGACTTCGGGAGAGATGGAGGTCACGTGCTCGGAGGTACATATCCTCTTCCCATTCACTGAACCTGTCCCCTCCACACCAACCCCATTCGAGGAGACAGAAACAGTGATGTCGAACGCAGATGATCAAAGAAAGCCCGAAGATGTGGAAGATGATGACGAACCTGATGAATGGTGAGTTGCTGATTCCGAGAACTGCAGGTCGATGAACTCGACTAACGCCACGCAGGGACACGAGGATCTTCAGCACAGGCTGTGCAGGTGAGCGGTCCAGATAGAAGCGTTGAATTTCAAGAGGAACGGCTGACGAGATTCAGAGGAGAACACGAAGCTGAATGACTGCTTCTTTGAGAAGAAAGACTGGCGAGCTTGCAAAGAGGAAGTAAGTGGCGAGCGAAACTCCGAACCTACCGACATCTCAGCACTGTCCGACCGAGAATTCACAGACTTGAGCTGTACTGACTGACCGTGCCAGATGGAGTCGTTCAAGCAGTGTTGGAAGAGGCAGGGGAACGATCAGCGGACGGACGCGAAGGATGTCTAAGGGAGGGTTTTCGATATCCTAGCTTAGTGGCGTTGACGGTCACGGCGGACGTCTTTCGTTTTAGCAGGTGCTGCCGATGCACTGTAGATCTCTCTGCGGTCGTCCTTGGAAAAGGCAAGATATCGCCTAATTGTATACAGCCTAATGCAATCCAACGGTGCTCAAGTCTCGAGAGCTCTCCATCCACCGAAGCTCGGACCACGCCCTCGACATGACCGACTTCGACTTTCCCAATGCAGTGATCATGAGGCACTCATATCGAGGCATCATGGCTTCGTCAACACCCGTAAGAGCGGGCGCAGGCTTGCTCGGATTCATCTTCGGCCCAGCATGTACGTCGCGATCTCACACAGCGCGCACAGCAGTCCGCCAATATCAATGTCGCCGCCATCTCTCCCAAGCGCCTCGAGCATGGCAACAGGCCGCGGCAGCGACTGCAACATCGACACCACCGAAAACTGCATCTCGGCCTGCTCCCCGGCCTCCCGCTCCTCAGAGCTCATCCGCCAGTAATCTTCCCGCAGACCACGCCCTCACGCCCTCCCCCCTCCACTCTCTCACAGACGGCCTGATCGACCCTCCCCCATTCCTCGATGAGCACGAAAAGCAGGTAGACTGGACGCGCTCCTACCATGGTCTCTCCTCTACGCCCTTCTCTCCGGAGCAAGGACAGCTACTCATGGCTGCGGTGGACACGAACGACATCGAAATCAAACCGGATGGGATATTGTACCTGCCTGAGATAAAGTACCGGCGGATTCTGAATCGTGTGTTTGGGCCAGGAGGATGGGGTCTAGCGCCGAGAGGCGAGACGATAGTAACGGGGAAACTGGTGACCCGAGAATACGGACTCGTCTGCGGCGGCCGGTAAATTCATCCCCCTTCACCCAGCGATCCATGACCCTCTGCTGATTGTTACGACGCAGACTCGTCTCCATAGCCCGCGGCGAGCAACAATACTTTGACCCCGACGGCATCCCCACAGCGACCGAAGGCTGCAAATCCAACGCCCTGATGCGGTGCTGCAAAGACCTCGGTATCGCTAGCGAGCTCTGGGATCCACGGTATATTAAAGGCTTCGTGAGGGACCACGCGAAGGAGATGATTGTGGAGCATGCGGTTACGAAGAAGAGACGGAAGCACTGGATGAGGAGGGACGATGAGCTGAAGTATCCGTTGAAGGAGGTGTCGGGGGCCCAGGCGGGGCAGGTGAGGAAGGTATGAGGTCGAGAGACGGACTGGGAAGTGGGGAGGGGAGGGTGAGGATAGTGTAAGATGGTGTGTATTGCTATAGACAGATACCCGGGCGACGAAAGCCTATGTACATTGCTCAGCTCCAAGTGGTCACTTTGCCGACTTCTTCTTGCTGGGCGAGATTTGCGCCTCCACACTCTTTCTCAGACCGACCTCAGCGATGCTGCCCGGTCCGTCTAGACTCTCAGGCTCACTTACTAGACTTTCCGCCACAACGGGCTTGTCCACATCCGCAGCATCAAACGTAGGCTTCACACTCGCTTCGCTTTTTGATCCACCTGTGCCTTGCCCTGATACCACTCTCGATCCCTTCTTCGCCGTCGGACTCACAGGTGCCAAACCCCTATGACCATCAGTGTAAGCGACTACCGGCTCCTGTCCGCCTTGCGCCGACACACTACCCGGTGGCGTGTAGACCTGCTCCGGCACCCTCGGCGGATGCGGATTCAGAATCCTCTGCATCAATCCCCTTTCATCAATCTCACTATCATCGTCATCCGGCCCTTCGAAAAGCGAATCATCCCACACCGCGCTACCAGCCCTCTCAAGTCTGTACTTCGAGCTCGCGCTCCCGTGCTGGCTATTAGAGAGTTCCGTCACTTCATCCTGCGCTTCGCGATTTTCGCTATCCGTCCTCTTCGGTCCGCGCGGCGCAGTCTGGTCATGCACCTCCTCTCCGCGGGTGGAGTCTATCGGCTCGTCTAGCGGTGGCGCGCGTTCGCGAGCAGGCTCTGCTTCATCCCGAGTCCGCGCGCTGTAGGTGTCCGCGAAGTGGGTGTCGCAGAGGTGCTTTACTACGGGCCAACCGTAGGCGTTCGCGAACATTCGCCGGACGACGATGTTGTTGTGTGCGTCTGGCTCGAGGCGGACGAGGACTTTGCGCCAGCTCAAGTCCCGGTGGTAGGCGCGTGCGATCTTTTCCTCGACGCGCATGCCGCTGCTGTCAACTGTGTCGGTGCTATGCGTGCTTTCTCTGCTCGAGGCACTGAATTTGCGCATGTTATCAGTGGAAAGAGTACGAGAGAGCTTGGTGCCAGGTCGCTTGATTGGTGGGTGAGGAATGTCTTCGGGGTGATAGACGCGGTCGTGGAAGATTGTGCGTGAGCGGCTGCCAGGATCGGTGATCCATTGTCGACTGGGCATGGGAGGGTGTAGAATGTCGCCTGCTGACTCGAAGATGGATGTCTTAGGTGGGGCTTGCAATTCGCCTGTGTTGGAGTTGAGGTAGCTGTCGCCTTTGCTTGCCACTGGGCGCTTTTGGCTGGGAGCAGCATCTTTGTGATGTTGTATCGTGGGATTCGGGGTTGTACCCTCAACACCCGCCAAGGCCTCGTCCACAAGCTCATCATCGCCAGGACCCATGGTCTGCCCTCGGCGAAGAGCTTTCTTAGTCTTCTTCGACAGAGCTTGCTGCTGTTGCTCGGCCGACGGGGCTGGAGATGCAGGCCGGAACCAGCCCCAGACATGATCCATCATGCCCTTTTGCTGAGTTTGTTCGCCGTCCGACGCTATGGCTCCAGACTTCATCTCAGCCTTGTTGAAGCTTAAGCGATTAGTTAGCTTCTTGCTGTCTTCAGCAGTTTCGTCCTCATCTGGTTGCGGCACCATATCGCCATCGCCCTCCCTCACGTACTCGTTATCACTGTCGTCGTTGCCATATGCCATAGGGTTGACATGATCGAGCGGCTGCTGACCGTTGACGTTTGCGCCTGTGATCTCATTCCACGCCCATTCTGCAGCGGTTCCAATGAGACCGTTCTCCCGTCGCGCTTTGTCGACCTTTCCAAGACCCCGCCAGTCGAGGAACAGCAGACAGCTAGTCCGCAGTGGCACGATACCATCGTTCACTACATTCGAGTACACGGTCCTGTTCCGGAACATGCGAAGCACTTGATGAGCTGGACCGGTAGGCAAGATCCGAAGCAGTGGCTTCGCGCCTGGATCGCCCTCGTTCTGGTGGTTTGAGTTGCCACCGAGGCCGCCAATCATGGCATTCCAGCCGTCGCGCGCACTCGCAAGCCCAGGAGGTTTCCAAGTCAGACCAAGATCCTGTCCCGTCCGACCTACGAGCCCGAAGTCAAGCGCAAACTTGACGTACATTGGATTCTCGTTGCTCAGTCCCAGCATCGGAGACGCCATGGCAATGAAATTGACTGGCTTGATCTTTTCGAAGAACGTCGGCGAATGCTTGTGAATGTATGCGACGGCGTAGGTCTGCACTAGTCCTCCCAAGCTGTGGCCGATAAAGCTGATGCTCGTGTATTGGTATGGCAGCTCCTCTGCCTTCTTCTCCGTACCGTTCTCGACGTGCACGCTACTTCCGTGATGCACCTGCTTGCCATCTCGTTTATCCTTCTCCGCTTGCGACTTGAACGTGTCCGTCAAACTACGTGTGAGTGGCTTCTTGATGGGTAGGAAAGGCTGGTCCGGATAAGTCATCTTGAGAACGTACTTCGCCAGTCGCTTCCCCAAGTACTGAATGCCGTTCTCGGTGCGCGCAGCATTGCCGCTGAACCCACGGACAACGGTCTCCTCGTCGTCAGAGTCTTCAACATCAGAGTCGATCTCTTCCTGGCCGCCCGTGGTGGGCGCGGTCGCAGTAGTCTCCTCATCACCCTGCTCGTTCGTGAACGTACCGCCTTCCGCTGCTTGGCTTGCATCTTGTCGAGACCTACGCTCCCGTCTCTGAGCTCGATAAGTCTCCTTGCGCTTCTTGGCATCAATGCGCGCCTGCGCAACCGTCGCGTCAATGCTCTCCTTAAGGAAGAGCATGTCTGCACCAACGTTGCTGTGTAAACCGTGCGTGAGCACGACTAGATGGAGCTTTTTGCGCTTCTGGCTTGACTTCTCATTGGCGACCTCCTCTGAAGTGCCTGCTTTCTCACCAGTCTTCACGCTCGCAGGATCTTCGCCCTCCCACGTCGGCATAGCAGGCTTATCCCATAACGCGTTCACGTCCTCCACACGTAACCTGACAGCCTTCGAGTACACTCCGGCCGTTTGATGGGCCGATCGTCGTCCCGTCTGTGTTCGTGCCTTCTGCTTCTCCAGGTCTCTGACATGTCCCGGCCCGCCATGGCCTCTCGCGGCCACCGCAGCGAAGCCCAGATCCAGACTTCGCTCGTCTCGTCCGACTAGTATTTCAAAGTCCACACTCGCGCTTGCTGAAAACAGAATCTGCGATGCCACTTCAATAATCCACGTGACAGCTCCTGTACCGTCCTCATTACCCAAACGATCAAGGTCACGGTCTGACTGATTGCTGTGCCTCCGTTTCCCCAAGTCCGCTCCGGTCTCTCTGATCTCGTCGGGCACTGTCAATTTCGTCTGCCAGCTGCCCGCCGCCTTGAGCATGGGCTCATACTCCGGCACGCCATATTTCTTGGGCTCCTCAACCTTATGATGCGGGTTAAAGGTCGAGGGGTATGCTGCCACGTGCAGGGTGTATGGGCCATGGATGAAGGCTGCGCGAAGAGGGAGAGCGGAGGTGTTTTTGACCTTCAGATGGAGGTGGGAGGGCGTGGGAAGTATGCGGTCGTTGCTCGGAGTATACGTCAGAGTGTACCGGACTACCTCGCCGATCTTGACGCTGCCAGCTTGGTGGACGAGAAGCATCGCCGAGGCGGTGTGATCGTAGATTCTTTGAGCCACGAGCTCGCGCGAGAAACGTTGATTTCAAGGCGGTGCTCAGGTCAAAATAGAACTTCCGAGCCACGTGCCATAGCGATCAGCTAGTTCCCTTGATCCGGATGCAGTAAGAGATAGGTCATGGAAATATAATTCATTATTGCATGTCTTTACGCGGAGACGCTCACAAGGACATAAACTCTGCGTGACGTAGCTCGCGTGGCCGCGGCTGACCGCTGACATCTGCGACACAATGCACAAGGTGTAGACGGTCAAGCCGCTTCTGTATCAGCGTCTTGATTCAGATGATGCCCGGATGACGCAGGATGAACAATGCCGGTTCGAAAGACATTTCGACCGGCGACAGAATGATTGCGCAGGCCGGTAGCACGAGCATATGTGCATCCGGCGATGTCCTTTTGGGTCCTCTCACTGATCACTTTGCAACGCTCTGGGACTTAAAGTCTGAGTCGTGCGGTATCGTGGATACAGCTTCTACCTAGTCCGCTATACATGTAGAGCGCAAAGGCTCATCACGGAAAGAGATGTTTGCGATCGCTAGACCAACAGCTCAGCCAGCAGATAACTTCACTTGACCAAGTCGGTCACAATGATGGCGCGGCATGAGTTCATGTGTCTGCGATGTGCCCCTCTGGACGGACTCGCAAGCCTACGGTACAGTGCTACTCCGCGATAAGGCTGCAGCGGCCTGACAGGATGGAAGAGGAGAGAATACAGTTGGTTCATCTACCTGCTTGCCAGTGTCTGCAGCCGAGTGTGTGTACCCATTTACCCGCTGAGTTTGAAGGCATCCTCGTGGATTGTGGAGAATCTGATTAGTCTTCGTAATGTCGTTGTTGGTGCACTGCAGTCTGGGACATTTGACCACTCACGGCGATAGTATCGCGGAAGCGCATCTGCCGACTCTAGCACGGAGGAGAAATTCGTCAAGGTAAGTAGGAGACGTTTATATTCTCTTGAGGGTATATGGCTCCGAAGCGCGCTCATCGCCCGGTCCAGGTACTGGTGGGCAGTCTTCCAGAATTCAAAGGAGCTGAGCGCGTTGCTTGCATAAGCGATGGGAGAACGTCGAGCTCCACATAGAACACGCATGTGCTGACTGACGTGCGTATGGAGGAGTGTACATTAGCTGCGTTGCTATCGCCAAAGATCGCCGTGGTGGCAACAACAACCGACTTATGGTGCTGTACTTGAAGGAGCTGAGAGCTAGCGTGCTCACGAAGCTTCACAGCCTGTGGCATGGGCGGCACGTCAGGACATCGCGCCAGATGCGCTCTCGAAATAGTGATTAGGGTCATACAACGACATTGAGTCCGTATGCATACCATCGGGTATGCTGTCAGTGATGCGCTACGCTGTACTCTACTACGCAAGTGGCCATTGAGACATGTTGTCAAAGCACGCAAAGTAGAGGTGAGGTTCAAATCAGTCGCGTAAGCCGCAGCGTCTGTGCTTTCCTTGTTGTTGATGGCGGGGCAAGTTGGCGGCGCGTGTGTGTGAGGTCCAGCTGCCGCCCGCGCAGCTCTCTCATAGCCTTCTCTGCTGTTCCTCACACTGCGAGCCCTTCATACAAACCTCTCTACCAAAATCGCACCTCACTGTAAGTTGGCCCATACAAACCTCCACCACCACACAATACGAGCACATCACCATCTTTACACTCGCACGCGTTTTTTGCGTGTTTTCGACGCGATCCCTCGTCGCTGGGCTCATTGTTATGGCTTCGTCGCATTGCGGTCGTCGACATCATCACCGTCGTCGTCGCCATCAATGGCGCGCAATCGCTGACGGCGAAGCAGCACAACCAGACCTCGCACCAACATCCTGAACAATCCCAATTGTAAGTTGTCGCGGTTACGATCACCTTGTTGCGACCGGTGCAGCAAGCATGGCAACAATGCGCCCGAGGCATCGCGCGTCAGCTGTGCTTGTTGAGTTGACTGCACTGCGGCGACGCGCTTTGTAAAGCTTACTGCAGGCTTGACCATATCTTATTCCCCAGCACACATTCACCGCGCAGGTCAAGTGTACTAACGTGCGATCGCGCCATAGCTCCCACTCACTCAACCCACTTCACACTGCAAACATGCCCAAGGAGAAGGCTACCACGCGTGCCTCTAAGAAGGGTGGCAAGGCCGATGGCGGTCGCAAGAAGAAGGGTCAGTTCCTCGTTGTCTTCTACCCCATCTCCCTCGGTCACTGACTTGCCACAGACCCCAACATGCCCAAGCGCGGTCTCTCCGCCTACATGTTCTTCGCCAACGACCAGCGCGACAAGGTCCGCGAGGACAACCCAGGAATCAAGTTCGGTCAATCTTGTCTGGTCCAGCACATGCCATTGCAACCCATTGACTGATCATAGGTGATGTTGGCAAGATCCTCGGCGAGAAGTGGAAGGGCTTGAGCGATGCTCAGAAGAAGCCTTACAACGCCAAGGCTGAGACCGACAAGAAGCGTTACGAAGACGAGAAGGCGGCTTACCAAGCTGTATGTTGCCCCCAACCCTGGTTCCACGCATCCCTGCTGACAATGCATGCAGACCGCTGCCAACGATGATGATGACGAGGATGAGGACTAGAGCATGACATGCTTCTTCTCTTCTTCTTCCGCGACTTCTCCAGCACGACTCCAGACTTGCTGTATCGGTCTGTGAACGATGGCTGTTTCTTGCTGGGCGTGCAAGCTGTGGCGATGGCTCCGTGCGACGGCGCGAAAGCTATGCGATGCAGACTTGCTGCAAAGCACTTGCTTTACGTTATGATACCAGTGGGCTGACTACCATGGATGCTGCTTCAGTGCATCGGTGGGGAGGGTTGGCCTGACTTCGACGGCGCATGGCAAAGGGGTGTACCATAGTGTCTAGAATTTTTGCTTGCTTCTCGTGTTACATGCTCCAGCTCTCGACCTCGTCGATCAGATCGCAGATGCTGTCAATCATCACAAACGGTCTTTCGTGATTTCGTCGACCAGTTGTGCTGCGTCACTGCGAGAGTTTCCAGCAGTGAAATGCGTATCTCTGCCGACAACACTTAATCTAGCCATGTCCGTCGGCCGTTCAGCTTGACTCATCCCACCTTCCATCTCAATCTTCAAGATCTTAAGTATCATGTTCAGGTGGGAACAGCAGAAATGCATCTTCTCGGAACATTTCTCGCCCTCCACCCCGGCACTGCCACCCTCCACAGCTCCACCCGGCGATCTCCGCTCACTGCCGAGCGCCTCTAGCCGCCTTGCACTTGACGCGTGTCAGCGCTCCACGTGAAGGAACCAAACGGGCGCCAAACCCGCCAGAATTCCGTCATCGAGCATCGCGATTTGTACTGATTTAGACGATGTTCAGGCCGAATACGAAACACTATGTGCCTGGTACCTGAGCACAAACTGCACAAGCTGCGCGTCTCGGGTGTGTACCTTGCTTGCGATTGGTAGGGCTGCAGGGACATGGGTTTTGACAGGCGACGGGCGGTTGGGGTCGCGTGCATGTTGGGACGTTGATTCTGGTGGTGTTATTATTCCTTGGTTCTGCACTGCTACTGCTACTGAATTGATGTGACATTGACGGTCGTTGCGATTTGACAAAGAATGCATTGTTTGGGACCTTTCATTACGACACTCGCTTGGGACTTGAGTGATTTCCACCCTGCACGGCGTTTCAGGCTAGGATCGCTTGGAGCATTTCACAGCAGCAATCCTCAGTGTATACAGCATAAAGTCTACAACAACGTAGTATAGCCTTCTTCGCGTTTGGATCGAAGGGCGGTACAGAATAATCCGTGGACGGCGATCCTCGCCTCCAAGCAGCAACATTGGGTGCAACGAGTAGACGGTGACACCATGGCGGCGGCGTTCTGGGCAAGGCAAAATAACGGCGGCGGCGGCAAGAGTGGCACAGACGAGCTCTTGAACCTGCTCGCCAATCCCTACGGTGGTACCTTGTCGACGAACTCCTTCTTCGCCTCGCTAGGCACCTCTTTAGGCGCCACAGCAGTGATCGCACTCCTCTTCTGCTTTCTCAGACCATACAACAATGTCGTGTACGCGCCTCGAGCGAAGCATGCAGATAGCAAACATGCGCCTCCAGCGATCAGCAAGGGCATATTTGGTTGGATACCACCGCTCATGCGGACGAAGGAGCAAGACATGGTGGATAAGGTCGGGCTGGATGCGGCGATCTTCATGCGCTTCACGCGCATGTGTAGGAACATGTTCGTGGTGCTCAGCATAGTGGGCTGCGGTGTGCTCATACCCGTATACTTGCTCTCTGCAAATAAGTATACACCGCAGAGGAAGAGGCAAGATAATTACAGCACCGGACAGGGGGTATCGTTCTTTTACAAGCTCACGCCGCAGAATATGTACTTCAGCAAGTCTTTCTGGGCGCTGGTCGTGGTGGCGTACGTTTTCGACATCGTGGTGTGCTACTTTCTTTACCACAATTACGTCGCAGTGCTGAGATTACGGCGCGCATATCTGGACAGCCCAGACTATCAGCGCAGTCTGCACGCGAGGACACTGCTTCTCACAGACATTCCGAACGACTACCGGACCGACGACGGCGTTGTCAGGCTCACAGATGAGATCAGAGCGACGGACAGCGTGCCAAGAGCAGCGATCGCAAGGAACGTGAAGGAGCTGCCAGAGCTAGTGGAAGAGCATGAGGATGCAGTAAGGAAGCTGGAGAAGTACTTGGCGAAGTACCTCAAGAATCCGGACAAGCTGCCTGCACAACGACCTATGTGCAAGGCCTCGAGCAAAGACCAGACGTACAGCAAAGGGCAGAAGGTGGATGCGATTGAATATCTGACATCTCGAATCAAAAACCTGGAAGTCGAGATCAAGGGGGTGCGAGAGACTATAGACAAACGCAATGCTCTGTCGTATGGCTTCGCAAGCTATGATCAGATCTCGGAGGCGCACGGCGCAGCATACTTGTCCAGGAAGACAGGCCCTCACGGCTCGATCGTGCGACTTGCGCCCAGGCCGAACGATCTTGTGTGGAAGAACCTGAAAATGGCGAAGAAGGACAGGAACTGGCAGAACTTCATCAACAATCTCTGGGTCGCGGTCTTGACACTCTTCTGGACTGCGCCCAACGTCTTCATTGCAGTGTTCCTTGCCAACTTGGCCAATCTGGGCAAAGTGTGGCCAGCCTTCAACCAATCACTCCTGGACCACCCGAAATGGTGGGCTGTGGTTCAAGGTGTGGCAGCACCGGCAGTAACTAACATCTTCTACTACTATCTGCCAGCTATCTTCCGCAAACTGTGCGTCAGCTCTGGCGATGTTACGAAAACGAGCCGCGAGCGCCATGTGATGCACAAACTGTACACGTTCTTTGTGGTCAACAATTTGATCATCTTCTCGATTTTCGCAGCGCTCTGGGGCTTCGTCGTGAACGTCATCAACGCCAACAAGGAGAAGAATGAAGGCGTATGGGAAGCAATCACGCACGGTAAGTTCTTCCTCTCCGTCATTACGACACTCTGCCAGATCTCACCGTACTGGATCGGCTGGCTTCTGCAACGAAACCTGGGCGCCGCTGTCGATATTAGTCAGGTCGTCAACCTAGCCTGGGGCTCTATTTCGCGGAAGTGGTTCTCGCCTACGCCTCGCGAGCTGATCGAGCTCTCTGCGCCGCAGCCATTCGACTATGCTGGGTACTACAACTATTTCTGCTACTATGCAACTGTCGCATTGGCATTCGCGACAATTCAGCCCCTCGTGCTGCCTGTCGTGTTGTTCTACTTCTTCCTCGACTCGTGGCTCAAGAAGTATTTGCTGTTGTACGTCTTCATTACGAAGTACGAGTCGGGTGGTATGTTCTGGCGGACGATCTTCAATCGCATGCTCGTTGCTGCGTTCCTCGGCAACGTCGTAGTAGCACTCGTGGTCGTCGCTTTTGGGAGTGTTGGGATCAATTGGGCAATGCTTGCATCGCTCGGCCCTTTGCCATTCCTGCTTGCTGCGTTCAAATGGTATTGCGCTCGCAAGTTTGATGACCAGATTCATTACTACCAGACTGGCAATGCGATCAAAGACCGAGAGGAGCATGCTGGGGCTGAGCACAAGACACGCAAGAGCGATCGCGTGGGCGTCCGCTTCGGCCACCCTGTGCTCTACAAGCCGCTCATGACGCCGATGGTGAGCGCAAAGTCGCAGCATCTGCTCAAGCAAATCTATTCTGGCCGTACATCAGTCGAGGACAGTCGCACTGTGGGCGGCTACAGCGACGTCTACCTCGATGCAATGGACTCGAATGCGCCTGGCAAGGCTTCTGGAAAGAATCCTGCGCCCTTCGAGCTGGTCGATGAGAACCAGATGGACTTTGAGCATTACAAGAACCGCCCTGAGTTCCGCGACGAAGCAGGCGGTGACGGTGAGCTTTATGGCCGAGCGGCTGACCTCATCCGCCCGGGTACGCCAAGCACGATCATGACTGGCGTGACCCGTACGGGCACAATGGATACCTATGATCGCTCTCGCAGCACGTCGCGCCATGACCGCAACCGCTCTGATGACTCGGACTCGACTCGCGTAGCGCCTATGGGTGGCACAGACTATCCTCGCGGATATCACCAAACGCCAAACATGCGCGAGCAAAGTCCAGCCGGCAGTGACTTTGGTGATGGCTTCGCTGGCCGAGGGCGTCCGGGTCTGGGGCATGCGCCGAGTCGAGAGGGACTTGTGGGTGGTGCGGCGAGGATGGGAATGTCACCACCTCCAAAGATGCCTGGTGGGTATGGTAATCTGAGGAGTGAGACTACGACTCCTGGGGAGGAGAGCACGAGTTATGATTACTTCAGACGAGGACGGGGTCTATAAATTGGATACATGTACTTTATGACTTTGGATTTCGGAGTATCTGGGCATGGGAGGGGATCTGGGACGAGCATCGGGGGTTGCGTGGTGGGGATGGATGTTCAATGGAGTTGTATAGTACGCTGTGCGGCTTCCTGGCCCGGCCAATGTACGCATTATAGACTGTCGCCATGGCATCGATGACAGTATTTTAGAGCTGCTGAATTGTCATACTACCTACTCCTTATCATTGTCCGACACCGGCTTACCATGGTAGAGTGGAGCCGGAGTTTTCACGGTTGATGACTTTGCCACCGAGACGTGGTTCATGATTGCGTTCCGGAAAGCGATTCTGCTCACGTGCTTGAGTCCAAAGCAGGGGTGTGTTTGGGATCGTGGGCCTTTCCGGGATTGAAAAGACTCCATCGATGCGTTCACAATGGCAGATCTGGACCTCGACGAGATTTACCGCTTCGCCATCCAGCTTGGGAAGAATGCCGGCGACATGCTGCTGAGCGCGGCAAATGCTCGAATCAACGGTACAGCTCACGCAGTCTCGACGGAGAAGGAGTCGGCTGTAGACCTTGTGACGCAGACTGGTAGGTATCCATTGCCAGGTGTCCAGCGGTGTTACCCCTTTCACTGACGAGCACGACAGACGAAGGTACGCACATTATATGATCTCATAAAGCATGCCAATGGTCCGTATGGCCTTCGTCCAGAATCGGTCGAGATGACTGCAGAGGGCTGACGAGACGAATGCGAAGACGTCGAGGCTTTCATCAAGCAACGCATACTATCAATGTATCCCGATCACAAGTGCGTTGATCAACGATATCAAGTGACATGCGTGACTCACGCAAACTAACGACCTGTAGATTCGTTGGTGAAGAGTCGTACAGCAAAGGCAATTCCAAGCAGTACCTCATTGATCACGCCCCAACGTGGTGCGTCGATCCTCTCGATGGTACGTCTATCAGTGCATACCGTGTCACGAGCACTCTTGCTAAAGCTTGTCCCAGGCACGGTGAACTACATCCACCTCGTCCCCTTCTACTGCGTCTCCATCGGCTTTGTTGTCAACCATGAGCCAGTGATCGGCATAGTCAACGCTCCATTTCTACATCAGCTGTTTTCCGCCTGCAAAGGTAAAGGCGCGTGGTTGAATGAGACGCAACAACTGCCTCTACTCCGGAATCCAATTCCTCCACTCCGGCAAGAAGCGCCGAAAGGCTGTGTTTTCTCTTGCGAATGGGGCAAAGATCGTAGAGATGCTCGGGATGGCAACTTGCAGCGTAAGATCGAGAGCTTCGTCAACATGGCTACGGAGCTTG
This sequence comes from Cryoendolithus antarcticus, assembly GCA_002077065.1. Taxonomy (NCBI): domain Eukaryota; kingdom Fungi; phylum Ascomycota; class Dothideomycetes; order Cladosporiales; family Cladosporiaceae; genus Cryoendolithus; species Cryoendolithus antarcticus. Next base: position 30,054 of record NAJO01000031.1, on the reverse strand, counting down.
GCGGTAGGCATGGCAAGGGAGGCATGGTGCATGGCGTGAGAAGTCTAGGAAGTGCCACGCTCGACCTTGCGTACTGCGCGATGGGAAGCTTTGACATCTGGTGGGAAGGCGTAAGTGTCTGACTCCATGGATGCTGCGGATGTAAGGGCTAATGCTTGTCTAGGGCTGCTGGGAATGGGATGTTTGTGCTGGTATCTGCTTGCTTAACGAAGCTGGCGGACTAGTCACTACTGCGAACCCTCCTGATGACTTCGATACCGCCGAGATCAAGCCTGCGAACTTGGGCGGACGGCTGTACCTAGCTATACGTGCTGCTGGAGGCAGTGACGGCGAGACTGGGAGGCAGGCGCAGGAGAGGACCGCCAGGGCTGTGTGGCGGAGAGTACGGACGCTTGACTACAGTAGACCTGGCGTTTAGATAGTGACCATGCGCTTGAGTGCCAGCAGGAATGACTGTAAAATATGATCTACCAGTAGGTACAGGACTAAGTAGGCTCTGACACTTGAAATTAACGCTTCGAAATCTATACTCGATATGTTCGAGGACATGTACGAACTTCGTGAATAAGGCACAACACAGACGGGTCTACTGTGTTGTGCCTAAGCCTTCTCAGTGACAGTTTCCATGTGCTCCAACTTCTCCTTGGCAACACTGAGCCCAGCGCCCTCGGCGTCTTCGCGGAACTCCCGATCCCTGGCCTGATCTTCTGCCATGATGATGGCGTTGGCACGCCACACTGGTTTGGTCGCGAAGAGACGATCCATAGATTCGAGTGCGATGGATTTGGCTGTGTGATTGTCAGCACATGAAATGCTAATACCTGATGCATGGGTGAAGACAAACTCTCGGGTACCAGGAACCACACGAAGAAGATCGAGCAGATCATCATGCTCGCGAAGAAGAAGTAAACTCCACACCCCGACGGGCCCATGGTGTTGAACATTTGAGGCGTGAAGCGCGAGATGATAAAGTTCCAGAACCAGTTGGAGGCAGCCGCAGAAGCTTGACCAAGGCCACGGGTGGTGATGTCGAACATCTCGCTGTTGATCACCCACGGGGTACCGTTCCAACTGGGCGTGTAGAATGCGGTCCAGAGGTAGAAGAAGAACATCGCTGCGATGCCGCCGCCGGAAAGCTTGGTATCGGCTGGTACGTTGGCTTTGACCGGGTTGTGGAGGATCTGATATCGTGTTAGCTCGACGAACATGACGGGTTGGAGAACAAGCTGGTGTACGTACGTATCCACCAATAATCCACATGCACACTGAGCCGCCAGCAGCACCAAGCATGAGGAGATTGCGTCGGCCAAGTTTATCGATGAGGAAGAGGAGCCAGATGACAGTGAAGACTGTCTTGACCACACCGAAGAGGCCGGTCGACAAGAAGCCAGTGCTGGTGCCGCTGACACCGATCGACTTAAAGACGGTGGGTGAATAGTAGTTGATCGCGTTGATACCTGAGCCGTTCTGCCACATGAAGAGCAGGCATCCGAGGAGCAGTCGCCATTGAATTCTGGGACTGCGAGCCACATGGCGGAAGGGCTGCCAGAAGCCGAGGCCACCAAGCTTAGTCGCCTGCTCCTCAAGTGCTGCATCCATGTATGCCACCTCTTCGACCATGTAGATGTCATCGGCGTCAAGCTTGCGGATCCATGACAAGTTCTTCAGTGCCTCTGCGCGACGATTCTTAGAAAGAAGCCAGCGTGGCGACTCCTTGATCCAGAAAGCACCAATGAATAGCAGGCCACCGGGAATAAGTTGCACAGCGAAGGGGATGAGCCATTGCGCGTGATTCGAGGGCAGTGTCTGGGAGATGCCGTAGTTGATCCAGAACCCGACAAGGCCGCCAATTTGCCATCCCAACTCGTAAATGCCTACGAGACGACCTCTGACCGCAGGAGGAGCAATCTCGGCGATGTAGATGGGTACGACCATGGACGCTCCGCCGACGCCGATGCCTGCAAGCACGCGTCCTGCCAGGATGAGGCCGAGACCGCGAGCACCGGTAGCACCCAACATGAGTCCAGCACCGAGCGTGAATACAAGCGAGAATATGATAAGACTCTTCTTCCGGCCAAGGTAGAATGCTGAGACGAAAGCGAAGAAAGATCCAAAGAAAGCTCCTGCTTGGTACACAGAGACAATGTTGGCCTTGACAGTTGCAAGGTCGGTCTTGTCATAGCTAGCGAAGTCGAACTCTTTGGTGAAGGAGGGGAGCGCGAGCTATGCTTCGTCAGTGTGTGACATGCCCGCGTGTAGTGACACTCGCGTACGGTGGTTCCGATAAAAGCACCTGAGTTTGTCAGCTACGTGTCCGTTGCAGACGTCTTCCAGAGTGAGACTCACTGTCATAGCCTATCATGCAGCTGGCAAAGGATGCGACAGCAGCACAGGCATAGACCCGCCAATTGTAGACCGCCTTAGGCGTAGGCCTGTCTTCGACTAATGTTAGGAGACCCATGATGGCTGTCTGGTCTTTCGAAGTTGATCGAATAGGAAGTTGATAGAAGATGAAAGGCAAGACGGCTGGCGGCAGGGTAGCTATGACAATATAAGAAAGATCGACTCCATGGGGTACGAGTATGGAGAAGCCGCTTACGACTAGTCTATCGCTGCTCGAGACTCATTAGACTCTGGTGTTCCACGTGAACGGGAAGAGACTTCTCCAGCACAAGGTCTCGCCATGCATAGGGCCGGTTTGCTGTTGTGGAGAAGGGCTGAACTTCGGTCGAAGAACTGGTTTTGGCACGTTAAATCAGCTTTGACCACCTGAAAAAGACCTTAGGGCTTCGGGAAATCCTTCATCCACAGTGGAAATGTCGCCCATTGCCTCCAGACTTTCGTGTGCAACGCGTGGAGCCGTAAGTACTTTGTAGTAAGTTCATGGAGGTGGGATGAACGTATTGACGATCACAATGGTCAGCAATGCAATCATGCACTAGACTGGTGACGGATCTCAAGAGGACATCGTTTCTCATCTGTAGCCACCTGGATCCAGTGCAAGTCAAGTAGGCCAAGCGAAGAGGGGCGCCCAAGGATCAGACGAAGGAAGCGAATCAACGAGGGATAATATGTCAGAGGAAATGGATGTAATCAAATGCCCAATTCCACCAGTCGACACCCTCGATGGGTTCACTGGCCTGTTCGGCTATCCAATTGCACATTCACTGAGTCCGTTGTTGCACACCACTATCTATACTGGCCTGAATCTGAACTGGACATACTTTCCGCTGTCTAGCACCGATATCCCTGGGTTTCTGGATCTCGTACGACACTCCAAATGCCGTGGTAGGTCAGTCCTTAGAGTCTGTTGCGATCGCCCGAGTAGCAATAAGAAATATCAAGGATGGGCCCGGGTGTTCATCACGAAAGCGTCACTGACTGATCTACAGGCTCTGGTGTGACCATGCCACACAAAGTTGCGATCATACCCTACCTGGATGAGCTTACCGACGATGGCCAAGCAGTTGGCGCTTGCAACACAATCGTCAAGCGAGACGGCAAGCTCATCGGGACCAATACCGACACCATCGGCGTACGAGAGTCGTTCCTGCAGAATGTTGCCGATCCCGAGCGAGCCTATCATGGTCGACCAGGGCTCGTAATTGGAGGTGGAGGAGCTGCACGCTCAGCTGTGTACGCCTTAGTCAAGCTGGGATGTAAGATAGTCTATCTCGTGAATCGAGATCCTACCGAGGTCGCTGCAGTGGTCGCCTGGTGTACGGCACAGGGGTACGGGTCCGGTCTGCGGCATGTGCTCACTGCTGCGGAGGCCGAAGGACTGGAGGGTCCTGGAGCTATCGTCTCGTGTGTACCGAACTTTCCACCTGCGACGTCTGCTGAGGTCGAGGCGCGGAAGGTGATCGAGGTCCTTCTAGCGAAGCCGCACAAGGGTGCTATATTGGAGATGTGCTACCACCCGACCGTTTACACAGAAATCGGCGATTTGGCGCAAAGAGCTGGCTGGCAAGTGATCTTGGGGACTGAGGCTATGGTGAGTGGACTGACTATCCACTGAGTGGGAGCCGTGCTAACGTCTCCGTCAGTTGTATCAGGGCTTCGAGCAGGTCAAGTACTGGACTGGTAGAGAAGTGAAGGAGATGCCGATAGCTGCAACTAAGGATGCCATTGCAGCAGCGCTCCGTGATGGTGTGGCATGAAGCTTTAGCAATGTGATGGGACGAGACCAAGAATGTATGACTATGTGCCTAGGATCTTGCGGTGAACGGAAGGTGCTGTTGGAAGAACCTTAATCAACCTTATGTGTGTACTTGAACCTCACCCTTACTTCCGCCTTACCAACGTCTTCAGCTCTGAAGAACCCGCACTCCTTCTTCGTGCACTCTATTTCAGACACCAAGACAACGTGGCCTTTATTTGCAGAAACGTAGAGGGAGACCAGTCGAGGCCAGTATACCAGTCACGCATCTCTTCACTTAGCCGTGGTATTGATAGTCATACTACCGACGCATCAACAGCGGCGTAGAGAACTTCGGACTCTGGACAGAGCGGCATTGTATTCCTCAAACCCCGAATATACGACTGACCAAGTCCGTTCCACTGCTCTTCGAACGGGAAGAGACACTTACAGCTTTGGCTGTGCCGTATCAATGTCAACCGCTTTACCAGTACGCATAGCTTTCTTGATGGCTTCCACTACCTTCACTGCACCCAAACCGTCTTCGGCGGTGCACATTGGCTTCTCCTCACCTTTGATGACTCGGACGAAGTGCGCGATCTGCTCGTCGAACGGCACACAGTCCCTCACATCGATTGACACGGTCTCCAGATCATTTGACCAGCTCCTCTCGTCGATCGACCGATGCCTGTTGATGGTCATGTCGCCCATGCTGACGACACCATCGGAGCCAAAGATGCGACAGAAATCCTTGCCAGATCGCGGAACGATCGGGTTCTCACCGGTGCCGGCCTCAAAGCTGTGTGGAGACGGCGCAGCGTCGCAGACCATGAAGGTGCCAACTACACCCGACGCAAACTTGAACATGACAGCAGCGCCTTCCTCGGCTTCATGTTGCCGTTGGGCTGCGGTCTGCTCCGCGTGCACGCGGGTTATCGGTCCGAGTAAGTATTGGAGGGTGTCGATTTCGTGGACCATATTGATGAGGATCACTCCGCCTTCCGAGGCTGCTCGCCAGGCCCCCAGGCCCTCGTAGTACGCTGCAGGTTTGTAGAGCATCCATAGTCCCGAAACAGCGATTGGCCTTCCAATGGTACCATTGTCGACTGCTTGTTTGGCAGCAGTCACCTGCGCGTTGAAGCGTCGATGGTGGCCCACCAACAACTGAGCTCCCGATCTAGCGACTGCCACCACGAGATCTTGGCCAGACTCGATTTCTAATGCTATCGGTTTTTCGACCAGCACATGGATTTCGGCGGCGAGCAGTAGCTTACTGATAGAGACATGCGTGCTATTGGGTGTGCACACGATGGCTGCGTCAAGGGCGGTCGAGGACTCCAGCAGTTCTTCGACCGTGTGGTACGAGGGTACACCATGCAATTCACTCGTCACACGTGCAGAGTCCCCAGGCCCTACCATAGCCGCTAGCGATGCTCCATCACAAGCAAGCACACTCTGCAAGTGTCGCGGGCCGATGACGCCAACACCGATGATGGCAATTCTGACGGTAGAGTGGCTCATGATCACAGAGAAGCCGAATGTGTCTGCGCGATTTCGGGACCACCTGCAACATATCCGCCCATGCTCAACGCAGCTTCCAGAACTCCGGGCAATTTGGATCTGCAAGTGGCTCTCGACCCGGGCAAGACATCTCCCCAAGGTCCGCTATGATCGCTCATCGCGCCCAGAGAGGACATGGCGGAAATGACGCCTTCAACAACGCTGACTATGTACTGTTGTACCAAGCGCCTTTGGTGGAAGAGTAGGCACGGCGCACGGATGAAGACACCTCCTTTCCTCAGAGTCCGAGCGCTGGGATAAACTCCAAGCAGGTGCAACCTCACGATAACGCGCTCGTACTTGCACTCGCGAGATGACTGCGTCCACTTCCGGATGGAATCCTGTCACGGACTTACAGGAGTGGATATCAGTATCTCAGCTATGACCGGCATCGAGAGCCTTGGGTATATTCTTTGGATGAAAAGGTTAAGGTGCATTCTTGACTTTGTCTCCATCAGTTTCGCAACTCTGTTTGCTCGTATCACCAAAGTAAACCCCCTGATTCACAAGTGGTTGATAGCGCACCCTGTTTGCTGAACAGGCATACAACGCAACACACTCAATCGTTGCTGTCGAGCATAAAACTCATCTATCGGGGCTACTTTGTAACTCGAAGCACTCGAACACCACTTCAGCATTATCTGACCAATCCCAATCACCATCACGACACCAGCAGCTATGCCTTCCCGCCCAGCGATCTGCTCTCACAGTCTCGGTCGCGCCTGGGTCCACAACCTCCCCGAAAAGCTCGACGCTGCTGCAAAGTATGGCTTCGACATCGAGCTCTTCTATGAGGACCTCCTCTACATCGCAAAGTACCTTCCGGGCGGTGCAACCTCCGCCAACCATCTCGCTGCAGCTCACATAGTCCGCTCGCTCTGCGATGAACGTGGCATCGCCATCATCAACATACAGCCTTTCATGCACTACGAGGGTCTGCGAGACCGACAACGGCATGCGAAGAGGATCCAAGAGCTGAAGCTGTGGATGCAGATGGCACATATCTTGGGCACCGATACCATTGCTATCCCTTCCTCATTCCTAGGGACGGACGAAGCGAGCGGCGACCTGGACTTGATCGTCTCGGATATGCAGGAAGTAGCAGACCTCGGTGCTGCGGAGGGCATCCACTTCGGATATGAGAGTCTGGCGTGGGGCATCTACTCGGACACTTGGGAGCGCTCGTGGGAGATCGTTAGGCGCGTCGATCGACCAAATTTCAAGCTCTGTCTCGACACATTCAACATGGCCGGTAGAGTCTATGCAGACCCGGCGGCGTCGACACAGAAGAATCCGAATGCTGAAGCCGACATGACAGCGTCTTTGCAGCGACTTGTCAAGACAGTGGACGTACGCAAGATTGGGTTCGTTCAAGTCGTTGACGCCGAGTACCTCGAGGAGCCATTGGTCGAAGGTCACGCCTACCACGATGCCGCACAACCCGCACGTATGAGTTGGTCGAGGAATTGCCGGCTCTTCTACGGCGAGAGCGATCGCGGCGCATATCTCCCTGTCAAGCAGATACTGAAAGCGATACTGGTGGACCTTGGGTACCGGGTCCGCATATCAGCGGAGCTGTTCAATCGGAGTCTGACTGAGGCTGATTCAAGCGTACCGGAGGAGCATGCTCGGAGGGCAGGAGAGTCATGGAAGAAGATCGAGAGAGACTTCGGGCTCAAGACTCATCGGCGGCAGTCCAGTGTCCAGAGCGTGGCTCGAGAACAGGCAGCGCGGCTGTGACGCCACTTAGAGCCTTGCGTACTGACATACTGCTGCAACTTTAGCGACTGCATTGATACCAGATACCTAGACAGACAGATCAATAGACACGACAATGGCTTCCAATAGAGAGTATGATTGACTTCTACTCGTCGTCCTCATCAATTCCGACGACTACGTCAAGACCGAGGGAGTCTAGGGCGATCCGACTTGTCAAGTGCACCGCACCTGCCTGCTGCTCAGGAATTCACTCCCTTGCTTGTCGTGCGATCTGGCTTTTACCGCTATAGGATCGCTGTGACCGCCCAGTGGACCGAAAAGGCACTGCGGAGGATAGACGGCTCTCCAACAGCCGGGCCCATTGACACATCACCCACTGATACCGGTAGGTATCATCCACTTTTGGTGTTCAGACTGTGCCTTGAGGTAATGTAAAGTGTGGTGTTGCAGCGAAGTTTAGCTCAGCCAAATTCTCCACCGGGCTTGACTGAGTGCGAAGGTTGTATGTAGGTGAGCAGTGAGTGCGTCGCTTGATAGTCCGCGCCAAAGAACTCGGCCAAATCCAAGTCTGGATTGTTGAAGCCGAGATTCTGCATAAACTGTGGTTGCTGCGTGAGAGGCTCGACTGGATCGAGCATTGCAAGCTCTTCAAATATATCATGACCGCTCGCAATATCATTGAGATCGTACATGGGCCAAAGGGAGGCGTCACCAGGCGCGGACATGCTGTTGTCTTGTGTGTTGTCCATGTATGAGAAGTCACCAGGCCCACTTGGGATTGTCATGAAGCCGTCCGAACGTAGATCTTTGCTCGGCGCTGTGGACAGGTCGATCTCTTGGTGACTGACATGCGCATTGTCGACATCTTGGAGCCCGACCGTGCCGCCCGTAGGCGCTGGTATGGAGAAGGCCGGCGATGACATTTGTTCAGCTTGAAGATTTGCGACGAGCTTCGCTGGTTGAACACGCCCTTCCTTGTTGCATGCGTTCACCAGTAGAGCTCGTACTGTAAGCGGCCGTTGTAAGAAGGTAGCGCAGGCTAGGCTATCACTATTCTCGGCGTTGCGGAGCTCGTTCGTAATAGCGTTGAACGTACTCCACGCTTTCGACGGCGCCTTACTCGCAGTGTCGGGCGCAATTGGGTCGGCCCACGGTGCCCACTCTTCCATGCCGTCCTCTGCTAGTGCGTCTATCTCTTGTAAGTCACTGCTTCGTATGTGTGGCCGCAGACCAAGCTGGCTCGAAACGGTGCTGTCGATGACAAAGGCAGCGAATAATAACGTCCGGCTGTCGAGCCGGCGAGCACTCTTTGCATCCGTGTCGTCAAGTAAAAGTAGGCGAGTGGCAATGCCAACGTTGAGCCACGCAGGTGACCATAATTCTTGAGTAGCGTCGAGCAATGCTAGGATTAGCAATGCTCGCACGTGTCCACTCTCGAAAGCACCATGGCCGACACCTGTGCCTTTGACTCCACCACTAGTGACACCTTCACCAACGGTATTTTCACTAGCGACAATTGCACCATTGATACTCGCGCCTGCGATCCGAGGAATCAATTGTCGAGCCGTTCGACTCAGGTGTCTGTAGTCTTCATGAAGTGGAGCGATACGAGAGACTTGATATGCTGCCAGAGCGAGCATGCTCCATAATTCTGCATGGGCGCCACCGGTTGCCTTGTCCAAGGACAAACCCTCCCCGGGGTAGCTGTATGTCGTTCGCAGCACACTGTGCTTCTCTGTGATAGGGAGCCAGGATTGCGTGAACGCGAAGAAGTAATCGAGGAGGTTCCAAGAGTCCAATGGCAGTTTCAGCTGGATTGGAGGGTTGATCTCGACTGAAGGCCGCGGAGACTGGACCCTGAGCAGGGCATCTCGATCGTGAAAGTCGGACGGTAGAGCTGCATGTCTAGAGATAGCAGGCTCAGTCCTGTCAGTAGCATCATTGTGATGTCTCCTGTCATTGCTGCTGGTGCTGCTGTCGACTTCTCGAGGGTATGAAACCTCTGGCGAGTCCAAGATCGCTACCACGCCTGTCATCACGTCATGTCAGCGATTACGATCTGAGATTTACATGAGAAGGAGTGCGCTTGATCTCTGTGGACATGTTCCACACAAGAAGTCTCTCACGAGTGCGGTGGAGATCTCAATGCTGCGGCTCAGTGTATAGCGGCATGAAAGATGCATAGTCTGAGCAAAGAGCAGTACGAAATGGGATGCTTGGAATGCTAGGAACCTAGCAGCTTGGTGCCAAACAATGCATTGGCGTAGACAACTTACCAAAGTGCGAAGGTTTCCGGCTGGTAATCGGTGGTACATGGGCTTCCAAAGCATTTTCAACGACGGATCCCGACAACAGTTGGTCGATCTGTTTGCATAGTAGCCCATCGCGCCATGACTGTTGCAATGATTCAGCACCAGACGCGTCCTTGCCGCTGATGAGCTTATGCGCAGTACTGTCGACTAAAGGCAGGGCCTGTGATAGTGCCACTTGAGCTGCTGGGGCGTACTGAACGACCCATGCGAGTGCTAATTCCAATGTGCGAATGTAGTTGGGTTGAATGCCGCGTTTTTTCGGCGGCTCGTCGTACGTGCATTGTCGATTCTGTGCCTCGCAAGTCTGGCAAGAGGAGCCACCAGTCCCACCCACACACTTCTCTCTCGAAGCCCTGCACTGGTCACAGGCCCGCGAGACTCGCGAGCGCTTCGCTTGGGCATCCGTGGCAGCACCGGAAGAGACTGCGCGTTTCCTCTTGTCAGCAGGGCCGGACGCATCCACGGCATTCTGCTCCATCTGCCACTGAGAGCGTCCATCAACGACGAGGAGTTATGAATGATGATGTCTCTGCCGATGTCCTTGCGGGGAAGCTAATGGTCGTGTCAAAACTTTACCGGCGGCACGCGCTAGCATGCGAGTGACAAAAGAAGCGGACTTGCTCTAGTAGTTGCTGGTCCGTTGCTACTCTCAATCTATTATTGATTTTAACTACGCAGTATAACTCGCTGAATCGTGCAAGCCGCTAGCGGTCGTATGTGTTGAGTCCCAGCGGCAGATATCACGCAGTGGTGTCTGTGAGAGACAAATGAGGGCTTCGCTGATCTGCTTCTTTTGTCACTCGCGGTTGGTACATGTCAATATGTGACTTTCTTCCGCTGCTGATACCTTTCCCGACAGACCACGTGACCGATGCTGCCCTTCCAACAAACGAGTAACTCGATACGCTCGCGAGCAGCCGGAGCCTCCAGCGTGAAGCCATGGCTGCGAGTTACGCTGGCCAAAAGCGCTCTTTCCATCAGATGCGAGATGTCGGAACCCTCCTGCTCTCAACTCCGTCGACCACATCTCCTTCCTGCGTTGCGTCTTCTCGGGGCCACACGCCACACCGCGATCTGGCCAAAGACACACCTGACTGCGCTGTTCTCTTGCCAAGTGCCGTCGAGGCGTCCTTCCGACCATCAGCATTCGAGTCTGATGCATCGGTCGTGTTGATCGGTGTAAAGGGGGTGGGCAAGAGTTCCTTGGGCGTCTTAGCGGCGAACGCCTACCACCGCCGCCTGGTAGAGTCCGAGCGCGTCTTTTACGATACTACAGGCCAAACTGCGAATGCCTACCGCAAACTCCATGGTGCCGTGGAGTACCGGAAGCGTCATGATGAGGTCCTCGAGCAGATGCTCCAGCAGCACAACAAAGATGCAGTGATTGTCCTCAGCTTCGCGGATCTGGAGCACGAAGGTGCGGGGCGACTAAGACGCTACGCCGCGACTCACCCTGTAGTACATGTCATGAGAGATGTGAAGGGAGTCTCTGATCATCTCAAAGTATGGACAGAAGACCGAGTGAGGCAACTGCTGCGAATGAGTGGTCCTGTCATACGTGCATGCTCGAACTTTGATTTCTTCAACCGCTCTGCGGTGGATGATTCCTCGAAGCTCGATCTCGGTCGCGCCGACGAGCACGAGTGGTCAGAAGCGCGGTCAGCGAACGGATCGTTCTTAACGTTGAAGCGAGCAGAGCGCGACTTCTTGAGACTCTTACGGAACATCATCGGAGACCACGATCGAGGGCCATCACATCAGTCGGCGTACCCGCTCTCTCAGATTCCTGTGGAGCAAAGGACGTACACCTACTCTGTCGTGGTGAGATTTGAGGCTGTGATCAATGGCGATCTGGATCTCGAAGAAGTGCAGACAGGAGCGGACGCGGTGGAACTGATCGTCCCGATCGACTTCGATGAGGCTGATTCAAGTGGGAAGACTGACTATAACTTGGTTGCGAAAGCCTTCGGCATTGTTAGGCGGGCAAGCATACTTCCCATCATCCTTACGCTCGGTGAATCTACCAGACACTCGACATCAGCAAGGGTACAGCGAGCTGAGCTCATCAATGTCTTCCTCCGCCTCGCTCCTGAGTTCTGCACAGTCGATCTATGCTTGGGTGACGTGATGATCGAGCAGGTGACTAGCTGCAAAGGCTACACCAAAATTATTGGATCGAAGCATTTTGCGAAGCGACCTGGCCATGGCTGGAACGACTCTGAATGTGTATACGTTTACCACAATATGCAGCGGCTCGGATGCGATGTAGCTAAGTTGACCATGACCACCACTATCGAAAATGACAACTTCGAAGTAAAAGCCTTCAAGCGGAGGATTCGAGAGAATTCTAGTGTACCTAGACTGACATGCTACAATACTGGCATCGTTGGACGCACTTCGTTGTGCTTCAACTATGTGCTGACACCCACTCGCCCGGAAGGACCGCTCTCGGAACTTGAACATGACACCAATCAGCCACTCGTGACGGCAAAGCAACTGACCCATGCTCTCTTCGCAATCTTCAAACACGAGCCGATGCATTTCTTCATCTATGGTCTGGACGTGAGTTGGTCATTGTCTCCAGCGATGCACAATGCAGCATACGCCGCATGTGGTATGGCACATCACTTTACCACAATCTCATCTGCTGGCATGGACGAACTTCAATCGATGATGTATAAGCACACTTTCGGAGGCTGCGCAGTAGTGCAACCATACAAGACTAAAGTCGTATCTATGATGACGGTCCTGAGTGCACATGCGGAGGCAATCGGTGCGGTTAACTCGGTGATACCGATCCGCGAGATGCTCGATGATGGCAGTGTGCCGGATGAGCTCAAGATTCTGTCAACACGTAATAGGAGCGGTCCCGTGAAAGCACTATGGGGTGACAACACAGGTATGAACCAAGTTCTAACATCGACGACATACTCCCACTGACATAGGGGCAGACTGGATAGGTCTTCGAGCATGTGTCCGTCGCGGACTATCGCCCGCTAACACAGTCCGCTCGACCAGCACAGGCATCGTCTGTGGCGCCGGGGGTCAAGCCCGCGCTGCTGTATACGCTCTGCTGAGCCTCGGTGTGATGCACGTCTTCGTGGCGAACAGAACATTGTCCACAGCCCACGCACTTGCAGAACATTATAATAAGCTCATAGACTCGGTGGTCATCAAGCACGCGATTGGCAATGACGGCACCAAAGCACGCGTCCGAGTCATCGAGAGCTTCACCGACTCATGGCCTGAAGGCTTCAGCCTACCTACCATGGTAGTCTGCACGATTCCCTCACAAAAACCAGATGGCTCAGCACCCTCGAACTTCACAGTCCCGTCTAGCTGGCTAAAAAATCCGACAGGCGGTGTTGCGGTCGAACTGTCCTACAACCCCATGGTCACACCTTTCGTGCTGCAGATGCGGGCTGAAGCCAAGCGAGGTTGGATACTGATGGATGGCTTCGATCACTTGCCAGAGCAGGCGTTTGCACAATTCGAGCTGTTCACGGGACGGCGAGCGCCGCGGAAGCTGATGAGGGACGTAGTTTTGGACCATTACCGAAATCAGCAGAAGGCCGATGATGGCGATGGATTGGAGCGGGAGAGAGCATTCGCGGTGGACTAATTAGATTCCTGCGAGGCTCGACGACGAATATTATACGTAGGCTAATGCAGGTATTGATCAATAGTAGTGACCGCCCGTCCTGTGATAGCGCGAGCTGATCACTCGGTTCAAATACACGATCCAGCCATCAAATCGGGGTACCAGCCACCTTCACAACGGTCAGTCTATTGTATCAGCTGTCTCTCAATGGCGAACATACCTTGAAGGGATGCGCCTCCGTGTTAAACACCCACTCATTCTTCCCGTCGTGGTTCACCTGCCACTCAGCATCAGGCGCATGGATTAAGTAGCTGTACTTCAGCACTTCCGCGAACAAGAACGAATCCTGGAAGTTGGTGAAGTTACCGCCAGCTGGTGCGTTCACGTCCGTGATTTCGGAGTAGCCTGAGCCGACTCGAGTGGTCTTGGTGATGGCGAGGAAGGCATTCCATGCCCACTGCATGATCGTTAGCACGCTGATGACGAATTCCGTAGGCGAAAGAAGCGACTCACATCTTGATACACTCTCAGCCCAGTCGCGCGATAAGCATAGTACAAGCTCTCAATCACCTCCGGCCGCAGAATATACTGCGAATCCTCGATGTAGAGCCCAGCTCGGTCGTAGAATGCGCTCTGGTTAGAAGGCACACTCGGCGTATCCCAGGAGAATTGCTCTGGTCCTATACCCGTGAGTGTACTGTTGTAGGTGTCTTCGCAGCCGGCTACAAGATCGAGGCCGAAGTCAATGTATTCTTGCTGCTTCAGGACCATGCCGCCGAGGATGAAGTTCCCGCCATCAAAGCAGGCCAGGTGGCCGCTCTGAAGGGTGAGGTTCGTGCCGTTGAATTCCGCCAAGAAGATAAGATCAGGCCTTGAAGCAGGATGCGAAGCCAGGTGTGCGATTGAGGAATCGGCGGTGAGGACCCAGCTGGGCTCTGTCAGTGTATGACACTGATATCGGATTGACTAAGTACCCACCGATCTTTATACTCCCCGCTCGACGAGTCGTACACATACATCTATTACATTCATCAGCGTCTTGTGATACTCATGAGCTTGCAACGCGGACCTTGATGAGATACTCATAAAAGCTGTCATTGCCGCCGCCCCAGCCTCCATATGCGTCAATGAACAGCCCGTTGGAGATATTAACACTACTACCCAACAGTCCAGGCCAAGGCTCTGATGTAGCCGGCTGTGGGTTGAGCAGGTAGATTTCCGCTTTCTGGGTCAATGCAGCATATGTGGGGTCGCCTGAGAGATCTGACAAGTGCGTCCATTCGAGGACTAAAGTGCCAATAGTCGCCAGTCCATTGGTCGTCGCATTATCAGTACTGCGATTGCCGAAGAAGAGGTTGTTGTATGGGATGCCAGTAGGCGTATCAAAAGCGTACGACAGATTGTTGGCGAGGTTCACTGCTTGCTCGAGGAGCACATTACCCTTCGCGCTGTCATGGCAGAGATATGCTAGGGGTCCTTTCAGTAGGTCGTAGCCAGATAGGAGACCTCCTACGTAGCGGATCGTCGTTTCGAACAGGCTGACTGGCTCGTCCTTGTAGCCGACAGACCACTTTATGGTTGGGATATGGTCCAGGATCTCATTGACGATGGTTGGGTTCTCCATGATCAGGGCTGTCGACAGAGCGTCTAGTGCTGATGCACCCCAGCCATTGCTTCAACCACCGCGTCAGCCGTGTCTTCCCATGAGCCAGCGATCGCGAGGACCTACCGAAAGTTGCCGAACGTATTGTTCACAGGGTACAATTCATCATTTGGGAAGGCGTATCTGGCACAGTCAGCTCAGGCTCTTCGAAGGTGCTACAGCTCATTTGTGCACTTGTAGTAGCCATCCCACGCAGTCTGGAAAGCTTGCTTAACAGCACTTGCTCGCTGTCTGGCCTCCGATTGCGACTCGGACTGACCACCCTGACCGCCCTTTCCGCTCTGCCAACCATGATAAGGTGGCGAATTCCAGGGCAGACAAGTCGCGATGCCGCTGCATGCGCTGATGGCGGCTAGAACCAACAGCGATCGCATTGTGACATTGGATCCAGTTCGTCGAGGACCAACCTGGAGACAGCTGTGCTCTCAGTTCCGGCAGTCTTAGTCGTGCTCTGAACGTATCAAATCGTCCTTGTGCGTCTATCGAGATCTGGTCGCCTTCGTGGGAGTGACGACAGCAAGCGGTAGAAACGCCGCAAAAGCCTTGAAGAAGTCAGCGGTTATATCCATTGGGAACGGAATGCCCGAGGACTCACTTTAGATATTCTAGTACTCTGCACAATGTCATAATTTCCACCTGACATCCCGCAAGCAAGACATACTCCGCATCCTCTTCATGCAGGCTTCCGGACTCTTGACGGCATGATCATGATGCATGACCGGAGCTGCCTTCCACCGCATGTCCAACGTTCTGTCACGTAGGGGCAATAGGAATCGTTCTTGTACAGTATTGTTAAGTCTTGCGCTGTCTGCCTCCCTCTACACGATGGCGGCTGAACGACTGCTGTACATGTTTGTTGCATTGCTCTTAACGCCGTGAGTTGACCGTATCTGGCACAACGGCGAAGCTAGATTTGCGATCATCGGAATTAGGGACGACATGACGGCAAGAGGACAGGAACAGGTAGGGATCTGCTTAAGGATCGTAAAGCTTCGACAAACGTCTGCGGGGTTGCAGTGCGGAGATCTGCAGGTGTTCACCAAGTCGGCTCCACTTCATACAAACATTGACGACCAGCTGTGCATTCTTCGGGGCGGAGAGGACAGTCAGGCACGAGGGAATGATATGTATGTATGCATACAGTAAGTATTTGACTGTCTCGCGAAGTGCTCCCAGCGAGTCCCTTGAAACGTGTTTCCAAAGGTCGTCGCTCGTCGCTCGTCGCTCGTCGCCTGCAGCATGAAGGCCCGTGACAAGTCACGCCCCAAGCATGAAATGATCACTGTTCAGCAGACTCTCGCTAGCCACAAAGCTGAAGCCACCGAAAGGATTGTTCTCCATCTGCGCATACCCATCCACCATGCTTTCATCCTTGCCGCCACGCAACATGGCCGGACTGAGCGGCAGATCCGTGAAGCTCGTGCTGAAGTTCTCCGCCAGCTCCGGATCAGTAATGATCGGCTGAATCGGCGGTGTGACTTCTCTGCGCTCGAGAGCGGCCCAGTCGATGCGGCGGAAGAAGCGATGCGCTTTGAGGGCCTTGAGGTCCTTGCTGGTAGTACCGCCGAGTCGCTTGGCGGGTGCCTTGCGCAACAAGCGTGTGAGCAAGTCTTTGGCGTCTGGGCTGAGGAAGTAGGGCAGCGAGAGCTTCTGCTTGAGGATGTTTTGCTGGATCTTGGCGTGGTTGTTGCCGCCGAAGGGTGGACTGCCGGTCAGGAAGTCGAAGCCGATGGCTCCGAGTGACCACCAATCCACTGCAAAGTCGTATGCGATGCCCTGGACGACTTCAGGAGCCATGTACTCTATGGTGCCCAAGACGCTGTTGGTACGGGCGTCATCCTCCAATGCGACCTTGGACAGACCGAAGTCAGTAAGCAGCAGGTGACCTTCAGCGTCGAGCAGGCAATTCTCGGGTTTGAGGTCACGGTAGATGACGCGCACGTTGTGATGTAGGTGCTCCAATGCCAGCACCATCTCAGCCATGTAGAACGCCGCAGTCTCTTCCGAGAACATTCGCTCAAGCTTGAGATGGTGGAAAAGCTCGCCTCCTTGCGCGTACTCCAGAATCAAGTACAGCCTTTCATGATCCTGAAAAGCGTAGTAGAGTTTAACTACAAACGGGTGCCGATTGACGGATTCCAGAATCACCCGCTCAGTCTTCGTCTGCTCGACAAGTCGCTTGTGGACAGTGAGTGATGCCTTCTTGAACTGCTTCTGAGCGTACAAGCGACCAGTCGCATGCTGCTTGACAAGGTGAACAGTCCCGAACGCGCCTTTGCCGAGACAGCGCAATGACTCGAAGTCGTCAGCGCACATTTTGCGGTGGATCGCAGCGTTACGTATGCCACCTTCGATGGCATGCGAAGCGTAGATGGGTGTGCGACTCCCTGCCTCGAGACTGGCGAAGTCTTCGTCAAGTGTGACTTCGTAGCTGTCCATTTCCGTCCTGTCACCATCGCTACCTCGTGTCGATGGAGTTGCGACACTATCGTATCCCACCGAGTGACTGGACATGACGCGTAACAGAGTGTTGACTGGCCGGTCACTGTCCAACGCGAGGGCATCTAGTCTTGCCTTCAGCGCCGCAATGCCTCCGTTCGGCGTCGCAGCACGCATTGCCGGGCTGTTTGTCAGACTTCCGGTATCGCGCATACGCGTAGCTCCCATGTACGGCGTGGGCGCTGCGGATATGTCCGACTCCTCTCCGCCCGACGTGACAGGCGTGTGGAAACCCCTGATGATGTGCGTTGCCGGCGCGCCTGGTGCCATACCGTTGGCCAGCTTCTTATTCCGCTTTCTACGCTTCTTAGCCGCTTTCTGGATGGCTTCATGGTCAAGCTTGGGGATTGGCATATGTTCGTCGTTCTGGACGATGGGTGCAACCGGCCGGGGCGAGGCGATGCGAATGGAGGGTGACTGGTAAGCACTCAGGGCAGGAAAGTCGCCATCCACGTCCATATCCATGGCCGGCATGATTGCAGAGATTTGGTTCACGAATGCTTCAGATTCATGTGTGTCCTCAGACGGACGCGTTCATTGACTGGATCGTGCTGACATTCACGTCGCGGTACTTCCGGTCGTGTCTATGCTTTCGCCCACCCTTCAAGGTGGGCTCTCTACCGCAAGCAACCAGTCCAAGTTAGCGAAACTGGCGTCCGTCCTTGAAAGTCCTCCAGAGCGTGATGCGAATGGAGTAAGCTGGTCCCTGAGCTGGGAAAACGCGGTGGTGATCTCGATCGTGTGGTGGCCCATGAATCTTGGTGCTGTAATGGATGTGAAGTCTGTAGTCGCCGAGTATGCTGCCCGGCGGTTGGTACTGCGTAGTAGGCTGAGTGAGTGATGTCGAAGCGATGTGTTATCCTCGCGAACGGCAATGCATAGGAAAGTACAAACCAGCGGCCTCGAGTTGGTACTAGCGCGACGGATGCGGCGGGCGGACCTCACTCGGCCGAGCCTTAATTTGGCATCAAGCAAGATGGCTTGGCGCTCAATCCACCAACGCTCTTTTACCACACGACAACGTCGCCGCAACCCTTACAGGTCACGCAATGATCAGACGTCAACGCAGCTCACCTTGATTTACTCAAGGCTTCAGTGGTTTGAGCCCGGCGGCGCTCCATTTGGCTGGTTGAGCTGAACTCGATGTGTGCCACAGTGTGGTAGAAAGTGGCAGGCAACATTCAATCATTGCTCGAACTTGCGCCCCTCTACTGCAGATGCACAAGCTATGTACATACTCATGCGCTGCAATGGCTCGATTGCATGCTTACTCAAGGATCTTCGCGAAGCTCTTTTGCAACCACTAAACGAGAGCATCGCGTTCCCTGGATCGACGATTACGTCGGACATAGTCATGCGAGTGTTCGAAACAGCTGAACTCGCGGACGGGATCTTCGCGCATCTAGACGTGCTGGAATTGATAGCCCTCAAAGTCACGAGCCTTAATCTCAGCAATGTTGCTCAACAATCTCACGTGGCTCGACGCCGAATGTTTCTCGAACCAGGGCAGGGTCCTGACTTCACCATGTTGGACCAGCGCATAGAAGCCTGTATGCCTGGTGTACCTACCTGGGGTCTGGGTGACCAAAATGAGGCTCATGGACCATACGACATGGATCACTTATTTCGGACTCTCTAGCCAGCGACAGCAGAGCAAATGTACTTCATCCTGAAGTTCAGCGCAAGCGACCTCGATGCCTCTCGCAAGACACTTCCCTCGTCTCTGCGTGCCCTGTATCTCTGCCAGCCACCGCTTAAAATCTCGTCCCGCCTGCGCATGCTTTCCGACTCACGCAGGAAGAGACACAGTCGTCAGCAGCTCGAGTGGGTTCACGATAGGAGAGCTTCTGGACGTCGCCTGCGCCCAGAGCGTCGCTCATCAAATGTGCCCACACGCAAGTCCTACTTATCATGACAGCAAGGGTTTTATACAAACAGAATTTTGTCACTTTGCTCAGCTCGACTCTGATACGTCCCATCCGCCCAGAATCATGCACAAACGCAAATCAGCGAGCAAGAAGAGCAAAAAGGACTTGGACAACGCCAAGAGTGCTCGTTTCGGCGCCTACATGTTGAAGCAAAGCAGAAAGGTGAGTCCAGCCAGGCGCAGTCCTGCTTCTTGCGCAGCGTTGCTGACCCGAACGTAGCGGCTAATAGCGGAAGATCGGTACCCACATTCGCCAAGTGGCAGAAAGGTATTAAGAAGACGATCCGGAATGCGGAGGAGCAGAAGATAGAGGACCGTCTCTCAGGATGGGAATAACTCGATTGAGCGCTGGCACAGGAGTTCCGCACTCAGTGTGCAGGCAGCAATAGCCATTGAGCTTGGAAGTTCTTCATTACTCCTCGGTGGCAGTTGTTCTACCTGATCTGCTACAGACTTATCTTGCTGAATGCAGCGCGACGAGCTTACAGTGTTGTACAATGACAAGGCAGCAACGACTCGATATTGATATGCCTTGTCTACGCGAACAGAGCACCCAGACCCGGAAACTGCACTCTCGCATGGCGGCATCATAATCGTCCCTAGTTTTGCCTTGCTCAGTACACCACTACGCTAAACCGCAATCATGCCACAGGCAGCAGCCAGTCATAGCACATCTCACTGGAAGTGGTGCGACGTGAAGTTGACGTATTTCGATTGCCAACGCGCTCGTGCATGGATACCTGCATGATTGCGTGGGACTGGTCGAGCAAGGTAGGCTATAAATGCGGGACTCTATTTCACGTCAACGTAATTGACCACATCACCTCACCTCGTAGCCGGGCCAAGCTTGTGGATACTAAGTTTCGAAATGGCACTCGTCCTCCATGAAGTGGGTCTCCGCCACACCTCGCACATGGCTGCTCAGCAACAGCACCACACTCGTCTGTTGCATCAGACGGAACACCTCATCGATACTATGGACAGCTATGGTCCCGAGCTCGAGCGGGTCTTGGACATCCACCGCATGCTCTCAAACATACCTCCACCACCCGAGTTTCACCCCGTCCCGGAAGACGAACCCGACGCCGCGATGCGCGTCTGCGAAGTCTCAGAGCTCGCGGACGGTATCTTCATGCATCTCAGCGTTGTGGATCTCATCAGATTACAACGGACAGACAGTCGCCTGCTTGAGATTATTGGCGAGTCCGACATCGCTCAGCGCAGAATGTTTCTGCTACCTGACCCAGCTTCAAGCTTTACGATGCTGATCAGTACCTCGTACACTGCGTTCCTGGAATGCCGGCTTGGGAGTTCAGTGAGCCGCCGTGGGACTCACATCTCCGGGACCAATTGACGGCCCCGTTCGATGTTATAGAGGTGTGGCCACCAGAGTTTAAATCATCTGGTATGGAGCTTGACGGACAGCTGAGCTTCATCGTGACGTTCCGGGCGGCAGACTTTTGTGGATCTCGAAGACGGTTACCTGCATCGTTGCGCGCGATGTATCTGTGCCAGCCCCCAGTCCGCACGGTGAAGATCCGTCCGCTGTGCAGGTGCCAGACTAACGGCATGCGCCGATCGCGCAGTCCTGAACCGCTCGACACGATGATGAGTATCAGCTGCTGCACGCTTGGCGAGATTTCGGACATGGTGCGCGAGTATAGTGAAATGCATCGATTGTGTCCGTACGCGGATACAAGTGATCACGACAGCCAGTGCAATGTCCGCTCAGACTTCGTTCTCAGTGCAAAGCTGCAGCTGGGAGTGGATTACCCGCTCAACGAGCTGTGAATGTCTAGGCTGGAGAAGAAGTAGCGGAGTGACAAGGTCGAGGCGGCCAAGGAGGCACTGTTCGGCGCTTACGCGCGTTGCAAGAGCTCTGGTAAGGGGTCACTTCACATGGAGCTCCGGGCCTGTTGGACTGACTATGACGGCAGCAGCATCATCGGAGGAGAGCAGACCCACGCCGACGTTCCTGGAATGGCAGGAGGAGCACATGAAGACGATTGCAGCGGCCGAGGTGGAGGGTTTCCGCGGCTCGAGCAAGAGCAAGAGCGAGAACTCGAAGATTCGCAAGCGTAAGCCGTACCATACGGGTCTCGGGATGGGATATATGCCAGGATTTCCACATGTTTGACCAATTCATTCGTCCATCTGCCACATGTACTCCAGCTCCTTGCGATCCTTGGCTTTATTCCTCGCTGCGAACCACTTCCTCTCAAACCCATTCCCTCTGTCCACCCCATCCCACCTCCATCCAGGCCGTATGCCATATCGATTCGGCTCGAATGCTCCCTGATAGCTCTTCCCACCACCCTTCGCCTTCCCTGCACTCTTCGTCTCCCCACTCGATGACTTCTTACTCGCGATCAACTTTGCCATCGGATCATTCCACCGCTCCCGCTCTTTAAACTCATCATTCAGCTTCGCGTCATCTGCATACCTCGCAACGCCCATAACCTTCGCCTCGACCAGCGCCTCTTTCCGCTCCTGCGCCTGGCGCTTCTGCACGTCGCCTTTCTGGTTTTCTATCGCCTCGGCCTTTTTCCGCTCCTCTTCCTCGGCTTTCGCCCGCAGCTCCGCCCGCTTCATGGCGACGTTTATGATCCTTCCTGAGGCGTCGCGGTAGATTGTCTCTTGCGCTTTGCCGGTTGGGTCTAAGCCGGCGTCTGTCATGGCTTTCTTCTCCGCTTTCTCCTTTCGCCGCACAGCGGCCGTGACTTGCTCCGCTGACTGCAAGCCTGCCATTGCGCCGTTCGCCATCGCATCTCCTTCCATCACAGCCGGCGCTTCATCGTCGTCCTCATCTCGCGCGTTCTTCTCCGCTTGCGCATCTGCTAATATGGCATCTGCAGCCGCTTGCTCGGCATCTTTCGGCGCTTCGACGCCTATGCGCAGCCATTTCGACTTTTTGGTCGCTTTCTTGTGGTGAGTTGAGCCTGCTATCGTGGGACCATCGTCGTCTTCATCGGGGTTTTGGGTTGGGTTCGTCCAGTCTTCTGTTTCGGCTGTGATTGAGAGGCCGGAAACGTCTGCTTCCTTCTTCGAACGTTTGCGCTTCTTGGATGTGACAGGATCGGCGGAGAGGTAATTTTTCGCGAGGTAGTCGGAAAGAGTCATAATGTTAATATGAACCTACAACACAGTAGCGATCACGTCTGATGTTGATCTTGCAGGTGACGTCGAATCTGGCGAGTCAGTCAACGCGCTAAGCAATGACAAGATCTCTTGGTGATGTCAATTGTTTGCTCTTCCTTCCTCCTTCAATCAACATTCATGTCCTCTATCTCTTGAACCCGTACACCCCAATAGGTCTAAGATGTCCGCCGTACTCGACCGACGCTCTAGCGTACAGCACAAAGATTTTCACCGGTCTCTGCTCTGCGGCCATCACTATGTACAAGATACGTACCATCTGCACCCCTCTGCGCTACCCCACGAGCCTCGCTTGAGGCGTCCTGCTGCGGCTACTTGCAGCGGAAGTCTGCCTACTGGTGACTGGTCAACTTGTGCCAAGATGCGAACAGCCTCATTGTCAAGTGGGATGAGGCGGAGGCTGAGGCCGCTTCGTGCGTGACTGTTACCGCGGTATGTTGGTTTGGCGATCTCTTTTTCCCTTCACCGTTCTTGTTAATGCTGTCTGTCACTCTCTCTCGATCTGTCAATCTCGCGTGAGGTTTTCTCATATCAATTCTACGTACTGATCGCCAAACTTGAGCACTCACGAAGCTTTCCGAGCTAGCCAGTTGCAAGTCATGTCTGGTCTAGAGGTCGTAGCAGTAGTCGGCTGCGTCGCGGCAGTCGTCTCGGCCTTCCATGGAGCTGCGGAGCTCACAGTCATCATTAGAGAGCGTAGAGAGAGAAGGCGAAGGCGAAGAGATCGAGAGAGGGACATGGAGCAAGCTGTCCAGGAACGCATGCTCCACACATCACTTGTAGATGGCGCAATGCAGATCGATCAGACTGGATTTGCGCGGAGACAGCAATTCGGCTATGCGTTCGAGCGAGGCGATTCCACCGCGACCAGTGAGCTCAAGGATGTGGTCATTCGCCTCCAAGGCGAGGTCATTAGAGCTTTGCAGATCGCCCGAGACGTCGAGAATGCTGCTCTCAATATGCATAAATTGCACGATGCATCAGTGTCGAATCGACTGGAGGCCATCAGAAGTATGGACGGACTATGCTATCGGATCACTGTTGCAATGGAGGTGCCACGATCGCTTGACGCGGAACCAGATTTGCAGAGGTTCATGTCACGCGAGCCTATACCTTCGCCAGCTCTGCTGACCCTGCAACGGCGTGGATCCGACGAAACCCTAGCATCGTTTCAGACTGCGCGCATGGCGTTGCCAGCAGCTGTGAGCATACCGAGCACCTCTGCTGGACCTCCGGTGCAGAATCCGCGCTTTATGCTCAGCCCGCCTTCGGGCTCTCTACAACGTGGAGGTTCGATCGCGTCCCTCGCGCCGTCATTTGCGTGGCTTGTGCCGCAGCTTCGGAGGAACGCTGACGACAATGCGACTCTTCGTAGCTTCAGCATGAGCGACCATAGCCGTCCACAAACCAGGATAGGGGGCTTAGATGATGGAATTACTCAGGCCATGAACGACATGTCGCTCTACTACCCCTCTGGTCCTTCGGCCAATTTGCGATCGCCAGCAGCACAGCCAGTGGGCGCCAGCGTCCCTAGACTGGGTAGGGACCGTCTAGACTCTGTAGTAGCAGCTCAGTGGGGACTTGACGATCTTCAATATCAACATTATGGCCCGATGTCGGCATCACACAACGCAAGTAACGACGGGCCCGGCAACGCGCAAGTTGAATCGTCTTCGTCAGCGTCCCCGACACTCACATTACGCACACATGATAGTGGCAGCACACAACAGTCATTTGACCGTTCGAATCGGTCAGACTCAGCGCCTACGATCCCGACCCAAGATACCCTGTCCATGCTTCCGGACAGAGGTGGCAGCTACTCAACGAGTCTGCGTCCCAGCATGTACACTCTGACAGGCCCGTCTTCAAGCTCTGGCTCAAGGTCAAGCGCCGAGCACCTGATGTGGTCACCCGAGCAGGACGAAGTCTGGTCACCACTCTCCGAACCAACCGCCCACAACAGGTACCACGGCTTCTGCAGAGGTGCCTGGCAGACACGACGATCACTCGAGCATGGCCTACAGATCACTGCGGTACCGCACAACGGCCAAGACATCCCTCATTGGCAATGCACCGATTGTTCATTTCGCTCTCGTATCCCTAACGACCCACATATGCTACTCGAGCAAATCACTCTCGCCCCCAGCGGCGTCCGCTACCGCTGGCTCTTCCTCGCGAAGTCCCATGTATACTCCCAAACTTCCCACATCAGGCCCTCAGACTACACCTACGCCTGCATCATCTGTGCCGCGCAATCTCGCACAAAATCAGCACACTTGAATCTGGATGCTTTGATGTCGCACATCACGGCCAAGCATAAGCCTAGCATGCTCACGCCTGAGGTGCTGCATCGGACAAAGTGTATCGTTGGACGCTTGGCCGGGAAGGAAGAGGACTGGGATGTGAATATTTATGATACGAGGAGTAAGAGTATCGGGAGCGGGATGGGGGGTATGTTCATTACTGCGGTTACGGGAGTGGGGAGTGAGAGTTTGGGACGTCAGCGGTATCAGTGAACGAGGTCATATGGATGTGATTGTCCTGGATATCACAGTCTGTTGCTATGACACTTCATTGGCGAGAGACACGATGCTGCTCCAAGCGAATCGCAGCATCAGCCAGCCCGCTATCACAGCAACCACGCCTGTCAGGATCTGCAGCATCTCGAACGGGCTGCGGAGCTCGACACTTGAGGTGATGCTCCCCTGAGTGTCTGGAAACCCACCATGAGCGCGGAAGTGCTCGAGCAATTCGCCTTTCTCTGCCCATCGTTTCAGCAACCAGCGATCGAACGCTTCGGCGTCGCGTAGCGGTATCTTATTGATGGCGAATCGCCGCCAGTGCGCATGTGTGAAAGGCGCTGGTCGGCCCTGGACGTACAACGTCTTGAGGTTGAAGAGATCTTGACCGTCTTGGCCTCGACTAGATGGTGGTGAGCTGAGCGCAACGTGGGATCTGGACTTAGAGAATGCTTACGGGATACCATCATATGCGATAGTACAATCGTATACCCACTCCACAGTTCCTTCGAGACCCTGCAGACATGCCAGAAGACCTCTGGACCGTGGTAACAAAGTGAGATCGGAACACGACAAACCATTCTTCTCGGCCCATTTCCGACTTATTGCTGCAGACCTCTTCGTCAGGTTCGTGCCCTCGGGAAAGATCAGCAGCCACATCGGCATGCTAGCCTTGGAAAAATGTGCCAAGCCGCGCTCAAGACTTGACTTGTCGCTCTCCCAGCGCCGGCTGAGAAGGATCCAGCAAAAGAATCTAATGCCGCTACCGATCATCGGGATCTTTCCGAGAGCATCTTTGAGCACAATGTAAAAATGGCCGTGGTGTCCGGCTGTGTATGCGCTCCACCAGAGGACGAGCCAGTCGGTGTAGAGCTACGGGTCCTGAAGTCAGCAAACACCAGAGCGACAGGGACGTTATCAGCCGGCTACCTGGTGGTTCGCGATCATGACGAGGCGCCGCGGAAAGTCGAAAGTGACACTACCTTCCGCTGTCTGGCGTATCTGACCATCCAGGCTCGCATCCCAGGTATTTCTAGCAGAGACAGGTGCTCGCCATTGGTTAAGACCGAGCAATAGCAGAGCAGTGCGTGCTTTTACAGCGGCCTGCCATGCGTCTGACCAAGAGGGACTGACAAGCCGGAGTGGCAGACCAAGCCATTGTTGCACATGGAGGCTGGTTGTGAAACCTAACTTCAGCCCTCCCGTCGGTAACAGCCCATACGGCAGAGGCATGATGGAACTCACCATATGGTTACGGCAGCGGCACTGAGCAGCACGACGGTGCACTGAACGTAGTCTGCGATAGTGATAATCGCCGGACGCAAACCTCGAGTCTTGAGATTGCGTATGTCTGGTCCTCTAACCTCACCATTTCCGACCGGTAGGCCAGTCTTGCGAGGAGACCGCATGGCGGTGTTACCGTCGACATCGGTCATTGCAGGCGCTGTGAGAGTGATACAGGTGCCAACCGACGGATGCCGTCGGTGCATCTGTGAGGCCGAGCCAAGTTTCCGGGCCAGCTCTTCTTTTACACGTGGAAAACCCACGTGTTTACTGTTCTAGGCTTTGAATATTGATTTACGGCTGTCGGTCCCAATTCGGGAGGTGCGGCCGGTTCTGGGCGTGCGTGTCGCCAAGCGCGTGGTCAACAACACCACGTTGCTCTTTTCGCGGCATTTGGTGTTTCGTCCAGACATCACCATCCTCCCAGGATGTGATGACGAGAAAGCCATCAGTCCCAGGATCCACCTCTCCAAGAGCAACACGACGACCAATCAAACCGAAACTCATCCACACCCGCTCCGAAGCCGCATTCTGGCAACTCGAAAACAATGAACACATCATGGGCCACTACCGCGCGGTCTCGCAATCCTACGCAGCCTGCTTTGCCAGTCTCGGGTACCTGCATAACCAGACCTCAAACATCTACACGCACCTAATCGCATCGGTCGTGTTTTTGGGTTGGGCGGTGCAGACGTTCAATGACGTACTAATGCGGTATTCGACCTCGGAGTTCAATGATGTGTTGGTGTTCGGGGTGTTTTTCGCAGCAGCAGCGGGATGCTTTGGAAGCAGTGCACTGTTCCATTTGTTTGCGAATCATTCGGCGGAGGCTAATGGGAAGTGGTTGCTGTTCGACTTGTATGGAGTCTTTGGCTTGATCAGTGCGACGATCGTGTCTGGAGCGTACTATGGCTTCTATTGCGATAGAGCTTGGTGGCTGGCTTACTCTGGAGGGGTGCGTGTTTCCCCTCGTGATCGAAGGTGCTTGCTGATCTGACATTTCCAGATCATCGTGATCAGCGCTCTGTGTGGGCTGTTCTGCACGCTACCCAGGTTCCGACATCACAGTTGGCGAAATGTGAGGGCAGTGTTGTTCGTACTTATCGGCTGCTATGGTATCTTGCCAATGAACCACGTCGCGCAGCGATGGGGCCGACCCAGGGTCAATGAAATGATCGGCTGGGAGGTCTTACGCTGGGAGGGTGTCAGCTATCTCGCAGGCGCGTTAATATATTGTGTACGTGATGGCGATGCTTCCCATAGGAAGCCTGTCGCTGACCCGGGTACCATCAGTTTCGCATTCCAGAACGCTTCACGCCTGGCACGTTTGACGTTTTCGGCGCATCACATCAGATCTTTCACGCGTGTGCCGTGCTCGGAGCTGTGTTGCATTACCGGGCTTTGCTAATAGGGTTTGACTTTAGTCACAATCCAGGCACACGACAATGTTAGTCAGCTCGAAATGAGAAGATCGACCAAACGATTGCGATACACACATATACGTCGCGGTCCGGCACGCCGCGGGAATGATGTGACTGAAGTCATGTTATGATGTACATAGATACAGGTGTACATGGCTTGGCAAGAGGAGGCAGCTCCGTTTTGCGAATGCGATGTGCACTACACACCACTTTGCTTCGCAAGGCATCTCATTCTGATCCCATCGCCATGCTCACCTTATCCTGAAATCTTCCCTCCATCGTTCTTCAAACCCTCACTCCCAACACTTTACCACCTCGCATCCTCCTTCCTCTCCTCCCAAGTCGTCTCCTCCAACTCAAGCAAAGGACTCACTGGCCTAGTGCTCACTTGCGAACCCTCCCCTTCACAACCCTCACATTCGTCCTCGTAGCCCTGCTCACTGTCGTACCCTTCACTCCCCTCCCACTTAACACACTCCCCACACTTCGCCGCGGCCCTACGTCCAGTTTTCGCTCGGCAGAACCCTCCCTTGAGAATCCCCTTGAATGCCTTCGGAACGACCTTAAACAAAAAATGACTTATGATACCAACATGATGCAACACTCCCCTCCGGCAACCTAGCGCCCCATCGATACAGTTCCAGTGAGTCAATATGAAAGAGCTCATGCTCATAGGCTCTCTCCAGATCCACGACATCGCGACGAGAGCCATTCGAACGGATCTCTGACGTAATGTTGAGGAACATCTCGGAGGAGACTGAGGTCCGGGGAGTGAGGATGTCGAGACTTATGGCTGGGCCAGGGAGATTGAGCGTCGAGATCGAGCCGATGGAGATGAGGGAGCTGATGTCTGACATCGCTAATTGGGAGGGGGAGATGTACTCGAAGGTCATTGAAGGGGTGTAATGCGAAGACATACTTGGTCTTGGTGAATTGGGTTGTTGTGAGGTGGATATGGTCTTGTGTTGTGAGCGTAGTTCGAAGTGATGTTGTGGTGTAGTTGGTTACCTGTGATGAGAGTGGTCTGAAGTGATGATGCGATGTTAAGAGTACCTTGAGAGTGAGCACTTGGTGTGACGGAAGTGAGCGAGGGGAGGCAAGGGAGTACGTGCGATATGAAGGCCGACCATGATCAGACGTCCTCAGGGGACGCCATCTTCGAAACCAACGTACCGTCTTCTGCTATCATGAGAGCATTAAGGTTCGGTCAGCAGAGATGTGCCATTGGCCATCAGTCATCGTGTCCTCACATGTCACGTGATGCAGTGAAAACCTTACCGTAGTAACTAACTATTCCGGGCGTCTGAGACTAGCTGTGCTCGTACACAGCTAGTCGGCAATGCCGTTGACCGGATGTGGTGTCGGTGAGATGCCATGCTCCGGGAGACTTCGATTCGCAGCACGTTCCTCTTCTCCGTTCAGCGGCAGTGTAACGACTGGCTGCCACAGTGCCGTCGCCCGCAGCTCGAGTTGGGCCGTGGTCGTTCGAGGACGCAGTCGCTGCTGTCAGCCAGCATTGTGTGTGCGCGTGTACACAAGGAGTGCCAGAAATCGTATCGCATTACCATCTATCATCAATCTACATTACCGAGCAGCAGGAATTCTGCTTCTTGGCCTGGGTATAGAACATCTTGCTCTGCGCGCTCAGCCCATCAGACTTGGCAACCAGTGAATCGATCTTCTCGCCTGCACAATCGCATGATCAGCACTCTTGTCCCACATTCTCGCCCCTCATCGTCATCGTACAGCAAGAAGAAAACGGACGTACCTCGTTCAAGCACACTCTCAATAGTCTTATGCAGCACAATCTTCGTCTCGTCCAGCTCCTTCTGAATCCGCATAATGCTATCCGCCGCCGCAGGGTCCTGATACTTCTCAATATACCCCTTCAGCTCCGGGAATACCAGGCCGCCGCCTTCCCTCGTAGCCTCAATCGCCGTCTTCGGGTACCGCGCTAGAAACTCATCCAGTATCTTGGATAGCAGTTGGTGCGCTACGAGCGCGGGGTACTCGTGATCGCTTATTATTATGCCCGCGACGCCTTCTGTGCGGCCGTAGGCGTGGAAGGTGTAGGATTGCTCTTCGATGTCTTGGCGTTGGGAGGGTTTTGTTCGTTCGGCCACGGTTTTGCTGAAGAGGGACATGAATTCTCCGACGCTTGTGCGGGTGAAGCGGGAGTAGGAGGAGAGATCACGTTCGGCGCAGAGTTCGAGGGCGGGTTTGGAGGTGTTTTTGAGGATCTGACGGGGGATTGT